>JAOUZG010036559.1:3876870-3973235 GCA_026289955.1 Argiope argentata
TGTGTGTGTGTGTGTGTGTGTGTGTGTGTGTGTGTGTGTGTGTGTGTGTGTGTGTGTGTGTGTGTGTGTGTGTGTGTTACCGAGAAAGACCGAAGTCTGGAAAATGTCGACTTTCACCGTTGAATGTCAACAAATACATAGTCACTTGGTGCACGCCTGAAATATTTGATAAATATCCTTATTTCAGACTTACACCGATAAATGTCGGTATTCACCATGTACTAATGTTGAATGTTGAACATGTCCGATATTTGTATTTTCTTTTCCGTAATTTAGTCGCGATTAATTTTTCGCCTCTCTTTCTGAAAGGAATGATTAAGAACTTAAAACATACAGTACAATTCAAAATGAGGCTTATTTTGTAATCAATTAATAATTCTTTTTAATCATTTAAAAATTTTAATTTTAAATTAATTAATTAGTTATTTTTAATTAAAATTAATAAAATTAAAATAATAATTCTTTTAATAATTCATTTTAAAATTAATAACTCTTTTAAATTATTTGATAATTCAGAAGAATTATCAAATAATTTATTTTGAATAGCATTTATATCAATTTGTTTCCTCAATTAAATTGCTAATAAGTAAATTAAGTATGCAATTATCCTTGAAGTTTCAGTCTAATATTAATACAGTATTATGAAATTTTTATCATAAAAATTGATTACAAAGCAAGCATTATTTTGAATGCACTGTGTGTTTCTTAATCATTCCCTTCAGAAAGAAAGGCGAAATTTTTTTAATAATTAAAATTTTTTAATTAGTTTTAAAATTCCAAGCAGAACAAACGATTTGGCGGGAAACAGCCAGTCGCCTCCTCGGTGGCTCCTCCCTTTTCGACATCCACCCGAGCATATCTGTGATTGTCGACATACACCGGTGAGGGTCCGAATGCACAAGAATGTAATGAAATATTCGATCTTTTACCAACGTATTTGGTGTGTGTTGACATTCACCGGTGAAAGTCCACATTCTTCAATTTCGGTCTTTCTCGGTAGTATATATATATATAATACTGTTCATTCTTGACATCATAATTTTCATCTTAAGATCAAGTTTGAATTTAGATAAATGGTATTTCGAATGTACTATAAATTCGTTTAAAGTGATTACATACAGAAATTGTTGAACTGTGATGAGGTAATGATGTTGAGAATAAATTTATGACTTTTCTCGTAATATTCTTGTCTTATCAAATTAACAATTGCTGAATCTCAATACTATACAAATAACTTTTCGTCTCGTCAAAAACTTGACACTTTTATAAGATCCGAATCATATTACTGTTATTGAAAAAGAAAAATATTTTTAAAGCTCTGTTGAGATGCTTTGATTCCCGGTTTTCTTTTGCAAATTGGCTTTGCAGTGGTTTGTTCATGCTTTGTTTGTCATTTTGGTTTTTAGAAATTGAACCATTCGGCTTGCTAGTTCGGTGGGAATTTCGATTCCTTTTCATACTTTTGTAGCAAATGAACTTATTTCTCTCCATTTTTAATTCCCTTTGTCAATATTATATTTTGATGTGGGGAGGAAGCGAGATAAAACTTTTACAGTATTTTATAGGAATATTCTTTAAAAATATTTTAATTTTTTTTTTCTTCTCGTATATGAATTATAAAGGAAGCAAACTACAATAATCAAAAAAGTCGAACTTAAGATTTTGATGATTCTTCGTGTTTCAAACTTGCCTGAGCACAAAAAACACATTTTTAGGATTGTGTCTGTCTGTCTTTCTATCTGCTACGGAAACGATGATTAAAAAAAATGGTTTGATCTAAGCGGAAGAAATTTCGTATGTGAACTTATGAACAAATTTGCAGATTTCTATCAAATTTCTACGAAATAAATCTAGAAGAAATCTGTCGATATTTTCGAATACAAGTGAATTCGATAACTACAAAACGAAGACAGATCGATAGATCAATTTTGATCTCAGGTTAAAACATAGAGTTTTATCAAATTTTGAATTAAATTCGTCCAACGGATTGACATCTGTTCTTCTCTATGCGTATCAATGCACTAACTCCTCATCGCAATGACTTAATTATTAAATAAATCAATCAGATTTAGCCTGTTATCTTTTGGCTACAGCCGTAGTTGCACAAAAAGCATATTCACTCGATAAATTCAGTAAAAAGGGTACATTACTGCCACAGATTTATATTTCGTAACTACTCTATTTCGATAAAATCATTAGCGGCCTCAACTAAGGTCCATAATTAACATGAAGGATAAGACTTTTATTGGAGAAAATTGAGAGAAAATTTTGTATAAAAAGTTACATTTTTATACACGCTTTTTTATGTTTTTGATGTTACTTTTTTTCTTCAAATGTTATCTCCTAAATTTTTATTCTAGACGGATAACAATGAAAACTACAAGGAAGAGATATACTGTAATGAACACTCTCGAAACTTTAATTTCAATATTTCAGATTTTAGTAATGAGAAAATTTCTATTACTTATATTTTCCTCTGATAGGTGTAATCATGCTTCTGAATTTTAATTCCTACAAATTTTTCCCTCTTGTCTGCACTTTTTTTAGTAAACATCGAAAAAAAGGAGTTAATTATTTTCTGATAATCTAAAAAAATTCAAAAACATGAGAATTTGTTAATGTTTGAAAATTTACAATAATAAAGAAATATCTGCTGAGTTTATGTATAAAGCAGACAACAGTGCATTTGCAACGAATCATGTAAATAAGACTCCATTCCGAGCAGACTATGCATTGAATTTTCTGAAGGTAATATGCTCAGCCATTATCAATGAAATTATAAACGCACCAACTGCTCTATTATTGCTATGCTAGGGAACTTAGAGCTTGCATACTTATTTAGGAAATTTTTTATTTTCGAACTTAAGATATTACTTCACCCCAAGATGAGGAGAAGGTAAGCAGAAGCTCAGAAAAGCCTCTCTAGTTTGCATCGCTCTTGCACCTCTTTACATTCCTTTTATAGACAATTTATTGTATTTACACAGGAATCGTCTACTTAAAGATACAAGATAAGCAACTAATTATTATTAAATAAAAAATATTCTAAGAATTACTATTATTATTACCTTTCTCGCCACCAAAAGCATTTCAAGTTAAAATATACCGCTAATATCTTTAAATCTTCTGTACCGAATTCTTTTTCTTGAAAAATTCTTCGTCTTAAATGCCAACTTCACAGCTGGTAAAACATTTCAAGAAGAACGGATTTCAAGTTGCCTGCGTTACTAGTATTAATGTTTCTTAGATGGGAATTATGTCTTTATGAAGATTTTTTATTATTATTTTCGTCCTCATGCCATTTATGCATTACTTACACATAACAACAAAAATCGCTATAAATGTAAGATCGATCTTTGTCGTATCTCTAAGATACAAAGCAAAATCGTAGAAACCGTTTAAAAAACTCTCTTTTGAGATAAAGATAAATCCGTGCTTTTTAAATCGCCTTGAATTGAAAAAAGAACTCTTTTTTAATTATGTCTGTTTGTCCTCCTATAAACATCTTGTATAGTAACACATTGAGCTAACAGAATAAACAATGGTATTCTGTCCTTGAACCAAAATTGTATATTTTTTTATCAAACTTTTAACATTATCAGTCATTTCATCCAAAACATATGAACTTGAAACTAAAAAATCTACAAATTAGATGAATGAAAGTTGACTTAAATTTTTAACATTATATTTGTAAATTCATATTATATGTTGAAATAAATCTAACGAGGATTTGAAATTCTATACTATGCATTCATGAGTAACTGAAACCGATAACTGAAAGACGCAACTATCTATCCCAATAAAACTTTGGACTGTGGTTTTTTCACCTTAAAAATTATAAAGATTTTAGAGTCAACTGTCAAAGATGCGTCTAACTTTTTTTCAAGAATAGAGATATCAACTAAATTACCTGAAGATGTATTTATCGGGATGGTAGCTTAATACCTAAGACTCTGGTACAGAGGTTGTAAGAATTGTTAGATCGATACTTAATTTCAACTATTCGTTTTCAGGAATTTAGGTAGTATTAAATCGTTGAAATTAAATGTCTTCCCTCTGATATTGTGTGAAACTTTGAGAACACTTAGCGGATATAATGCTGACCTCACCATTCGACCATTTAACAAAGATATCCTCTAGCTTTACAATTTGAAGTTAATCTAAGTAAGGAAATAAATCCCTTTTCTACTAACCATAATTTTGTTTAATAACAATTCTTTCATGAACTGAAATTCCATTCTTTTCTTTCATTCAGTCCCTGGCACATGGGTAGCGCGTCTTCCCCGTGATCTGCGTGTCCTGCATTCGAGCAGGGTTGCTCTTCATCTCTTCTCTCTGTGAGATGTGGGATTGTGCCCCCCCCCCCCTAAAAAGGGAGAGAATGAGATGCGTGAGTAGTTAAAACGTACTCTTGACCCTAGTTGGCGCTACTTCAAACAAGCGTCAGCGAGCTTATCCATGGCAAGTGCCACTACTAACAACGATAGTGTGCTTTAAGGAGGGCTATTTTTCAACTTTCTTCTGATAAAAAAATTAACTACAAAACAGGATTTGTTCCTCCTTTGTTTTAGACTCAGAAAAAATAGCTTTAAATCAAAATAAATAGATTAAAATTAAATTTCCATTTTAATTCTTTCCATCTAAAACTATTACAAGAGAATCAGTTATAATTCTGATCGACACTTCCTCAGCGATAACTAATTTATCTAAATCAACATAGATTAGTGTAACTGTTATATGCGAAATAAAAATGTTAATGAAATTTCATAATGCTATGTGACTGAAACAAAATAAAATGACTTTCATCAGCATATGATATCAATAGCTTTATCTAATAAATAGTCTCCTGCTACAAATCTGATAATTTCAAATAAATAACATAAAATGTAAATTATTTTCATTTTTTTTGTATTCTTATTTTATTTTCACTTTAACACTTTCTACAGAAGTTTTTGATTTGGCAAATTTTATTGATATTCTATTACTTAGCTTGAGAAGCGTGTTGGGCAAATACTTGCATTAAATGCGGATATAAATATGCTGAATCTGAGAAAGTACAGAGTCTAAAAAGAGGCTATATTTTCTAAAAGTATATGAAATTTAAATTTAAGAAATAAAATCATTCCGTTTAAATAACTTTAATTATGTTCCAATAAAGCTTTCTGTGTGACTAATCTTGTTTACAAATTTTTGTTTACTTCTGAGCTATTAAAAATGCCAAGCAAAGCAATATAATATCTATATTGCCATCCATTTAACAACATCCGTTACATTCATGGATATGTTTGTCGCAAGATCTCTTTTTTCTTACAGACTGCGTTAAACTTTTGCTCTTAAAATTAATCATTTTTTCTCTTTTCTTCATTGAAACGTCAGCTAATATTTTTTTAAGAGGCTAATCTTATAGATTCTTCATTGGCTGATAATCTATAATTAACTTACCGAAATCTATTAAATAATTATTAAGAGATTGGCAGTAATACAAAAAGGTTTTTGTGAAATATCTAACTCTTTGACATGAAATAATTAACGAACTTCTGCGTCAAGGCAGTTAGAATAAACTATCTTATATAACGTACAAAGATTGGAATTTTCTACTCATTTCAACTTTCACTGGCATCTCCAACTTTCAGGTAATGGAGAAAATGGCATTCACGTGATTGAATGAAATCCAGAACAAAACAACTTTCCTTTTTCTTCTCCTTTTTCTTTCTAACGTTATTTTATTTCCAAAGTAAGGCTCAGGGTAGTCAACTAGATGGCTTACGACAACCGGTCCAGAGAAAACAAGCAGTGAACTCGAAACTCGCAGTTTTGGCGACTTTTGGAAAGCATCTGTTCCTAGGGGTTACTGGGGCAACTTGTTCGCCCGTATAAATGTCTACTTCAGTAAAAGCGGCCATTCCTTAGCAACCAACCGGGCCCTCAACAGCTCTAAGCATGGTATGAATGATAACTTTTGAATTCGTCCAGCATTCATTAATTGTTTTTGATTCGATTAGAGCTCATGCATGGTGTTGTCTTTACTGTTTTTGAATTGGCTTGCTTTTCGTAGTCTCTTATATAATCAGAATTAAATTTAAATATAGATATATGTCTTATATTTATTGATCATAATATTAATAAAATTTCAACGAAAAAGTAATTATTTGGATTAAAATATATTTCACAAAACAATTTTTGTCTTTGCAAAATGGTTTAAATAAGGATAAGAAGGATATTAGGATATGATTTCTGTCTTTTTTAAAAACCTCATTGTTTTTATAATATATATTTCATGCAAAAACTTTTTAAGGAGTATATTTTAATCGATAAAAAAATTTTATTTAAAAAAATGTTAATTAACAATCATCTAAATTTGACGAATTAAGGGAGGCAGTTTTTTCTTAATTTTTGGAAAATGTTGTTTTGGCTCAGGACAGTAAATTTAAATAAATTTTTACTTACAGTTTAGATATTGATGATTGTTTTTATCTTAAGAAGTTGATGAAAGGAAAATTAATTTTTGAACGCATTTCTGTTTTACTTCTGATTTCGAATACTTTTGTGCTACAAATTCACACAAGGATTTATGCAGAGTTATTTTTCTTTTAATTTGGAATTCAATTTTCCGAAAAATCAATATATCCTCCATATGAAGCTTTCCTTTAGCTTCTATGAAGCTTTCCTTTAGCTTCATGGAATTTTACTGAAACTCTTCACAAGAGTACTGAAGTTGACACTTTTTTACGACATGGTGAAGATTTTTAATCCTACAGCAGATTTAAATCAATGATTTTTCTAATACAATAGTAGATGATGATGCAACTATCGTTTCTATTACGCATGAATAGTGAAGGAAATTGGTTAGTTATAGAATGTCTTCCATTACCTCTACAGTCATATTACAGTTTTTGAGATCTCGTCATTGAGTGATGAAAGGGCTATAGAAATGGTTATTTTAAAAGTATATGAGCTTTAGGGAAGGTTTCATTACAGAAGAATTTTTACAAATCTTTTATATGTTTAAATCAAATTTTTTATCAGAATTCCATTACATATATAGTCTTATGTACATGAAAAATTACTTAACCTTATATCACTAATTTTTAGAAGCATTTTTCCTTATTATTCTCTACCAATTTTTGATGAATATAAAAATACATAAAATCCAGTCTTTATTCTTGAAGTTTTAAAGCTCTTAAGAAAGATGTAAGGAATTTTAATCCATCATGATAGGAACTCAAACATAATTTCCAGCTTTACATTTGAATAATTTGTATTTTTTTTATGTTTATTCTTATTTTTTAATCAAAAAAATCTTAAGCTTTCTGCTTCTGAATATATTTCTTTTATTGCTAACTTTTTTAACTCTTTGCACTCCGATGGTGTCTGTGACTCATCATTCAATATTGTGCATCATTTTAACGTTTTATTTATTTATTTTTCAAATTTGTTAAAAACCCATACATAAGGGTTAAGAGATGTAAATTAATTTTTAAAAGAAATTCTACTAAAAGGATTATGTATATTTATTTTTCGTAGCAATAAGCAAATCTTTGTATTAGGTGAATAATTTTGCATCCAATTATTTTTCGGTGTCCAAAGGGTTAATTACACTATAACATGCACGTATGTGAAACAAAAGCAATTTGGATTCACCAGTAAAAATAATCACACGGTATTTTATTTTTGAGTTAAATTTATTTATCTACACAGAGTTAGAGGATTTTGTATTCGTCACTAATAATAAGCAGAAGCTGTTGAAAATTATCGACGACATGATTAATAGTAATGTGAAGTAGTATATATATTAATGATTATACAGTAAATTCTCAGCGCTATTCCTTATAAATTATTTTGTATAAAATATATGTTTCATAGCTGAAAAGGAAGTCGTTTTAATAGGTTTTTATTTCCTTGAATATCATAGAAATTACACAAGATGTCATTGTTTCAGAGGGACAAACTTACTTCCTACGTTTCCTGATCGGATACAGGTATTATTTTAGGCGATAATACTTGTACCCACTTTTAAAAAGTCGATGAACTAATGTAAAAATAAATGTATTCCTTTGTTCATTAGTGAAGCGTTTCTACTGATGAAATTTTTTCATTTCCGCAGGACAGTTATGTCAATGGTTCGGAGTAGAAGTTCCTTAATCATCCATAAACAAATTGTATTTTAAAGCCATTTTAAGTGTAATTATTAACTCCTTTAAAATAAGTCGCTTTTTTTCTGAAACACACCAGTTTCATAGGTAGGAAAGGAATTCCTAATTCTTATAAACATTCATTAAAAGAAAAGTCCATAAATATAAGCGAGTAAACATAACAAAATGATAATTTTAATTATTTTTTGATCTTATCTTTCTGTTCGTTTAGTCTTACGAAACCCTTTTTCGTATTACTAGTTCATCAACTTAAATAGAACAGCGATGCCGATGTTTGTTTCGTTTAAAGCTTAAATTTCAAAGCCTAAAAACAATGTAATGCGATTAAAATTATTAATTTAAAAGAGAAATTATATATTTTTTCAATATATAATAGCTTAGTAAGCTTTGTATCTAAGCAAATAGCATTTCTGGTTGAAAACTTTTTAGTCACCTCAGAGTAAGAAAATAAAAGCACAAAAAGAATATTAATAAAAAATAACAAATTAGTAAAAAATGAGATAGCTTTTATCTGATTTAAATGAAAAATTTTAATTTCAGATAATTTATCTTAGTTATTTCTAATCATAGAAAATGACATAAAAAATACAAAAATTTTCACGTTTCCTATATTTTGCTAATTACTCCAACTTCCGATCATGCTTAGTAAAGGCATACAGGCCTTCAATACCTGTCAAATTTAGTATATGTTTTCAAAATACGTTCGCAGTTCGTATATGGTTCCACTACATATATATAGCTCATCCATTGTTGCAAAATACACATACAGTAAAAAGTTCTCTGGAACAAGTTGTAGGTAACTCGAATTTATTAACGGATTTCTAAGATCACAGATTCTTTTTTATTGCTCTTTCTGCAAATTAAAATTTACCTTCATTCGCATTTAATACCTATTAAATTAGAAAGGAATTTAAAAAAACTGCGAAATTTATTACAAGTCTTTTTCAAAGAATCATTTGAAATTTCTGTATCTAATTTTCCCCATGTTTTTTTTTCGTATAAAAATAAAAGATTCTTCATATAGTTAGCATTTTTTCCTCGGACTTAATTAAATTATAGTTCTTTATCATTAAGGATACGTAAGTCGAAATCTCAATTCAATTTTTCAAAAGTTATAATTTAAATTGATTTTCAATTAAATTCAAGTTTTTTCACTTTACTTGAGAGCAATTGTGGTGAGTTAAAATTGCTGTCTAAACCGCAATTATGTTGATCTGCTTCCGGGGCAAGAATTCGTTTGGCGCCTTCCTGGAGTTGAAAGATAATATTATATCTATCTCGTCTATGACATGGTGGAAAAAAAGAAGAAAATTTAAGATAAATCTGGAAAGAAAATCAAATCATGGGGAAAAATCTGGATTGCAAATCTTTTGCAGTAAGAATCTGTGACGTCTGTATTTTAGAGAATGAAATAGCAATAATTCTGATCGGAAATACCAGCAAATGTAAAATTAGGTTATGTAGATTCAAATTCAAGAATCTGAACCCGAGCAACATCTGGTTCTTACAAGATGAAATCGATCCAGGAATTAGCATCAGGAGTGGATGTTACTAACTAATCTATACCTAATCTAAATATATATTATGCTACTTTGAATAATAAAAAGTTCCAATAAAATCTGCTACAAAGAAAGTGTAGGAAAGAACTTTACATATCTAGATTCTTTGGTTCTAAATTAATAACGAAATCTATTTAGTTTATTCGAAACAAATCTCGGCATAAAGTGATATCTTTTCTTAGGTCAAGTTCCAGTCATAGAGAAAAAAATTTGTTGTTTCAAAACTATTCATATCACATGACCCCACTTCAGGAACATCGTTACCTTCATGAAACGTCAGTTGATAAGAAAACTGCTTAGCTTATTTGAATTTTATCTTATAATCGAATTTATATAAACGTCTTCAATATCAATTGCCATCTTAATCTTTTCATAAATAGTAGTCCAATAAACATCATAATACAAGATGGAATAACTTGATTTTTAATTCAAAATAATAAAATAAGAATTTGTAACAATGGATTTTTCTAATCATATTTGAAACGATTAAACTGTTGTAACAATTTTGTTAAAAGTTTCGTTGCGTTATAATAATATATAAAAAAATTACATAATATAATTATAGTTTTATTTTCTTAGACTTTTATTCTATTTGAAATTTTAATTAGTTCGCATTAATTTTTATTTCTTAAATGCAAGAAAAGTTAATTATTTCCTTTTATTTGCCTTTTTAATTTCCTAAACAGGTTTCTCGAAAATCAGTTGTCGCGCATTTTAATTGAAAGGTCTACTTTAATGCATAGTATTTTATCTTTTTATATTTGAACTGAAAAATTTAAATGATTTTTATAGATAGATCAATATAAAATTTGAATTATGAATCATTGAACATTTTTATTTAAATTGATTTACTTCATTCATATTTGTAAATAAAATTTGATAACCGATTTTTGCCTCACTTCCTGATGTGCGGCAGTTTTGAAATTGTTACTTTGTTTCAGATAAAAATGCACGATTTCAATATCTTAGGTTCCTTATTATCGTCCCTTGTTTAATTAAATTTTGATTTCATACAAGGGACGTCACCAATTTATTAATTTAAGAGAAAGAATTGTTCCCATGTCGTAATATTTATACTAATGTATTAAAAACTTTAAAAAAAGGAAATAAAACTATAGATAATTTTGCGTCTTATTCCATTAGTAAAAACATGCTTTACAGAGCTGTTATTTTATTTATTTTATTTTTTTTACTCTTGACTAGATGTGATATAAACGTATTGCTGCAAACTTTTTTCTTTATGTAGCTTCTGATATTCTTTTGAATTCTATAGTATTAAAGATCGAAAGCCCATACTTATCACTTTTACTTAATTAAAAGATGCTGTTATTTCAGTATTCATATCAAATTCATCATAAATTTTCTTCTAATAGCCGTAGATGTTTCTTCTTTCATGCGGTTGTCAGTAACAATACACTTAAAGATTAAATTTCAGATAATTTGCTTTGAACGGTGCTATCTTCTTAATATTTGGTAAAATATCATTACTTGGTATAATTTGCATAGAATGGAATTACTTACGAACATATAACTTGTATTATGTTATTATCATTCACAATAACCAAACAATCTATGGAGATTATGAGGTCATTGGGAAAGTACAAGAATTTTACACTTTGAAGCTTGTTTGAGATATTCCAGACATTTAAGAATTAGTACATTTAAACTAGAACTTATTAAATAGCGTATTTCGTATTATTTCACAATGGAAGGAAGTCAAAGAGAAAACTTGTTAATTCTATGTAGGTGAGAATTTTCCAGAAACATCATTAATGTTGAATTTCAAACAGGATAATTAGATTTATAAAGAAGTGTTATGTATCTTGGAACTACAAGAATGAATCTTGGAGCTTTACTAGAATCCATTTTGCTATATTACCTTAATAGAATCAATCTCAACTAGCTTTCTGGCACAGAGGTAGCGCGTCTTCCTCGTGTTCTGAGAGCCTCTGGTTCGGGCATGGTTGTTCTTCTGTTTGCTTTTTGTGAGATGTGTGAATGTAACCCCCCCCCCTGTAAAAAGGGGCTGTGCATGCAAATGTGGTGTGTGTGTAGCTAAGTCGTACTCTTGGCCCTTGTTGGCGCTACTTCAAAAACATGAGACATTCCTTTCGGCTTAACTCTGCTGCTGTATCAGCAGGGGGCTTGTCCATAAGCAAGTGCCATAAGTAACAACAACATAGAATCAATCTATAATAAAATCATCTTAGTAAATTAACTGTAAAATGTTAGGAAGAGGATAATTAGTATTAAGTTCAAAAATATCTAAAGTTAGTTGTGTAGTTTAAACAATGTTAAATCCAAAATAATTAGCTCCTCATATTATCAGATCGAAACTACATGCTATTTTTGTCTTTCCAAGATGTAATTTTATTTGTTTACAGATCTGAATGTTTTATCTCTTGTTGATGATGATGGCAACTAAAAAAAAGGTGTTAACATTTTTAACAGTATTTTGTTTCATTTTACTGTATTAATTGTGTTTTCGACGATTGTAAATGAATGTGTAGTAGTAGAAAATACGGAATAAGTTATCAGTATTAAAGCTTTATTTTGTGCAACTGCTTTCAATGGGCTACAGCATTCGAATGTACAAGATCATAATTGTTATAGGTGACGCTCTTGCATGCCATGCCGCAACATTCCGCCCAGCGTTGAAATATACAAGATTTCAAAACAAATTTATCTATACATTTAGCTTACATTAGCTTAAACCAAATAAATAAAACTATTCCGATAAAATATTTACAAATGAGCATCATAATTGCAAAATATATACACACTGCATACTAAACATCATATATATACAAAAAGTATATGCAATAAATACAACTAAATTTCCTAACTAATTTAATTTTCAAAAATATTCTTTATTGCTAAGAAGCATATTTTTGAAATAGGGCATTTAAAAAATAAATTTGTTAGTTTTTAATTTAACAACTCTTACTCAGCCCTTATCTCCATAAATTATCTCGAAAATTCTATCATTTGCCTATTTACAAGTAGGCAAATCATTTTCCTTGAAGAATACTAAACATCCGACCTTAACATTATTTTTTTAATGGCAACTTATTTCTTTTCTTTCAAATAATCAATTTCCCAGCATTTCCGAATTTTTTGAGCACATTTGAAAGTATATCGCCAGCACAGCAACCTATAATTAGAAATATCCACAATTTCCGGTTCAGGTATTGAAGTAGTTGACGTCCAATGATAAAGTATTCAGGAGTTAAAACTTCATATTTGTTAATGTTATCTTACAATGGAGTTAAGGGACGTGAATAAAGTATCTCTTCAATCTGAATTACTAGTGTTTTAAATTCTTCAATAGTTACTTTACTATTAGCTGAAGTTCTGTAAAGGTGGTATTTAAATGATTTTACTCCTATCACCTGTGATTTCCATTAGATTGATTCTGCGGACAGGAAATTGGCTTAAGTCTCATTAGTCCCATAAACTAATTTTTCTTAAGTGATTTAATTCTGAAGCTGCACCCTTGAATTTATATGCATTATCTGGCATCCATATTGGAATGCGGCCTCTACGAGCACAGTCTCTTTAACCACTTCGCATGCAATGACGTGTCTGACACGCGCATCGAGTTACTGAAATTTTATTTTCAAGTCTGCAACTAAGCCACAGAATTAAGTATTTAAATTCTAAAAAATCGATATGAAACGATTTAGTATCCCAAATGCTCCATATATTATTTAAAAAAATCAAATTAACAATAAATTACCAAAATAGGATGAGTTATCTAATTAGAAAGTTAAATAAATTCGTATGTCAAGTTGTTAAAATGGAATGAAAGCTT
Organism: Argiope argentata; assembly: GCA_026289955.1. Classification (NCBI taxonomy): domain Eukaryota; kingdom Metazoa; phylum Arthropoda; class Arachnida; order Araneae; family Araneidae; genus Argiope; species Argiope argentata. The sequence goes on from JAOUZG010036559.1 coordinate 3,890,397, forward strand.
TAGTCATTAAATCTTTTACAATTTCTAGGTGAATAATTTTAGTTGCAAACAAACAGAAAACTTTGAATATATTCCTTTTCTTTGGTTTTTAAACTTGATCTGAAAAGGGCCACAAAAATCCAGCCCGGAATTTTAAAATGGAAAACTTGGAGTTACTCTGAAGGTAAATTTTCCATTAACTGTTCTAACACCTTAGGCCTTTGCCTAAAACATCTAATACAATCATGGACAATTTTCCTTGCAATATTTTTACCATTTAAGGGCCAGTATTGTTATCTAACTTGATGTAACAAACCTTGTGCACCAATATGTAAATTTTTTTTTATCTACATGCTCAAAAAGTAACTTAGCGATGCTTATGCTTACTGGGTAAAATTATTTGATATTTAGCTTTGAATGGAAAAGTCAGAATTTTTAAGTCTACCGCCAACTCTAAGCAATCCTTTTTCATCTAAGAAGGAATCTAAAGATCTTAACTTTTTTAAAAATATTTTTCCCTTTTTTTTAGTGCATCTATTTCTGTTTTAAATTCATTTAACTGTGCTATACTAGCTAAATCTTCAGTACTTCTTTGCAGCTCCTCAGTAGTTAAATATGTACTTATCTTATTACGACTCTCATTAACTTTAGTTTCATTAATAAACCTGAAAATAAATCTCACGATTTTAATTAATTTTATGAAATTATTTGTAAGATTAAAGATTTCATCATAAAAATTTGAATGAAAGTAATTAATGTTCAGAGTCACAACACATTTTTGATCATTAGCAAAGGCAAACTCCTGCATGGATTGACCGTCTACTGGTTCATCAGTCAATTCATCTGGATCAGAAAACCACATTTTATTCCTTATGTGTTCATCTGCTCTGCATCCTTTATTAATAATGTCAGAATTGTTTTTGGTACTTACATGTTTCCAATGGTAATCTGATTTGAATTTTTGGATCTCCTTAATCCTATTGCTGACAAGTGTTTTTTAGCTTATAGGGCTCTGAATTGATCCGCGCTAAAACAATAGTAGAGTCCGTCCACAATGGTATCACATCAATGGGTAATTGCAGAATTGGAACTATCTTCTTCACTAATCTGGATAACAGCAACGCGGCACACAGTTCAAGTCGGGAAATGGAAAGAGATTTTAATGGAGTAACTCTGGATTTACAGCACAACTAGACTAGTTTGAAAGTGTCCATATTGGATGAAATACTTTAAATAGTATATAAGAACGTTCTTATGTGTAATAAAATCCATGAATCTCAATGCGAATCGCATCAGAAAAAAGAATAAACCTTTGAATTCTGCAGTTGTTTACTTTCGAAAGTTTCATGTAGAACTTTTCCATCCTGTCATTGCATCTAATAATAATTTTTCATTCCAGTCCAATTTTATCTTCCAAAATCCTTTTGATACATATTTTTGCCTTGGTAATGAGAGGGCCTAACAGTCCAAGTGGATCAGAACGATTTGCTACTTCTGACAGCACTTACCTTTTGAAAACGTGTTCTTAAGCTTTTTCCTTGCCTTATATGTCAAGCAATCTTCTTTTGGATTCCAAAATATACCTAATATTTTTACAGAACTAACACCTTGTTCTTTCGTAAATGAATAGGATGTTGTAGACAGGTTCTGCAGTAAATACTTCTGAGTAGTTCAGAAATCCGGGTTTGAAGATTTTTAGTATCTTCTAGCATTGCATTATCAGACAGAATATCATTCTTGTAGAAATCAGAACAAATCACATCTGCAGCCTTGACCACTTCGAATACAATGATGTATCTGACACGCGCATCGAATTACTGAATTTTTATTTTCAAGTCTGCAATTAAGCCACAGAATCAAGTATTTAAATACGAAAAAAAAATAATATGAAACGATTTGGTATCCCAAATGCTCCATATATTATTTTAAAAAATCAAATTAACAATAAATTACCAAAATAGGATGAGTTATCTAATTAGAAAGTTAAATAAATGTGTATGCCAAGTGGTTAAGAAGGTCCTTTTTTCATCTGCTGAAGCCTTTAAAACCCTGGAAATCAAAAATGATGCAGAAACTGTTCCATAGGTTACTGTAGAAAGTTTGTAAATCTTCACTGGAGAATCAACACGTTTTCCTGACAATACACTTTAAGTCCATTTAAGTGGGATCGATAAGTATTTGTCTGTACATTATTTTTAATATCTGCACTAAATGCGTATTTGTGTTTTATGAACCTACTTACTATGGAAAAAAAAGATCTTGCTGAATAATACCTCCAATTAGTAAAATGGAATTCAGAGACTATCCGCTTGTTTTCGCACTAGCATCAAAAATCACTCTTAAAGAAGTTAACATTTTCTCAGATTTATATATCGCATGGTGGGGAATGTAATAGTTCACATTTCTATCAGCTTCAATTTTGTTCTCCATGTGCTTTAAACTCTCATATTCTCGCATTAATTCCTGACATAAGGTTTACATAGTATTCTTTTTGTTTAATTTATTCTACATACCATTTAGGCGCTTGATTGCATTTTCTTTGGAATTTCTTAACAATGATTCGACATTTTCTTTTATGGGTAACTGAACTATAAATCTTACCATTTTATCTCTTTTATAGGTTTTAACCAAATGCTCCACAAAATAAATGGCTTCACTCTTTGTTATTTCTTCAACATTACCCGGCAATGATTCCAATTCAAAAAATTGCATAGCTGCTACATCTAAATTTGGTTCACTTTGTGATAACAATTGGCTTTTTGAGAGAACTGAGGAAGAATGCTTGTAACTAAATAACCAAACTTTGTATTTTGTAATATTACATTTCCATTTTGAAGACGAGGTTGCTCAGGTTTTAAATTGTCAAAAAATAGCTCATTCCCTAATAGTAAATGAATTTGACCTGGTGTGTGGAAATTGAAATCAGCTAGTTCAATTGAAGAGGGAATATTTAATTCAGATATATTTAATAGCGATTCAGGAATCTTACCGGTTATTTTAGGAAGAATAGAACATTTCACCATGTGTAAAAATGAGCAGTCATGATTTGATATTTCAATGTTAGCAGTGTATTTTATAAACTACGTACTAGTTCCATTTATACCAGTTACACCTTCAGTTATAAATGTTAATTTGATTCCCAAATTTCTAGCTACATCTTCTCGAAGAATACTTAAATTCGAAGCATTGTCTAAGAACCCGCTTAATTGAACTCTGCGACCATCTGAAGTTTTCACATAAATAAGAGGAGTATTCAATATAACCAATTGATTCTCTTCTTCTTCCCGTTTCGTATCGCTCAGATTCAATGTCAAAACAGATCCTTTGGTTGGTAGGTTTAGTTTCGGATTCGTTTCAGTATTTATTTGGCTTTCGCTCGCCCTTGAATCTGAAGCTATAGCGTGAATTTCAGCTGATTGATCATGTAAGAGCAAATGATGCCTTTTACTGCAACTTGGAATTTTGAAAGAATATTATGATTTACATATCCCCGAAGGAGGTTCAAGACAGTTAATGTATAATTTGTTATTCCTAACAAAATTCTTTCTGTCCTCTATAGACATAGTTTGAAAAGTAACGCATCTAAAAAGTGCGTGATAGTTTTTGCCTAAAATACAAGCTTTTTTCATTATTAACTATAAGTGTTTTCTCTCTTTTAGATACGCTCGTATTTATTTAGAATACGGTTAATACTTTCTAACAAAAAGCTTCGCTTTTCTAGAAGTTTCATCAAATTTTCAAATGTTGGAATTTCTGAGTCATTTAGATAAAGCTCGAATTTCTTACCTCTTTGTCTACTTTCTGTAGAATGATGTTTTGCTAGCATTAAATCAGATAGCTAATTTTGTTCGAATTTAAAAACCTTTAACGCTCTGATGTTTTTATTAACGCAGTCCATTAAAGCGCTCAGTTCTTTAGCAGATTCACTCCGAATTTTCTCCAAATTCGTTATTTCTAGTGTATGAGAGTCTATCAATTGACGCTTATTTTCATAATTATCTGATAATGCTTTAAAGAGTGAGTGAAAGTTATCACTAGATGATTCTAATAATTTAGCTTCTAATCTTAAACATATTCCGAGAAAATACAGCTTTTGAGAATCATTTAATTGCTCATTGTTGCTAATTAAATTAATAAAAAAAATTTTAATTTGCAAAATCAGCTATTTTTCCAGAAAATTCTGGTAATGGAATTTCCAAAAGTCGTATTTTAATTCGAATATAAATGGATATATATCAGTAGAAAATACGGATGACGTTATCGTTATTAAAGCTTCATTTTGTGCAACTGCTTCCAATGGGTTACAGCATTCGAATGTAAAAGATCATAATTGCTATAGGTGGAATCTTGCATGACATGACGTCACAAAGTGTTTTTCGAACTAATTTTAATACATCAAATGTAAAATAGACCGTTTTTGTCATTTATTTTCTATAAAATGCTAAAATATAATATGATATATTACGAAGATCATGCATTTGTCTAATTTTTACTACATTATACAACATAACTTAAGTCAACACTTTTTTTTCCTTCAAGGGTCCAAAGTATGCTCTTATTCTTTGCCTGCTTTGTCTTGTGAGTGCTATGCGACTAGACGCACAAAGAGATAGTAGACGTAGATCTGGAAGACGAAAGCCCACAACCGAAAGCCCACCACCTGCAGAAGAACCTGAAAATGAAACTATTCCCCAAAAAGTAGATTCAGAGGCAGAAGAAGTTGCTAAGCCTGAAAAAGTCCAACCTCTTGAGGCTGAAACAAATGCCCCGACTGCTGCGAAAGAAGCTGAAAAATCTGGAGGTCCACCTTTCATTGTTCCTCGAGGTACTCGGAAACCCCGTCCTATGCACGTGAGAAATAGTGGAGAAAATAAACCAAGACCAACTTTGCCCACATTTTCTCGCAAGCCAGCTAGAATGCCCAAGCCAGATCGAAACGAAAAGAAAACCGATGAGAATCAAGTTGGTTCCTCTTCAACTACAACCACAACTCAAAAGCCATCAAGAAATTATCGTCGTCGAAACAATTCCCAAAACTCTGAAAAAGCTCCCACAAATGCAGAGAAGTCATCAACAGCTGCTGAAAACACAGAAACAGTGACCGAAGAAGCTGCTCCAAAAAAGAGATTTGGAGGAGGGGGCAGCAGAAGAAATTCTCGAGGGGGAAGTCGAAGAATCAATGCAGCTACTGCTGAAACATAAAACTTTGAACTGAAATGTACAGTCACTTTTTTAATTTGAACTTATAGTGCTTGTGGCAGTTTGCTAGGTAGAATGACAAAGAGAATTTATCGCTATACGTGGAACATGCTTCAAGTGCCTTCAAATTTTTCACCATCATCTGAAATCTGAGGGGCTTATAAACTTTTTGAGTTATGTTTCTTTTCGGAAAAATTCAATGCCTATAGAATGAATTCCTTTATTTCCTTTCATTTAAAGATCTCACAAAAGGAAAGATTTTTACTCAAAAAGTTTTTTACTTTTCATATGTAATATTAATTTTATTTCAAAAGGAAAATAAACCTTTTAATAACCGTAAATAATTATTCAGAATCTCATAATTTTAACAATTATTTTATTTTTTCACGATTTTTTTATATGATTTGACATATTAATGATTATACATAGATTTTCTAGGAATTTCTCTACTTCACCACTTGATGTTATTGATATAGATTTTTTTCTGTACTTTGTTATTCAAATTCTCATTTTTTAATTCTATTATTCGAATCGCAATTAAAAAATCCGTTCTATAATAGTAATGAAACTCATAAAATCCATTGATATTAAAAGTTAAAAATCCGCTTGACATTGTAACTGTCACAATTTACAAGAAATGTATAAAGTTGATGTCAATATTAAGTTTATATAATTTTTTCCATAGCCGATTCTTATCCATAGTCGATTTTTACAGATACAAAATTTCAAATTAATGTGAAAAGAAGTTGTTTTACACTTTCTGCTAATTATTTTTTTTTTTCATAAAATATATCAAACTACGAGAATTTCTTATTAAATATCGATTTCCGTTTCCCATCGTTTTCTTTTATGCCACACAAAAGAAATCATTAAACCTGTTTTCACCAGAAAATGTATACTGTCAAAATATTTTAAATTGAAAATTGGTCATTTTAACTTCTTGATTTATGCTATGATACAATGGCTGTGATAATTCATATAAAATCCTGATTTAACATGAAATTTAAACATGCTTTCAAATAAACATTTCATTCCAACTGGTTGCTTTGTATGTTTTATACCACTCATTTTTACTATATAGAGATTTCATTTTTACTTAATAAAAGAGGAATTTATAAATGTTAAAAGAATATGAGTGTAAAAAACTTATATTTGAAGAAAATCGGAATGGGCGATCAAGTATCTTTTTTTATAAGCACATCAGTGATTTCATATCAAGGAATTATCAGTTAAAATCTAAAATTTTAGATAAAAAAATTCTTCGAAGTTCTGTCAAAATTTTCTTTTAAAATATTTTTTATGAAATAAAAATCATTGATCTCATTATTACTGACTTGGTAAAACGCAATAAATACTTTTTTTCTCTATTTTTTAAGTCTAATTAAAAATCAATCAGTAATTATTATAAATGAAATATGCAATGCATTTTTAGTATCAGTTTTAAGCTAATAATGTTTGTTTGATGCATTATTTGTTATAACTTTTTTCCAGTTATAAAGAAAAATAATTTCTATTAATATCTCTGAAAAATAATTTGGGAGATAAATATTTTTCTCCGAAACGTCGCACGTACATATGTGAATTCATTCTGTATAATATTTTTTTAATGAAAGCGATGAATTTTTAATAAACAGTATGAATGTATTATCTTCTTCAATAAAATAATATGATAAATTAAAATAATATGATATACATAATATAAATATAAATTATAATAATATAATTCATAGATCAGTATTTTTTAAACAATAGATTTTTCGGTAATAGCAGCCTTTTCTCTCTTAAGAAGTGCACAGTTACTTGGCACATAAAGAAATTTTTATTGCAACAGTATGGAAATGAACCATAGTTTATTCAGATATTAACCTCGTCCCAGTCAAAGATCATGAGGTATAGAAAGAAAGAGCTCTCCACGCGTTAGTGGTTCCCGCTCGCAATTTTATTACTTCTAACGTCCTCCTAGAGAAGGTAATCTAACTTTCTGTTTATTTAATATCTTCATGTTTTAATTCTTTTTAATATTTCCCTGTAAATACTCCCTTTGTAAATATTCCTCTTCAAATCTAAATAAATTCTTTTATTTTTTAAAGAAGTCTCTTCATCCTTCGTTTGCTTTATTTTAATCTTGGTTTAGAAACTAACGCGTAAATATTTTTAAAAAAACCTAGACATCACGCCACTAAAACCCCGCTGAAGGGTCTAATTTTTTTAGAAGATTTATTTAGACTCTCACCTACATAAGTATAAATATTTTAGGAATTTAAGAAAGGTGCATTTGTGGTAATTTTAGAGAAACTCCCAATTATTTAAAAATATTTCTCAAGTGTTTTTAGAACTCAGCTTTTTAAGTGTTTAATCTCAACTTTTTTCTTGATTGCGCCAGCTGATAATTCAATGATCTAGAGTTATTCTCACAAAACTTCCGCATGCTCTAAAAATCAAATTCTTAAAATCCTTAAAAAATCGTTCTGTTAAAATGAGGAATTAAAAAAAACGAATTTCATCGGATTTAAAATCTCATCAGAATTCCATTAAAAAATACTCTTATTCTTAATTGACACTTAAAAAAAGATAGGAAAGCAAAAAATGTGCTTTTGATCCCAGTCTAAATTGCAGTAAAAAAAACCCTGTTGATTTTTATCGTTATTCGAAATATCTGCTTTTTATTTAATTCTTAGCGAGCAATACTGCAAAACTTTTTCCTACTAACTGAGAGCTAGTGCAAAAGTTGTCAACTAATGTATTATGATTTCATTTCCCTTCTGTAGCTAATTTATAGAAATTCAAATAATCCAACAGATATTTCATTTCCATGCTCTCTCATATCCCCAAGTGCTTGATGAACTGAAAATTATAATAATAATTAGAAATGAGCGCGATAATAATAATAATTTTTAATGAAAGTAAGGGGCAACTAATATCATCTTTCAATGACTTAAAAGGCTGCAAATTAATTTATTCTTCTTTGAGAAAATTCTAATTAAAAAAACATTTGAGATATCTGCCTGCCGAAGTTTAAAGTTTGTTAAATTTTCAATAAATTGGAACTCAACTCTATTGTATTTGTTTCCTTATATCTTTATGCACACCAAACATGAAAAATTAATCATCAAATCCATCAAAAATTCTTCAAATATCCTATTATTTAAATTACCTTATATTAAATCCATCACAAATCTCATCGTCATAATATAACCAAAAAAGATATTTGAATGTCATAGTACATGATACTTTTGATCTATTTTAACACCAACAATTGTTTGATATTTTTTATTAATGATATTCAAAGGAAAAATAGGATTGACAGTCTTGTTTAGCAATCTTTTTTAAAAATTTTTTAATAATATTATTTATATTCTTTTTTAAATTAATAGTTGCTACTAAAGATTTAGTCGCTACAAAAAATTTCTTCGTTAAACTCTCAAATAACCGATGTAGAAGGTTGTTATCGAGGAGTAGGAATCATTCGTCGATAGTGAACAATTGAGAATAATAGACTTAATCTATTCTAATTATAAAAAATAAATTACTATTAACACTCATAATGAAGGATCAACAACTCCAAGGTAAGTAAAAGCATGTCTACTCTATATGAGTAGGACTAGTAAAGTGCAGTATTTTTAACAGGATATATGGGATTACGCCATACATTGAAAAAGGTGGTAAGTGGTAAGCCCCCGTTAAAATACAAATTTCAAAAGATAAATGAATAAAAATGTGAGAATAAAAATGCATATGCATGTTAAATCAAATGAAATGCAAGCAAAAATATGGTTAGTAAATGCAAATGTGCTGATACATATGTAATACAACAATAAGAATTAATAATTAACACATTTTTTATGCAGCACATAAAATATAAACATCTCTGATATTTCTTTAACTACACTGCTCAAAACAATTAGGGGAGCACATGGTTTTAACAGAATTACGCAAAGATGTCTACCAATAAGTAACATAAAATGAATCATCCATAAATTACAGCCTGCCAGGAAACGGAAGAAGAAAATTTATATGCAAATCAAAGTTCATGACGTCAATAACCAGAAAAAGGAGATAAGGCCAGAAATCGGGCTGTTACAGAAACGTCTGTTTTATTGCCATAACTGTGAAATTTGATTCCGCAGTCTTTCTGTTTTTGAGACAAGCTTATGAGAATGTCTGAACAACGTGATTTACCGGAATCCATGACATGGCGTGTCATAGGCCGACTGGAATCAGGCCAAACACAACGGAGTGTCGTGGACGCAGTTGGAGTCGCCAGAAGTGTTGTTGCAAGACAGTGGAATCGATTCCAAGAAACAGGAAATGTTAAACGTCCACCAGGGCAAGGTCGACCACACGCCAATACAACAACTGATGACTGGTTTATACGGTTAACAGCCCGTCGAAACAGAACAGAGAATGCTACTCAGCTGCAAAGACAGTTGTTCTTGGCAACAGGACGAAGGGTGTCCAGCCAAACAGTAAGTAATAGGCTTCATGAGAGAGGGCTCTATGCACGTAGTCCAATGGTCTGCATTCCGTCGACCACACGCTACCATGCGGCCCGAAGAAGATGGGCTGCTGAACATCGAGATTGGCAGCAACATGATTGGACCAAGTGCTGTTTACAAACGAGTCCCGATTCAGTCTGGAGTGTGACACTCGACGTGTTCTGATATGGCGGGAGAGGGGCACTCGAAATAACCCTGCATTCGTTCGTGGAAGGTCACAATACAGACGAGCTGGTTGGATGGTATGGAGTGGAATCAGCATAGGCGGGCGTACGGAGATGCATATCATTCGGAATGGCACTTTGACGGGCCGCAGATATGCAGACGAGATACTGCGATCTCATGTCATCCCGTAAGCTGGAGCCATTGGCGATTCCTTTATTTTCCAGGATGATAATGCCCAACCGCATAGAGCTCGTCTGGTGGAGAACATGCTTGTAGCTGAAACAGTACAGCGTATGAAATGGCCAGAGTGCTCTCTTGACCTGAATCCAATCGAGCATGTTTGGGACATGCTCGGACGACGCATTGCTGCCCGGCCAAGGCCGCCTGTGACTGTCCCAAACTTGGAGATTGTACTTCTTGAGGAATGGAACAGTATTCCCCAAAGTCTGATCGATAACCTCATCGCATACATGGCAAACAGGTGTGCAGCAGTCTTAGCTATTCGAGGAGACCACACACCCTATTAAAACTCATGCATCATGTCTATTCAGAGCCTTTTTTTATCGTTTACATGTAACCAAATTGTTGCCCTAAATCATCTTTTCATGTTTTTTCCATATTTCAAAGAATTAAAGCTTAATTCCACATTGTTTTATTTTTTTCTCTGTATTGCGCATGGATACGCGTGTACTACCCATTGTATGCCAATAAGTGGCTGTCTGGCACGGTTTTCTTAATTTCTTTGCTTGCTCCCCTAATTGTTTTGAGCAGTGTATTTTTCTATCAGGAAATTTAATATTCATAACTCTAATTTTATAATCTTTTCCTAGAAAAACACTCTAATTCTTCTACTTGTGATCCATTTGGTATACGGAAGGGATTCATTTTTCACTAAAATGAAAATGCCTATTTCAAAATAATTTTTGTTAAATTTCCTTTTGCCCCTTTCATGTGAATTATTTAGGTTATCTCTCTTCTAAATTTTCCAAATTTGTTGAGATAATAGAGTGAGTTTTTGAAATTTTGATAGGGTATTCTTTAAAATTAATAAACTGCGGCTCTACTGTAGTGATAACCAGTCTACCAATTAGAAAATGTCCAGGAGAAAGAGTCTCAAAATTGTTAAATTCTGAAGAAAATTAGGTTAGCGAGCGTGAATTTAGCACAGCTTCTTTTTCAGCAAGTAAACAGATGAATTCTTCAAGAGTTAAATTTGAACTTCCAGCTACGCGTTTTGGATGGAATTTAAAAGATTTCACTATTGATTCCCACAATACCCAAAAGTAGGAGATCTAGGAGAAATGAAATGCCAATCAATATGTTCATCATTAAAATAACTATTTAAGGTTCATCAGGAGATTTAACTAACTCACAGAATTTTTTAACTCTACATTTGCTCCTACAACTGTTTGACCGTTAAACAAGAAGATTTTAGAACTCTTATTCCTTCACCCAAAGAACCTTTTTAAGCAGACAATCAATGGTTGGGAAGTAAGATCAAGCACAAATTCCAAATGTATCATTTTCGTAACCATGCATACAAATATGCAGACATAAATTTTATTCATTACTCCTTTACGCTGGTGTTTGTATTTTACCAAGAATGGACCACAAAAATCTACTCCACAGTTGTTAAAAGGGAGTTACCTTTTCTTTGGAAAAATTACCCATTAATTGATTAAACATCAGAAGCTTATTTTTAAATCAAATTATACAATTGTGAATTATTTTTCCGTGTTAAATTTCTAACATTAAATGGCCAATATTTACAATGAACTTGGTGTAGCAAATTTTTAAAACCAAAATGAAAGTATTTATTATGATAATATCTTATAATCATTTAAGTTATATCATTCTTACTCGGTAACGCAACTGGACATTTTTCATTGAAAGACAAAGAGGAGTTTTGTAATCTACCCTCAACACGAAAAATGTTATTTTCATCAATAAAACAATGTAAAGAAGAACATTTGTTTTTACAAGGTACATATACACCTTTGAATAAATTTTTGAATTCATTAGAAAATTCAATTTTTGAATAGTATTTAATAACCCTATATCTGTTCCAGTAAGTTCCTTGTGAGTTAAAGGCCCAGTAACATGTTTGTCACTTGATGACTTGACATTTTTGATGAATCTGAAAATATAACTAAGAATTCGAATTAAATTGCAAAATTTATTAGTTAGAGAAACCAAATTATTAAATAAATCAATTTCAACTGGGAGAAGCAGCTGAGATAAGTTTTAAATTTCTTTTTTATGTCATCAGTATAATTTTGGAAATGTTCAGCATGTACTTGCTGTGAAAGATCGTGGCCCTTCCACCATAGTTCACTCTTGACCAAGTCTGGCGCATTCAAGCCTCTGGAAAGGAGGTCAGCTGAATTATTTTCAGAAGATATATGTTGCCACGAAAGGGTTTTAGTTAAATCTTGTATTTCCATTGTATTAGCGACAAATATTTTGAGAAGATGGGATAAGTCCTTATCGAACTTAAGGCAATTGTGGAATCAAGTTACAACCTTATTTCTGGAAGATCAGTCTTAAGTACAGCCTCAATTTAGTTTACTAGCATGAAGAGCAGAAAGCTGGCTGAAAGTTCCAACCGGGGAATGGATAGTCTTGAACGGTGCTACTCTTGATTTATTACAAAGAAGGCGACAGTTTTGGTTATCATTCTATGTGTGAAGAGAAACATATACTACAGCTGCAAATTCCCTTTCCGAGACATCTGTGAATTCAAGAAGTGCTATTCCGACAGTATGCTCTAATAGAATAAATCTTGGGATTTTAAATTTTTCTAAAACGGGTATGGATTGGACAAATGAATTCCATTCGTTGGAAACTGCTATAGGTAATCTCTCATACCAATATAATTTTAAGTAGTCATAATTTTTGCATGAAAAATTTGACTTTATTTATTATAGGTCCTACAAGACCAAGATGGTCAAGTAGGCTTACGATCTGTGAGAGGACATCTCTCTTCACGAACTTCCAATTGGTTGGAGGAGAAGACTGGGGAAAAAAGGTGTCTTAGGAACTATTCCACCAAACACCTAAAGTCTTCAGATAACTGATAGAAATTTAAATCAGGGGACTCACTGTATGTACGTGAGAAACCCCATTTGTGCAAACTCATTCCTGCACTTTTAAAGAGAATAATAATTTCTGTTTTTAACAGTTCAAGTTTATGGAGACTGGAACATCCAGTTAAAATACAATCCAAGTAAACATTTTGCAGAACGACATTAGCTGCAATAAGAAAGTTTCTTTTTCCAATTTTTGCAAGTTTCTTCAGCAATCGCGTAGACAAATAGCATGTGGGTGTTATTCCATAAGTGACTGTTTTGAAATCATAAATTTGAACTGATGCCTTTTTAAAATAATTTCCTAAAAATTCCTCTGTTGGGAATTTATTTCAGTTTGTCTAAACATATGGCATGTGTCAAAGCTAAAAAAATAACGATGTTTTATCACATGAATCATTATAGAAACTATATCATTTTGAATTGTACCTCCTTTACACAGAACATTATTAAGGGAGATATTTGTCGTGGCAGGTTCGTGAGTGCTTTTAAAATAAATAAGCAAATGGAAAAACTTAACGAATTTATTCCAGATTCGACCGAGTTACTCTGCTCAGTCTCCTCTCCTCTCACAGCCAAACCTCCGAATGACATCACTCTTTCAATTATACTCGCGCTAGTTGTCTAACGCCATCTATGAACGCTTATTTCTTAACGCTTTCAAAATCCAATCACTACACCCCCAACGTAAGAGTAGTGCTTATATGAAAACATAAACATACCTCTGAATTAAAATTATGAATTGGTTTTCAAACGTTTCTAATAACATCAAACTACCCAAATAAGAATAAACACAAATGCAAAGTTAACTCGAATGAATATCTAATTACTAACAAAAATTTAAAAAAGCAATGAGGTAAAATAAGAAATGCACAATTGAATATAAATACCATCTTGATAATAAAAAATTCATTTATCAGTTAAAATACATTAGTATATACTTAATAATGTATAGAATCACTTATCAACTAATAAACACAGATTTATAATGAATATACTCACTTAGTAAACATTAATACATAATTAAGAAAGAATTTCACTTGATAAACATTATTCAAATGATATTTCAAATATAACTAGAACTGCTGAATGAAAATTTATAACCAACAATAGAAAAAGTTATATTTCTGTAACTAATCCTATTCCAAATAGTTTTGTACTTTATACTCTTAACCAAATTTGCAAATACTAAACATTTGACACATTAAGAAGATGATAGTAAAAAAACCATTAAAACAAATATATATAAATATCAAGCCCAAATTATTATTTTATAGTCATTAATCCCATATTGATATATAACAGAAAAATGATATTAGTTCCAAAAAAAATGTTTTTCAGTCTATCTTGGTAATAATCGTGACAGAACGTGGCATTTTAGATTCAGGGCAATGTCTTAATGTTATGTTGAATCTCTGCAAGGCAAATACCCACCTTTGTTATCGAGATGACTGAGGAGCGCGCTTGGTCAGATAAGGAAGGGGGTTATGATCGGTAAAAATATGGATCTCGGATCCAAACACAAGGGTTTCAAACTTTTTCAAGCTCCAAACTATAGCAAATGCTTCCTGTTCGATTGTCGATCAAGATTGTTGTCTTTTGTTTAATTTTTGACTTGCATAAGCGATAGGGCACATTTTTCCATCAACAGTCTGTGATAAACACGAGCCAATCCCTATTGACGAAGCATCACAATAAATCACAAAGGGTTTGCTCATATTCGGGGTGTGTAGAGTAGGAGCGTGTAACAATGCTGATTTTAATTTTTCAAAAGCAACACTATGCTTTTCACACCACGGCAACACATCAGGGCTCCTTTTCTTTGTAAGTTCCGTTAATGGAAAGGCAATCTCGGCGAAATTCTCAATATAATCACGGTAATAGTTGAACAGGCCAAGAGCACTATGTAGTTTTTTCTTGGTTTCAGGTACGGGTAAACGAGAGATCATTTCTAACTTAGCTAGATCAGCTTGATGCTTCCCTAAGCCAATTATATGTCCCAGGTATGAAATTTCGGATTTCACGAAAGCACACTTTGAAAGATTAACAGTGAATTGCAGGTCTTCCAATTTATCTAGCACCTAATGAAGGTGTTTCAAGTGAGAGGGAATATCATTGGAGAACATAGCAATGTCATCAATATAAGAGCGGCAAAAATCTCTGTATGGCGACAATGCTTTGTTCATTTCCCTTTGAAAAGTTGCAGCTGTATTTTTCAGTCCAAAAGGCATTACCTTAAAACGATATTGTGCTCTGTGGGTCTTAAAAGATGTATAATCCCTCGAATCTTCTTCCTCGGGAATCGAATAGTACCCCTTCAAAAGATCTAACACACTAATCACATTTACCCGTCCTATGGAATACATCAATTCCGTTGCGTCTTCCATAGGGAAATCGTCGGTTTTAGTCACTGCATTCAAAGCTCGATAATCCACGCACATCCTGATAGATCCATCCTTTTTGTTTACACAGACTATAGGATAAGCAATGTCAGCTGAGCTCTCTTCGATTAGATCTAGTTTTAGGTGTTCTTCGATTTGGGGGTCTATTTGAGGTTTCAACGCTTCAGGAATCCTATACATGTAAGGTTTTTTCCTTTCTTTATTGTTCTCTAATTTTATCTTGTAACGACCAACCTTTGAAACTCTAACTTGTCCGGTAAATATTGAATGATGATTCCGCAATAAGTTCAGTACTTGACGTTTCACTTCCTCAGAAAGATGTAGCAAATCCACTTGATCAAATATTTCTTTCCAGTAATATACATTTTTACTACTGGGAGATGAATAAACTTCTCCAAAGACAGAATCATCTTCAAAGATCATGCCTATAGCATTAATTCTCGGATAGTATTTCCGAATTTTATTTGCATGACAATGCCGAATTTTTCCATCACTAAGTTTTATTTTATATGAATGTGGAGGATAATGCTCGATAACTTCTCCAGAACCAGTCCAACGGGCATACAATTTGTTCGATGAATCAGGTATTAATAAATAAACTTGGTCACCTGGCTTAAATTCCTTAGAAGCGGTTCGGCGGTTAAAATATTCACCATATGCCTGCTGTTTACCAGAAGCGATGAGAGATGCTTCCTCGGCAGCTCTTTCTAAGTTTATTTTTTACTCCCTTTGTAAATAATCCACAACTGATTTCTTCATGTTTAACGGAATGGCAATATCACCACACCAGCTCGATTTTAGGACACTGAGAGGTCCTCTTGCTTCACGTCCATACATCAACCTGAATGGTGAAACACCCGTCGTACAGTTAGGAACTTCCCTGTACGCAAAAAGCATATACCGAATGTATTTATCCCAATTACTCGGATCAGTTCTGATAATGTGATGAAGTGAATTTTTGAACATCCTATTATATCTTTCTATAAGGCCATTCCCAGCTGGATGGTTAGGCGTCGTAAATCTGGGAGCACAACCTAATCTTTTCATGAACTCTTGGGTTAACTTAGAAATAAAGTTCGTTCCATTGTCACTTGCAATAGCATTGGGTATTCCAGTCCGCATGAATATCCCCAATAAAGCATCACACGTAGCTTTAACTGTTAACGAACGAAGAGGGATAGCCTCCGGTCATCGCGAATGCTGGTCCATTAGACATCATAATACATACTTATGCCGACGAGCAAAAGGGGATTCAATGGGTCCTATTAGGTCTATATTTACTATCTCAAAAGGTAATTCCGGACGGAGAACAGGAGTAATAGGAATTTTATCAATCATTTTTTCCGGACTCCTCAACTGTCATTCTTTGCAGGATTTACAAAAGTTTTTAATATCATCTGTCATATTTGGCCAATAATAACTGTATTTAATTCTTTCACTAGTCTTTTTTAATCCCATATGGGATCCGAAAATTGATTCATTTGCTAATTTAAGAACTTGCTGTCTCTTATTTTTGGGAAAAACCAACTGATTCACTTTTTCGCCTAATATTTTATCCAATGGTAGAATATTAATTCATCATTCATAAAAAAAGTTTCCTTTTCCAAGCTATACATTTTTTCTTGCTGACTGCAAAGTATCACACTTCTTTTGTTCTTCTTTCAACGCATTAATTTTGTTTTTCTTATACAAATAATCGCTTTCATTTCCGCTCGGTTGTTCATCGCTCTGACTCACTCCACAACAAATCATAATCAAAGCTCTCTTCCATCGGCGCCTCCAAACCAGATGAGTTTTGGCTGTGGCTTATGCTTTTCCCCAGTAAGTTTAATACAGGGAGGGGGGAGAATGAACTGCTCCTGAATCTTATCCGTGACAGCTGCAACTATCTCAATAGGCCTGCAAAATCCTTCGTTGTTTTTATCTTTTAATGATATTTGAAAACTCGAAAGAGTAGCGTTAATCCTTTCTCCAAATGCACTTTTTAAAATGATTTTTCCTTTTTCCTTTTGTTCACTTGACACATACTGTCTGTCCATAAGGAGATCTCAGGCCGACAGTCGTCTATGTTTACGGCGGGCGTTATAGAAACAGTCGTCGATAGGGAGGATCCATTTCGAATGTGTGGAATAGAACAGAAGTCTGCGGGGGTATTCTTTATCTTGGCGAAAAAAATGAAGCGATAAAAAAAACTATTGCTCATTCGTCTTCTCGCTTTTACCGCAGTTGCTCGTATCTTTATATTTGCTTAGCTTACTTCTTTTATATTTTATTTATATTTTCTTTGGTTAATATTAACTGCATTTCATTATTTAATAATTTTTGTCTCTTGAATTTTGAGATCCTTTAAAATGCCTTTTCGATTTAAGAATGGAGAGACTTTAAAATCACAAGCACGTAAAATTGTGCATAATGTTATAGAATTTTGCTTGAAACTTGCTGAAAATTCGTATTGGGAAAAAGATGGAGTTTTAGAAGAACTAGTAATTCAGATTGGAAGTACTGAATAGGATTCCGATTCAGAAGAAACGGAATCTTGTCACAGTGATTTAGAATTCTTTAAATTGAAAGTACACAACTGTCACACGATTTCTGCTAGTTTTGTACTCTTTTAATAATAATTAATGTGTTTTATAAATAAAAAGGGAATTTTAAATTTGCTTTTTTTGTTTCTTTTCAATTAGTTTAATCGTAAGTTATAGAAAATATAGAATTTTATTTAGTTTATTTTCTGAAGCTACGAAATTTATTTGATTCCTTTTTGTTATTTTCTATTTTTTCCAATAATGTGCTCTTGTTTTCTGTTATTCGATACGTCGATAATCAAAAGTTTCAGCTTGACATACTTTTGATTATTCTTAAAATTTGATAAAATGTAATTATTAATTTTGAATTTCCAAAAATAGCATATATATCAAAAATAAATAAATAAATTTATTTTGAGAGATTTTAAGCATATTTAACAATGGATATTTTACTTTGTAACAGAATAAAAGCAACCTTTTATAAAAATTATGAAATAATTACGATTATTATGTTATTATTTTAATGTTGAATTGGATAGATTACTTCGCGTTTGCTGCGGAGAATTTGATCTTAAGTAGTAAATTTAAAACAAATAAAATGAAAATTAATTTTTTGTCATGCTGGATTCTAATTAATTTTTTTTTCTTCTTGTGCAGTCGTTAGACATATAAATAATTATTCAGTTTTTCTATTTGATTTACTCTGTTCTTTCTGTACTAATCAGATAGGAATTTCTGTATTATTCTAACAGGAATAATAAATATTTTCAAAATTCCATGTACGCAAATAATTTTCAGCCCAGTGAATTATTTTTCGAATTTGCTTTCGAAAATTAAAGGCAATATGTCAATACTGTCAATTAGGCACTAAACGCGCCAACGTAAGAAACTTGAATGAATTTCTACCTCTGCGAAATGGACTCTTCCTGCAGTAACCTGTTTTTATAACTCCCGCCATAAACATAGACTACTGTCGGCCAGAGATTTCCTTATGGACAAACAGTATTTAGAATTTAAAACTGGTATCATAGCACCTGAGTCAACTAGAATTTTCAGTTCTCTATTGTCCACACAAATATCAACATATTGTAAAGGGTTGATATTTAAGCTTTTTTCACCATTAATTAACTCCGACTGAATTTCCGTGGTTAAAATGTCTTCCCGTTTCTTTTCTGTCGCAGATTATCTGAACTGTGATATTTTATGCCTATTTGGGCAGTCTCTAGCAAGATGCGACAATCCACAAACGTAACAGTCTCTCGTTACTTTTCTTGAACTTGTAGTTTCGTTTTTATGAAAGTTTTTACTTTTGAATTCTCGTTAATGTTGGGGTACATATTTCCGTTTCAAAAAATGTATCTCTTCTCTTTCATCGTAGGCTTGATGTTTAGAAAAGTTATTCTCTTGATATAGTTATTTCCTTTTCCTCACACTGTTTGATCGCACATTTTCATAATCATCTAATTTGCTAGCAGTTTCGTTTGGATTCGTGAATTGTGACCAAACATCAATAAAATGTTCCTTAATACCCACAGGTACCTTTCGTTTTGTCTGTTCTGTTATGATTAAACCCGACAAACTTTCAAAGTATTTCTAATCCTTGAATCCATTGCTCAAAATAATTTTTAAGTTCGTAAGTAAAATCGCACCAGGTAGTCTCCGGTCTTTTAAAATGAGTCATAAACTTTTGCCTGAATTTTTCCGGGCTGAGTTTAAATCGTTTCACTAATAAACTCTTAATATGGTCATAGTCCTTGTCTTTCTCGATTGGCTCTCGAGCGATGAGGTGGGTTATATCCGTTGGCAATAATCCTAAAAGATGCGACACGTAATCTTCTCGTTTTATTTGATCCCACTCGGCTTGCCTCTCGAACAACAACAAATATATACTGATATAACTGTTCTTTTCATCAAATTTCTGCATCACGTGCCTGAGTTCTATTTTGGGAGTTGGTAATTCGACATCCACGGGTACACTGGAATATTTCAGCTTCAGTTTCTCAAGTTCGAATTCTCGTTCTTCCTTTTTCTCCTGCAATTCTCGCTCTTCTTGCTTTCGTTTTTGATCTTCTCTTTCTTTTCTATCTTCTATGATAACTATCATTTGTTTCCTCACAAACTCTTCCTCATAATTTTCACTTCCAGTAATTAATTTTTTTCAGTCCACAATTTTCATCACTAATGAAACAGTTTCACTCAGCTCTTCCGTCAAAAACTTCAATTCTTCCTTTTCCGTGCTACCTAGGAAGGCTATATCGATACCGAAAGGACACCTTCATCGAATAAAGTTCTATTGCAAATTCGTCAAAAATAGCACTTAATTCTCACATCCTGCCGGCTGCTCCAACTGTCGTGGCTGGTTCGTGAGTGCTTTTAAAATAAATAGGCAAAGGGAAAAATTTAACGGATTTATTCCAGATTCGACCGAGTTACTCTGCTCAGTCTCCTCTCCTCTCACAGCCAAACCTCCGAATGACATCACTCTTTCAATTACACTCGCGATAGTTGTCTAGCGCCATCTATGAACGCTTATTTCTTACCGCCTTCGAAATCCAATCACTACAATATTTAAATCAGGTTTTTTGCGAAGCATTGAAAACTACTCTTAAGGAACCAGCGGGATTGCCAGATTTAAGTACACCGAGGTGTGGGAGAAAGAATCCATCGTTAAATTTCTTAACTTCTTCCATATAATCTAAAGAAAGATATTCTTCAATAAATTTTGAGTAAAGAACTTTTAATTTGTTATCACTGTCTAGGCATCTCCAGAGTTGATCACGGTGTTTAGACGAAATAGTTCTAGAATCCCCTAAATTTACATTTTCTTCAATATTTTCTTTGAATGGTAGCGAAACGGAATATCTACCACAATGTTTCCTAATGTGCGGCCTTTCAAAATGATCTTCAAAGTATGGCAATTCATCTTTAAATTTAGTTTGCACTTCGAAAATATTTTCAATTTCCAGAAAAGATCGTAGGGTGTCATGTAAAACCCCTTTGAAAGGAAACAAAGATTTGGATATTAAGATTCATCACTATGCAATCCTGCGACAATAAATCCAAATTTAGATTCTACTAATCTGAAGTTACAGTTAAGCAATTTTATTTGGTTTAGACCAAAAATATCAAAAATGAGTTCACTTCCTAGTAAGCAAGAAATCTCTGAAGCTTGATTAAAATCTTTATTCTCAAGAATACAACCTATAGAAAGTGAAAATTTTATCTTATCCGAAATATTTATCTTTTTGAAGGATGTATTTTTATTATCTCTGGAGTGAGGAAAATCATAATTCGAGTGAAATGTATCAAAATTCGAAACAGCTGCCTTTTCAAAATGATAAATTTTAAAAAGAAAATTATTTAGACCTTGTACGGTGGAGTTGGTTTTCCTTTTATTTAATCCTATTATATCTGATGCTTTCACCGTTATGTAATTATTTTCTGAAGCGAAATCCAAAACGCAACGAAAATTTTCTTTCCCCTTTGGATCATTAATAAAATTCCTAGCAGTATTGAGTACTCCTTTGCTAATAGAATCGTTCTTAGAAGCCAAAATCACTGATGATTCAGATGCTTCGTTCGCTGCAGGAGAATTAATTTTTTGATTAGTAATATATTTGCCTTCACATAGTAAGATATTAAACACTGCGTTAATTTTTTTTGCAGTTTTTTTACAGAAAAAAGAACGGACAATTATTAGAACGATTTTAGTTACTTTTTAGTGAACTTTTTCTATTATTCTTAATGTTAGAAATATAGATGCTAGGAAAGAAACCAACGAAAGAAATGACAAAATTTAAAGAAATTTAATTAAATGCTTCAGTTACAAATTTTACTCTCCAGTTTGAATCTAGGAAAACGACGAGGTATTAAAAAAAGAAATAAAAATGGCAAAACTTCTTAGAGTATATTTGTTATTGGAAACTGTATCCTTTCGTCTTGTGGTGAAAGCTTCATAAGCCAAATAACATAACATCTATAATACACAAGTAATTACTCTTGTTTTGTGGTTATGTTAGTCGGCTACAAACTTTAACGTTGGGAGTTCAAGCCTAGGGCAATCTGTATCCGCCATAGTTTGAAAATTCTGTTAAATTGCTGTTGCTTCTTAATTGTCGAAAATTCTTCATCTAGCTTAAAAATGGATTAGCTTTTTAAAAGTATTGTCAGTATTTCCTAATCCGGAATGAACTGATTAAAAAAGCTCAATATGTTCTGCAGTATGAATATAATATTGAGTAGACCATCTTGAATATCGTGCAAATTCGCAAAAATGTCATGCAATATATTTTCATTAATAGAAGACATTCTACAATTTTTTTCCAGGAACTACATTCTGAAATGTGAGAATTTTCAATATGTGAGAAGGGCAACATAATTGATAAATCCCCCCAAAAAGCGAAGGGTTTATTTGATCTATATTAAATGTGCAATTTGAATCTAAAGGTTTTCATAGAATGAAGCTCTCGTATTTCCATATATGCATAATCTGCTTACTGCCAGCTTTCCTTCCATGCTTTGTGGTATTTAGAGTTACCCCAAAGCATAGTAAAAAGTTAACTCAAAATACGTTTCAATTGTGAAAAGCGCAATCAAGTTTTGATAGAAAATGATCGATGAGCTTTCATGGCTGATTTCGTCTAGTTATAATTTCATAAGGTATAATGTTCTGTCTAACTGTTCTGCTTCATAACCAAGAAATAATAAAGAAATCATAAAGAACCAAGATGAATCTATTTACTATTACATTGCAACATCATATATCAAATAATGACTTATTGCTATTCCTTCTTACTTTTACTACAATCATGGCTTTTTGATTTGATACTGCATATTATGTACTAATTTTCTACTTTGTAATTAGTTTTTCGTTGATATTAGAATCTTTTTTTTTATTTCAAAGCTAAATTTCAATGAAAATACACTCCTTGTCCAGGCATATACAATGATAAATGAGTGTGTGCAATCGTCATTTATAAATGCACGAAAAAGCCTTTCCTTCTCTACCTCATAAATATAAATTATTAATAAAAATTCTTTCTCTCAAGTTGTTTGAAATATCACTTATGGGGCAAATTACTGATTGTTATTCTTAAATATACTACCCGAGTTATAGGCTCATCTGACTAGAGATGCATAATCCACCTTTTTTGAATAACGATTTTGCTGTTGCTATTTTTAAATATTTCCCCAAATATCTATTATTTCAATCACATTATTAATTAAAAATTATTAATAAGTATTAAATTTATTAATTGTAATTAATACTTAATTTACTAAGAACCATTCTTACCCACCTTGGTGGAACATTGCCTGTTATAATTTTTATTTCTTAGAAAAAATTCAAAACGAAAGCAGAAAGACAGATTTCAATTTCAGATTGGATTAAATACAAAAAAATTACATCTAAACTCCGAAAGCGTATGAAGATTGCTAGTCATAACTATTGGGATTCCATTTGTAGTGTCTCTCTTAATCCTTGAAAATTTTATAACATGCTTCGAAAAATCAGTAACCGGGATACTATGGAATCGCAACAGGGGGTCAATATTTTCAAAATAATTCGTCAAAATAACCGATATATTCCAAATCCTGTTGAGCAGGGTAAACTTTTTCTCAATTATTTTTCACGTAGCACATACCACGAACCTATTCCATTAGATCTAAATGAAGAATCCCATTCTTTTCTCAATAACCCAATCTGTATTCAAGAAGTAGAGAGAGCAACACGCAAAATAAAAAACAGTTCCCCCGGTGCGGATAGCATTCCTGCAAAATGGTTTAAGAATCTACAAAAGCTCAAATAGAGAAACTAACAGAACACTTTCAAGAAATCTTTTCCGCGGCTAAAATTCCCAAAGAATGGAGACACTCGCTTATTGTTCCAATCCCCAAACCAGGAAAGGACAAATCAAATATATAATCTTATAGACAAATAGCGGTAACCTCAGTTTGTGCAAAAATATTCGAATTAATTTTAACATATCGTTTAACACACTTCCTTCTAGTCTTAAAAAAATATCCCAAGACATTTATGGGTTCTTGCCACTTCGATACAACCTACTGGCCAACTATAATATACACCGGGATATTATGGAATCCCACTCAAAAAGAATTTCTTTTTTTGGCATTAATTTGGATATTAAAAGTGTTTATGATTCGGTATATATTGATGGTCTTATTTTAAAGTGTCTCCAAATAGGAATTTCGGGATGACATTGCGAAATTCATTCTTTGTTTCCTGCAGGATTGAAAAATTCCAATTCGCTGGAGAAATTACCTTTCAAACTCGAGACCCACCTAGAAAGGTTTGGCACAGAGTAGTGATTTATCTCCGATTCTTTTTGCTATATTTATGTTTGATTTTCATGAAACTTTAGATGAAGGCGTATAATGCTTGATCTTTGCTGATGATATATTTATCTATTGTTCAAATAGTTCTCTGGACAGCATTATAAGGAAACTTCAAAATACGATGGATAATGTGAACAAGTGGTGCGCTTATTGGAAACTTTCTATATCCCCAAAAAAATGGGCAACTCTGATATTTTAAAAAAAATGTCTCAAAGCTCATATGTCGGTTTTAATCTCCCTTGGAAACCACACCTAAAATACTTGGGATTCTTTCTCTCCAAAACAAGGCAAAACAACATAAATATCCGAAATCTCAGAACAAAGAAGATTTGAAAAATCAACGCGTTGAAATCAATTGCTTTTAAAAATCATAGTCCAAGAACAAAACAACTTGTCAAGACTGCCAACAACAGTATCAACAGTTTATTTTTCTATTTCTGACCTGTCTACAATAAACTTGCCCTATCACATTTAAAAATAATGGACACAATTCAGACAATATCTTTTAGAGTTTCACTGAGATTGTCAATCTGGACCCCAACATAGTTTTGTTAAAGATATCAGAACAAGAAATTCTTTCGGATAAAATCAAAAGATTTTCTCATCAGTTTTTATTTAAACATTTAGTATATGGTTGCTATTCCACCCTATCAAATTCTCAAAAAAATCGGCTAATTCATTTAACGGAAGCAGATTCTCATTCTTTTAAAGTAATTTTTACTAATTTAAGTACTAAATTGGAGCTTATTATTCAAATTCTGTATAATCTAGGTTTCCTAATGAAGGAAATCTGAGACATTCATCTTCATACTTTTGATTTTGAAAACAACAATTTACCCAGGAACTTAATAAGATCGCTTTTTGAAGATACTTTAAATACCCCCCTCAAAGACTTTTTTTTTAAATCATAGCTACGGATGCTTCGAAATCGCTGTGAATGACCTCCATCAATGGAATAACAAACAGAGATTCATTCTCGTACCAGGCTCACCATATCAATACCATTTTTACGGCGGAAGCTCTGGCCATTTGCCAGGCTCTGGATGATCTTGTTGGTACTGAAAACAAGCCCTAATAGATAGTCTTCCTGTACTTCAGGGTCTTAATAATATATCTATCATATCACCAAGAATAATTCTTCAGCTTGCATATAAGATTTACATTCGAAACAAATTTGAAAAGAAAAATCGTTTTAGTGTATACCCAGGTCATTCCGGAATTACATGGAATGAAAGAGTGAACTTTTTAATCAGAATCGTCACCGAATCTGATCCTAAAATTCTTTGGGTTGCAATGGAAGATACAGCCGCCTAAATGAAAAAGAATTCTCTGCTTGGACCCAGTCTAAATATCCAAAACAGCAAATATCAAGAAGAACTTGGGGACATTCCAACCACTCAAACATTTATACCATGGCTAAATACAGAAGAAAAAACATAGTAGTTGCTCGCATTCTAACGTGAACAATCATAACGCCAGCTCTTCTGAACAGATTTGGTCTTCATGAAAATCCTCTATGTACCACATGCAATCAAAATATCTTCCTGGAACATATCTTTCTCCAGTGCAGTAAATACAGTCCTTACAGACAAGTGTTAAGCCAAAAGCTTGCTTTGAATTATCAAATTTTTCATCTTTTGAAATCTTTCTTCAATTTGCTCTTCAAAGGCGCATTTACGTATTTTTTTTCAAATGCTTAACTATTTTGATGCATGCTAAAATACGGTCATTGAAATTTTTTAAGTTCCCACCTTTCAATTTTTTTTCTTTTCTTATAAACTATCTTGCTTCTTTTTTTTTTTTTTAATAAGATTGGTTTTGGTCGTTTGCTACTTTTTGGAACGCATAGTCTTGACAGCAGTTCTGGAGGAAATTTTTCTAAACATTTGCATCTTTTCCTTTTTTGTCCAATATTAGACTCTTCATCAACTGAATGCCGGACACTGCAAGACTCTAGCGTCAAATCCTTAAAATCAAGTTTTTTCAGTGCAATTACTCAGAAATTAACTGATCTTCAGATCTTTGGATACCAGGGGACAAAGGATATAGCAGCTATAAGTCCCAAGAACCGAAACCACATCAATCAATAGCTTCCAGCGATGGAGAGAGTTAACTCTAGGGATGACGAATATTTTAGAAACGGTTATTACGTAAGCAATATCAAAAAGTCACAGATTTCAGTGACCAATACTTTTCAAAAATGGGTGTGATTCAAATCTATGACACGTTCTTATTGATTAATATTTCGATTTCAGGTCTTGGATCACGATAGAAAGTAACAATCGATACGATCTGTCCAATGGTCGCTCTCGAAGCAGATGTCAATCATGCATTTGAAAAGTCCCTTGCCCACTGATGCGCTTTTCAGGAACAGACCCCCCCCACACACAAATAGTTGGGGCAGGTGGCCGGTGATGGGACTTTTGATCACACGCAGTGAGCTTCCTATTTCAAAAAGAGTCAATTCTCCCCATCGCTGGAAGCTATACGCGGCTTGACTAATCTTACGAAAACTAGATTTCTTCCGCATTCATCTTCACAGAAAAATACTAACTTGTGTTTTTCAACAAGTTTCGGCCGATATTCAATGCTTCAAACAAAATTAGTAAAGATTTATATCTATTCTTAACTGGATATAAATACTATAATTACTAAATATCTACGATTGAAGCGATTTAATAAGTTCATAATTAAATTTTCTGTGCCTGGTTAGCATGAGAATTCCGCTGCTCTGAAGGATTTTCCAGATTTTAAAGTCAGAATTATGGCTTATTAAGCTGTTTTAAAGATTAAAGGACCATTTTAAATTAATTGCCAATGATAAATTTTTCTTCATTGATTTATAAAAACATTTTGGGAAAGATGCACAAAAACTCATGCAAATTTAAATACTTTTTTTAAATTTTATAACAGAGAATGTAAAGGCTTGCATCACGTATATATCAATAAATTTGTTTAGATATCATCAATATTATGGCTGGCAATATGATAAAAAAATGCTTCGTTTGTTAACATTTCGTGGATTTCAGATTTCATCGGGAAATAATTTATAATGTTCCCATTTAAGATATTCTTTTACTCTTTTTGCTTCAATTGATTTTCTTTAAAATATTTTTTATTGGAATGAACTTAAATAAATTAATAATTAAAATAATATTTCTTCTGCCTTTTTTCTTTCTTTCTTCTTCAAGGTGTTTTAAGTGTATATAAAAGAGAATTGATATCATTAGACTCAAAAATTTAATCTCTTGTATTTTCAAAAACGCCATTTCAAGAAAATATCTGTAATGTATACTGAGTCTTATTCAATCTAAACGTAAAATTTTAACCCCTTGACATACGAATTTGTTTTACTTAAATTGTTATTTTAATTAGATGATGCACACTATCTTAAATATATATTGTTATCTTCATTCATATAATAATATAACGAGCATTTGAGATGTTGAAGCCTTTCTAGGTGATTTTTTTCATTTTTAAATGCTTAATCGTGTTCACTTAGTTGCAGGCTTAAAACTGAAATAATTCGATGCGCGTGTTAGACATGTCAATGTTTACGAAGGGGTTAAAAAATCGTATGGAAATTTCTGAAAGTAAAAGATGATAAATTGCTGAATGCAACCTGCCTTTCGATTATAAGTCATGCATTCTCTATATTCTATTGTCTAGATATTATTTTTAGTAAAATTATATTTTATGTTTTCAGATAAAGTTTTAATAAAAGAAATGGATAAAAACTATTTTTTTTAAACCATAAATTTCCTTAATTGTAAAATATTGATTATAAAAACTAAAATACCTTCAAATTTACATTCTTATACATTCAAATAAATTCTGCATTTTTAAGAAATCCCTATTGTAACATTTTTAGCCGTGTTTCACAGAAAGCGTTTTAAAAAATCGGTTTTGCGTAGGAAGGATATAGATAAATGCGTGTTTGTGTCTCTCAAAAAATATATACTTTTAGGAATTAAAAAGTAATATTTTGAGCAAATGGAATGGCTTGAAATATTAAATTTTAAACTTATAGCCGATAAAAATGCCTTATAAATATTTTATAATGAAAATAAAATTTAAAATGTAGTGATTTAAAATGAGCCAATTTCTACCGATTTTAAAAAAAACTGTATACCTTAACATAATTACTAAGCCAAATATCAAATTTGCTGAATATTCTTTAACGATAATTGCGTTTCTAAATAAGAGAGAAGGGGGGGGGGAATTCGCTTGAAGTTTACAAATATCTTCTCAACTCGAAATTAATAATAATTGACATTACTACTCTAAAAAAAAGGAAGGTAATCGATTTTGTTGGGTCACAAGTAATAACTATTTCATTCTGAGAATTTGTTATTGATTAAGAGCATAAATAAAAAATTAATAGATTTAGCGCAAAAATTGCAAAGCTTTCTTAAGTATTAAACAAACATATATATACATCAATCAAAATTACTAATTTAAATACGTCATGCCTTTTGTTCTGGCACTCATGTATGTATGTGTAATTCTCAGCTGTCTTATGAGTACAAACATTTCCACACTAAATTATTATTCGCAAAAGAAATTGTTTTGAAGAAAGACTGAAATTAATTTTTAAATTAAATACACTTCATTTTTGGAGAACTGATGCTTTCTTAAATGATATAGACGAAAATATAAAAAAATTTAAATCAATTTTCTTTAAAACATGTCAGTTTTTTCTATAAGAATTAAGATTTAAAATGTGAAGGCATTAGAAAAGTATTATTTAAAATGAAAATTCATTCAGATACTTTTCCATTTGTTTTTCAAAGTGTGTTAAATATGAATCAAAGCAATGTTCAAAATTCCTATTGTTTAAAATTGGTGCGTGGGTAAAAGGTTTACTGAAAATTAGTATATGTTTTGTGCTTGGGAGGTCTGTCTTTCATTCGCCCTCTTCGTGGGTTCACATCTCATTTTAACTCCTTTTAGGACTCCATTTCCGGGAAAAACTATCTGAAGAAAAAGATCAATATCTTTCTTTTAAATAGGCAATTACCGAACACATGCGGAGAATTGAATAGGTTTTTTCTCTATGACTCTTTCTGATATTTCCAGTTTTATTTTGTTTTCGGCTTATTGCATCTTTAACTCTCCCGATGCCAGCCGGGCGTTTTGGAAATTTACCCCCAAACCTCCAAGTCAGTCGGTTTGGGGCGTTTGTTTGCGTTTTAGGGGAGATGGCTTTTAAAAGCGGCTGATGTGTTACGCACTGCAGGAGATTCGTTTTATCTCTGGCGAGCGCGGCTTTTTCACAGATGATTCCCCTGTGCCTTAAGGCGGTAGAGGTGGGGAGGGACTCACAAAATAAGTTGTTTGCACAATGTTGTGTTTTGAAAGGGCTTTAAGTTTCTATTTCAACGTGTTGCTATCTCAAAATTGGTAAGATTTTATGGCTACTTATAAAGAAGTTTTCCACAGAGATGTTTCCTGTTAACGATGAATGATATGTAAGCATTCCGAAACGTAATTTTTTCCCTTCGGATAAACATTATAAGCTCGTTTTAAATATTAATACTACTATAAAGGTATAGAGAAAAACTATTGCATTTACTTTGTGACCTATTTACATAGTAACTTTCTCAGAAAACGAGTAGAGACTCTTGTTACTGTGGAGGACAATCGTTTCATATTTCTAGCTACTAAATCTATCATGAAACGGTCGTCAGAAGTTTAAATGCCGGGGACAAACGACATCTTTCAAACAGCATACCCCCCCCCAAAAAAAAATAATTAGATTTTACTTTCCCCGTCCTTAGAGTGAGATAAGCTTTAGAAATGGTGCGTTCCTTGCCCGAATGTGATTCTGCAAATTTTTCTTCAGTTGTGAATTTCTACTCTTTATTATACAAATTGTGAATCGTTTTTTTATCAGAGTAATTTTTTATTAAAACAATTTTACCTTTTTAAATTAAAACAATTCTACCTGCTACTGATGAAGTGACAGTGATCTGTTAAACGAAGATGATGGTTGCCCAAAAAATAATGTTTAGCTGTTTTGATGTTTTACATTTTCTTGAATTTCATTTATTTTTCTTGATTCATTGTAAAATGAAGTTTTAAAACTATCACATATATTTCCTGCTTTATTTTGATGTAACAAAAAATTAAGCAGTAGCATATGTCATTTTATCTACTATTGACAAACGATTGTTTGAATGACATTTTAAGTTTTATGAAAAATAAGGAATTTTTTTTGTAGATATTTGTTCTAACTTTTATTTCAATGATTGAAAAGTGATTTATTAAAATTTGTGCGTGATACACTCATGCGTAAATTTATGGAAACTTAATATGGAACGTTTGTTCTAAAATTCATTTTATTTCATTGTAATTAGATCTTGTCTTAACAATACTAAAGAAAAAGTAAATAACATTTTAAAATCCGAAATTCTGCTTGAAAAATTTATCATGACGGTTTATACCAATAGAAGTAATATTTATGACAAACTAAAGTAAAATGCTCAGACTAGAAACTGAAGGAATGTGTTTGCGATATATATTTTACTGAGTAATTTTTTCCCCTAAATTTATCGAGCAATTTTTAATATCAGGATTAAATAATGTTTAAAAAATGTTATTTGATTTATCGAATTGCTTTTATAGATAAGATAGAAATATTTTTAAATATATATTTATCTCACACTCCTTTTCGATTATTTAAGCAGAAACAAGAATGTATAAGCTTTCGGAAACAAAACATGAAAACATTTTTAAAAATTTAATTGAAGGTAAAGACTTTTTGTATTACGGTTCAAAATTCAAAATAATGTTTTATATTCAAAAATTCAATGAGAGTTACAGTATATATTAAATAAAGTTGATACTGACGGCAAAAAGTAAAAGAATTCTCAACTGAATGTTAAAAGAGCAAATTTTAGAAGTGTCTTCCAAAAGGCGCTTGTTTTCACATTTTTTTTTTAAATTCAAGGTATGCTTTCATTTTAATATTAAATAAAGATTTAAAACATTATCTCGTCTGTCACTAAGTTGAATTGACATCTGTACCATGTAAAAAATATTCTAATTGCATTCATTTATACAATATACACGTCGCATACTATTATAATGTAAAAGAAATTGCCTTCTAATATCTATATTATTATTTAGCTTTGACAATACAATATTGTATTAATATTTTAAAAGTATATCGGGGAAAATTAAAAAAAAAATTATAATGTTTTTGAAATTGGCATTAATGCCAGTTTTTATTTCAATGGTTTGAAATCTAATATAAATTTTCTAAAAACTATTTTCGAAATTATATTGTAAAAAAAAAATTGTCAAATATTTGGCGATGAAAAAAATACCCCATAAAGTCGATGAACGAAACGTTTCACGCTAAAAAGCATCAACACATTAGAACACTTCGACCGGTTGAAAATGCAACTCCTCGGAAAACTGCAAAGTAATAGCTCAAAGGGGAACTGTGACAGATTTATTACTTCGGACCCCAGGAAGTAACTGCCCCTCAGCTTGGAAGAGCCCATGTCGTCCAGAGACACCCGAGAAAGTCTGGATGTTAAAGGGAGTGCTTTTTGAAAAGAGCTTGGAGGTTAAAGAATTAAAAGCTGTAGTTTTAAATAAAAAAAATTGTTATGAAACTAATTTTATTTTATTATTTACTAAATTTGAAATTGATAATTTTTAAGAATCTCTTTTTTAAACCGCTGGTGAATATATTTGATTCATTAATCTTCATTGTATTATTGTAAATTTTAATTCAAAATGTTCTCAAAACATAATTTATCTGACTTAATGTGAAAAAAAATAAATGAAGTTAAAATACGAAGTCGCTGGAGACTATGCGATTTTATTCAAAAAAGAAAGCTCATAAAATATTCTGAAAATCGTTTCAAATGACATTTGGAT
Organism: Argiope argentata; assembly: GCA_026289955.1. Classification (NCBI taxonomy): domain Eukaryota; kingdom Metazoa; phylum Arthropoda; class Arachnida; order Araneae; family Araneidae; genus Argiope; species Argiope argentata. The sequence goes on from JAOUZG010036559.1 coordinate 3,922,496, forward strand.
GGGCACTAGGGATTTTTTAACTGATTTAAAATTTTATTCCAGGCAATGATATTGATTATTAAACTTGTCGCTTATTGTATAATTCCATTTGTTATAATTTGAATTTTAATACAGTTCTACATCTTATAAGTCTTGCTTAGTTATTATTTTATTGTAAAATCAAATTATTTTCTTCTTTATTTTTATGAACACAAAAGAATATATGCATTCCCTTACGACAATGCATTAGGAAATAGAAAACCCATAGAAAAATTGTAAAAATGTTAAACGTACAAGCCCTTCTACGGTAAACTTGCAGAATAGTGTAGTATAATAAGACTATTAATAAAAAAAACTTTTAAATAACTTTTAATAAAAAACTTTTAATAAAAAAACTTTTTAATAAAAAACTTTTAAAACGTCATTTTTCTGGAGGTTACGAGAAACAAACTTAGTATTCACAATATTTTACGAAGAAGAAATGTGATATTTTAATGGCAAAGTAAAAAATTAAGATTTTAATTCATTAAGGGTTATAAAATATTTTAACATTACTTTTTTTTCGATACTAGGAAATCAAACCAGTTTTAGTAATTCTTAAAAATACACATACACAAGTAGAACAAGAAATAAATTCCTTCCCCCAAAAAATTATGCAAATATATACATTTTTTGTTTTGTTTCAGGAAATAAATAATTCTCCCTAATTTTGAGAAATAATTTTACCATTATATGAAGTAAAAAATGTTTTAATAAGTTTAAATTTTTTTCAAAAAGTTCAAAAGATCGGACACGTTTAATTTATAACAGCTAGAACCTCATCAAAGTAAAAATTATAAATATATTTTTAAGCAAGTTTTATGCAGTGTTTTGCATAACAATTGAAAAACGATTTCCAATTCCTACAAAGAATTACTACGTTTTGAAATTATAAGGTAATTTTAAAGAAAAGAAGAAAAAAAAAGATATATTCTGACAAAGCGAAAATACGACGCGATAAGCAACAGTGACGCTGTTTCCAGGTGGCTAGAATTAATTTTTATCTATTGTCCAGAAAGGGAAAACAATATCTTTACCAAATTTGTCACACTTAAAAGTTGTTAACAATGTAGCAAATACTAAACAATGCAGGAAATGGAGAAATTTAATTATAAAAGAATCTTCTTTCAGAGCAATGGATTAATATATTGCGTCATCCATTCTTTAAAATTATATTTAAAGCATGCATTTTAGAAAAAAAAAGTTTAAATATTTTTTTCAGAATTCAAAAACCCGATGAAAATGAATATAAATATGAAATGAATGTGTATGAATATAATATTAAAATGAATGATAAAATGAATATAGTTATGCTTTGAATAACCCATTCACTAATGATTATTTCTAATTCTATACAGTAAAGGAATGATTTCTTTTACAACGATCTTTGAAATCACATCCATAAAACTATGCATTTTGTATAAGAAATATTTTTTTTCTCCAAAATATGTGTAACAAAAATGAATATAAGATCTCTTTATTGTATAATGGGTAAAAAATAAACATTTTAATACACAATTAATCATTCTCTTGTTAATGCACCATGAAACCTCATGATAAACCCTAGACAATGCTTCGTTGTCAAAAACAGTAAAAAATGAAATAAAATTATCAAAAACTGCAATTTGAAATTTAAGTAAAATAAGTCGTAATATTGTGTTGATATCTCAGTAATGATAATTTTACTTTGAAATACTGAAAAATGTATTAAATAATAATAATAAAATGTATCCATAAGTCTTAAAAATTTATACACAATAGTTTTATTTTTTAATGAATGGACCAAAAAGACAATGAAGGAGTCAGTCGATTTCAATTTATTCACGATATTAATGCAAAAACTTTAAGTTGGCTATAAGCAAATGTGGTGTGTAAGAGAAATAAAAAGAGTAGCTGATTCCTTTCAACCTAAAATCGCAAATTGTTACAACTCCCCGTATTGACACTATGCTATCTGAAAACGGCCTGAGCCGACAGCTCTGAAAGAAAAGAAGGGTGTCGGGTGATCCCCGAACCTACAGGGGGAGGAAAGGAAATCCTAGAAATACAAAGCATTCTCCCCTTGTATCCTCAGGGTTCCGTCTCCTTAACGGGAATAAAGATAAAAGGAGAAATCTGTGAATGGGTTGAAACGTGATCGGACTGGTTATTCTCGGAATAATCGTAACACTGAATTGCATATCACTGAAATCTATCGGAACAGCGACTTCTCACTTTTCAGTGAAGTCGCTGCAAAGTTATAAATCACAGCGGGCCTCACACTGATAGTGACCTTGACTTTCGAATATTCTATATGATCATTGTATTGCCTGTGACGTGAGTCGTACCGTCTCTGGACGGTCACACGTGACCCCAACAATAGTAATTCGCTTATTCACTTCGCTGGCGCCATCTATTGGTAGAATTTAGAAATAAAAAAAATTAAAGAAATGACATTTATTTATAATTTAACTTTTTCAGAAAATTCTTTAATCTAATAAATAAATTAAATAAATATTATTGAAAAAGGATTTAAAAAATATGTTAAAATAGATAAATTAATTCGATCACGTGTTTCGTACATCAGTAAATGAAGTATTAAATATTATTAATAAATTTTAAATTTAATAACAATTAAAAATTTTTAATTAATAATATGATTGAAATAACAGATATTTGGAACAAATATTTAAAAATAGCAATAGCAAAATTATTTGTTACTCAAAAAAAGGTGGATTATGCATCTCTAGTTAACTTTTTGTGAAAGAGCAAGCTCTCTGCATGTGGTCAAAAGGTCCCTCTACAACCATTTGTGGGAGATCTGTTCTTGGAAAGAGCATCAGTGGGTAAGGGATTTCCATATGCATGACTGGAATCTGCTTCGATAGCGTTCATTGGATAGATCGTATCGATTTTGACTTTCTATCGTGATCCAAGATTTGAAATCGAAATATTAACCAGTAAGAACGTGTCAAGGATTTAAATCACACTTTTTTTTTTTTTTTGAAAAGTATTGAACACTAGCATTTGTGGCTTTTTGATATTGGTTACGTAATAACCGCTCCTAAAATATTCGTCATCCCTACATCTGACTGACCAAAAGATAGGAAGGAAATTTACGTAACCCTACAGTCAATCGGAACATCCGCTGAATGACGTCATATTTTCTATGTTCTGATTTATTCTAACTGTGTTCATTCCTGTGTTTAACTTCATTTCTTTGAAATCTGCTTATTGGCTATTTTCGCCGAACCAATGCGCTTGCGTTTCTAAACCTAAACAATAATCCCGTGTTGTTCTGACAACGTTTTCTTATGGAAACGTGTTTACTGTGTTATTTTTACAGTATTGAAGTCAATGTATTGAAAAAAAAAAAAAAAACACTTTGCTGAAAGTAAATGTTCTTTCCTTATCCTTCGCTCTGAAGTAACTACTGTTTTATGCTGTTTAAAAAAATATTATCCTTTTTGAATATTTTAAAATTTTGTTAGTAAAGAGATATGTAAAGAGTTAGTAAGAGATTTTTGAAGTAGTTTAAAAAAAATCAAATATTAGATGTAATTAATGAATATTAATTTAGATAATTATTGATAACGTTTTTTTCTCTTTGTTAAAGTAGTTATTCGAATTAATTTCATAAGCTAACGTTAGAATCGTTACAGTTTTTTTACACGGAACTTTAACCCATGATTTATAAAAAGTAATTCTTGTTGATCGCTTTTATTTAATTTCAGAAAATATTGATTTTCTTTATAAATAATAGCGAAGTAGTTCTGTTAAGTATTACTCACTCTATCAAAATATATTATGATCATGATTTTAAAAAGTTTTAAAATCAAATTACTTAAAACAAGACAACCCTTGAAAATAAATAGAAGTACTGCAAACAAACGTGTAGTTTTATAACTTTAGTGTTATTCAGAACTATTTAATTTTCACTCATTAAAAATTGTAAAAAGTAAATTAAGGTAATTTTGATAAACTCTTTTAACATAAAATATTATACGATATATCCACAATTTAGTTTAATATATTAAATGTGTTACTGCATCATAAATATAAATCCTGAAAAGTTGCTTATAAATCTAAATTTTTAATGGAAGTACCTTTGTCAGAAATAATATTTTCAGTTATAATTTTTGTTTCAATAATAAAATCATGGAGTTTATACCCAATATTTTGTATTGAAAATTCTTCAGATCATCATTATATAGTTTACAAAATGTGTAATTTGTTTAGCAAGTAATTCTTAGATAACTCCTTATGTTAAAATAATAATCCAGTTGAAAAGAAATAAGTACATAAATTGAAATAATCATAAATGTGCAAAATTTCTAGATAATGGCAAGAAATAATGCTTGATTTTGAAGTTACAAAATTTAATACTTGTATACACAATGAATGTGGAAAGTTGAATTTGATGCATTTACTATTTTTTTAATGTAAAGATGTTTCATTTTATACTATTTTTCTGCACAGTGCACATTTGATTATGTGCATATACTTTACAGTTATTATAAATGTTTTTGATCTGTAATCATTACTTAAAGATGTAAGGGGGAAATATTGACTAATGTTCTATTTTTTATTGTTTTTCAAATTTTTGTTCAAGAATTCATTTGTCACTCATTTCTTTTATTATTTAATTCATAAGGTGTTGTCATTTCTGACTGATTATTTAAAGTTTTTTTAATAGTTATTGGGTAAGCTGTTAATTGTTTCAAATAAATTAAATGAATCAATCACTTTTGAATTTGTAGGTTTCCTCAGTATGTTCAAACTTGAATCATATATTACACCCTTACTTTTGAGCTACGTGGACAAATATATTAAAAATCTTAAACCTGAAGACTCTCAGGTGAGTTCTCTTATCATTAGTTATCAAACTTCCAATGAATACAATTTGAGACTCTTAACTTGCCAAATTTTGTCTCTTTTTGTAGTGATGTTCTCTAAAATTTGAATGCTCTTGTTTAATGTGTTTTTGCTTGCTTTGCACTATCTTTATTAATTATGTCTTGAAGTTTTTTCTGTAATTTGTCTTACAATTAATAAAAATATTTCATCAAAATATAATCAGTATCATTTAAAATATTGTGTTGTCAATAATTATATAATTTGAAATCCATTTTTGTTTATTAAAGCATCAATGGACATAAAAAAAATGTAATCTGAACTTAAACAGACATTATTTTGAATAAAGAAAATTTGTATTTCAATTCGTTATCAACAAGCATCCTTGTCCTAGGCTAAAAAACAACTTTTAAAAGGGATTATTTAATGATTCTGTCATGACTAAGGTATATGGACTATGAAATTACAGCAGCTTTCTCAATTTTTTCCATTATATAAATTTAATCTCACATTTTTTATTTGGTTTTGTTTGTAATATCTAAATCTATTAACTATTTAACACAGTTTTTCTATGAAGTTATGGATAATTTGTAAAAGGATTTCCTGATTTGTAAAAAAAGTTTTGAGTATTGTATTATCTCTTTGTCCCAGTTTCCTGCTTTTGAGCTTGTGTATTTACAGTGTGCTCTTGTTTTTCAGTAGGCTATTTAACAAAAATTTCTTTATCAGCTACACAGCTCCCACATTGCTAATAAAAACATTTTAACTATTTTTCTATTGTGAAAAACTTTTAAATAAACTTGGTGTTAATCAATAAAAGAAAAAGAGAAGAAATAAATCATAAAGAAAAAAATTAATTTAAAAATTAAAGTTAAATATGTTGGGTTTTCAAATTTATTTTAAAAGATATTTTTAAGTGTTGAAATGTTTTGAAGGAATACTTTTGAAATTTCTGAAACTACATTATTGTTTTCTCCAGTCATATTAAATTTTTTCGAGGGATTCTAACTTTAGGAGGGCACATTTAGTTTCAAAGAACTGAACCCTTTAATTGGCAAGTAGTGAAAAATTGTAGTAAAAAGCTTTTTGATTACTCATATTAACTGAGTAAAATTTGTTTAATATATTTACTTGTTCTCTAAATTTTTTTATTAATTAAATTTCAGAAATGTGTATTGATTTATTTTCATTATATACAGGCAGTTGTGTACTGAGGCATATTTACATTAGCCATGTAAAGCAACTGGAGTCTAACATCTCCTACAACAAATAATATTGCCTCTGATCAACCATACCAAATAAAATTTAACTTCTTAAAAAGTATCAAATATAGCAGTTCTGGTGCCACATCTTTGTTACCACTCTGAATAAAATGTCAAGAGTTTGAATGACTTTATGTTCATTAAATGCTATTACTTTGGAAAGCACCAGAGCTCACTTATAAACGAACGTAAAATCCTAAATCTATCTTTTCTCTCTCTCTTAAAGTCAGATTGTATATGAAGAAAAGGTAATGATTTCCAAATTGTCTGACAATTCTTGACAAAATCTTGAGGAATCTCTATATTTTATAGCTCCAGGTACTTCTCCCCCCCATATATGCACACACCTTCTTGAAAATGTAATTGCCCATCCATGTGTATATGAACATGATAGTTCAGAAACAGAACTAGCTAGAAGCATGATATCATAAAATCAGAATAAAAGATTCGTATCAAAATGTTTATGGAATGCATCAAAAGAAATCAATTCTTCATTCAATATGATAATCACACACATATCAATGGTATAAGAAATTAATCTTATTTTTGGAAATAAAATTTTAAAAAAGTTTACATTTCTTGTAACTTTTATAAATATTAATTTAAGTAACATTGTCCCTAGATATGTATTTTATTTATTAGTATTTTGACTTTATATTTCCTGACTTTTTAAAAATATTTAAACACAATTGTCTAAATATCTTTAAATAAGTGTAAGTAGTGCTGGCAAAACAATTAAGAAAAAGTGGAATTCAATTCTTGGTTGAATTAATTGAAAATTAGTATCAGTGTATTAAAACTGCTTTTGTCAAATCAGAAATCTAATAACATTTTATGAAATTATGAATTATCAAACTATTGAAAATTAAATAGAAAGAATGTATTATTTCAAAATTATAAATTATATTAGAATTCATAAATAAATTACTTTTACTAAATATAACTCTCTATATTACCATATCTTTATTAAAAAAGAAAAAAAGCATGAGCCAACAGTGAAATGATTAATTATTTAAAGATGATTGTTATTTGGATGTGAATTTTTTTTTCTTGTTGAATATGAAAAAGGTTTTTCATTTCTGAAAATTATAGAGCCTAAAACACAAGCAACTTTTTTTCATCCGTGAAGTTCAACAATTGATTGTTTTTTGCTTTTGATGTTTTATTGATTTTTTAAAATATATTGTATAAATACAGTGCTCCTTAAATTAAAAATTGATTATCAGGTTAATTTATTTATGAATTTTTCTGTATTTTTAACTCTTATATGAATTGAATTTTTATAAATTTTTATATAATGAAAGATGCTTGCAAAAAAGCTTTTAAAAAAATCTCATTTTTTAGAAATAGAAGCTCATTTAATGCAAATTGTTTTTAAATTCTAATCAAGAAATTGAATTGTTAAATTATAATCATTGAAAGTTTGATAGTCAAAAATAGTTTTCTGGAAAAAAAAGAAATCTTTGATGTCAAAATAAAATTTCTTTACAAGAGTAATGAAAAATTAACAATAAAAGACAGATTTGGTTTAGAGTTTATAAAAGAAAAAGAGGAATAGAGTGAGTCTAATTGAAACATTTCTAAAAATCACTCATGCAATACAAACAGGGAGTATAAGAATCCTTTTATAGAAATTGTTGTGTTACTGGAGGCAGGTTTCTTTGTGTTATATTATTTTACCCCAAAATAAGTAAATGAAATTTACTCTCTGAAATTAGGAACTGTAAACTCCTTCAGAGTATTGGAACAGTAAAAAATTTGAAAGAAGTCAGGGTGGATTCAATTGACTTTTTACTGTGTGCTTGTGTTAAGAATTTTTTTTGTAAGGCTATTGAGAATTTTGGAATATATCCTCTGATAGTATCAATATTTATATTATGTACAAGATGATCGAACTGACTTCGTACTGTCTAGAGTTATTGCTGTTTCGTAGTCTAATAAAAGAAGGAAAAAAACGTGTTTTACAATAATCATTTCATTTATTGAGTTATGCCTTAGTACTAAACAAAGATTACTTACAAAAATAAGTTTTCTATTTCGTGCATTGGAAGACTTAAGTTATAATGGGATTATATTTTCATTGTAATGCTTTATGGTACAAAATATTTTTTGTTTGATTACTTGGCACGTAATCAAATAAAGCTGACGGTTTTCCAACGCAGGAGTAGGCAACATACAACTGTCCATGAGAGAAGCATAGGTTTTCAAGATTAATGCCGCAAAAACTCAATGATTGGCCCTGGGATTAATTAATGGTCATAGCGAATCAAGCCGCACTGGAAATTGCAGTCGTTTAAATTCAAAAGATACGGCAGTTGGTACCATTGGGATACGAAGTATCAACATATCTCCACCCTTATATTTTCCCTTTAAAATGGTTGCTTCGAAAACATTGTTCAGTAATGTTTTTACTGCTAGCCGTGTGCCATTTCTAAGATGCGGTGGGTTGATATTTCGCGACATCATGACCACCAATCTTGCGTTTAATTGATGATTATCAGGCGGCAAACCTGGTAAATCCAGTGAGTTTAAAAATTCTGGTGGATAATTGACAACATCATTTTGGTTAATTACACAATCAACTGATTTATATGTTCTTAATTCACCGACAGTTTCATTTTGAATGACACACAAACCCTTCTTTTCTTTCTTTTTTGTTTACTTCTCTTTCTACAAACCCTTTATTCCTTTCTTATTCTTTTTTTCTTCCCTGACAAAACTTTATTTTGGGCAAGCATAGATTAAATATCCATGCAGCCTAATCAACTTGAAGGCATACTAAAGATAATCCTAATACTCCTTTCTTATATTTTGATTGACGTCAAATGTTTAACAGCTAGAGGGACAGTGTTTTTCATTTTTAAGCAAATGCGTAAATTTTCTACGCCAGATGGAGTAACGAAAATTGCTAAGAAAAAGGAAAGAAATTTTTAATTTCCTTTATTCTATTTTATTTAAATTCAAAGGTACTTCAGAATGAATCCGAAAAAACCTATTAATTAACAGTATTTAATTTAAAATGCGTCAAACACTAAGAAATAAAAAGAATCGTTTAATACATAAATACTTTCAAGAATAAGATAAACTCATTAAGAGCTCTTCATGTCGCATTTATGTATAAAAAAGAATTTTTATCTCTACGAATAGTAATAAAACAACTTTATATCGGAACACAATCAACAGAAACATGAAAAGGTGAAACACCATCAAATAGAAATGAACAAAATGATATTCACGTCCGTTTGGAAAAAATAAGTTTTAAATCAATATAAGCCGCATAAGAGCAATTATTTTTTTCTTTTTTAAACTTCCCGTTTTCTAAGATATATAAATGAAAACCAACTGACTAAACACCGTATTTCTTTCGCAACAAACTAAAATTTATTACTTCCCGCAATCTTACTCATTTGGTGGGGAGGAGGAAATGAAGATTTTTGGTGGGAAAGTAAGAAAAATGTCGTTATAACTTTTTTGGTTTTGGTGGGAAAGTAAGAAAAATGTCTTTATAACTTTTTTCATCGCAGTTTTTTCGTTTTTTCTCTCCATAAGAACCTTCCTCGTGTATTAACGAAAATATTTTTTTAAAAAATTAGCCGAATCCGTCGAACCGTTCTCTAGTCTTGCGCATAGCAACGCATTTGGCGATTCATTTTTGTTTATATAGATTAATAGATGAGCTGTTATAGTAGAAAATAAAATAAAATAAAAAGTTCCCCATAGCATTATATGAGTGTTTAGTAAATTAAAAAACACAAAAATGATTGAGTGCTAAAATTTGAAGTTATTACTGAAATGACTTTCATCTTTCAAACTCAGTAATTCTTTTGTGTATAACTATTAAAAACTGCTTTAAGCTCATTACTAATTTATGCAACAAAATGTAGATATTTTTAATTTGAAATCCTAATTTGCAGCTTGAGTACCTGGATATTTAAAATAGTGAATGGAAGGTATTCAAAAATAGTTTTAGGTTTAATTCATATTATGTTTGTGTTTTTGCTAACATATCATCTTTCCATACCTGATAAAAATATTCTTTACTTCACTTAAGTTTTTCTGCACTACTAATGCAACTGAAAAACTGTTGAAAATAATTCCTTTGTATTTTGAACTTTAAATTATTATGTACATGTATTATTAGTCAAAATTCAGTTTTAATTTTAACTAATTAACAGTATTTTTATTATATTTTTAACAGCATTTTTTCTATTTAATCATAATCCAATTATGATCAAATTAATTATGGAACTCCTGTGTAAGGTTTTGCTTCTTATTGTCACTTTTTTTAACCATGAAAAAATTGTTAATATTGACATTCCAAATATCCAATACAATAATATGGGTGTTTGCTGTTTTTTTTAAAATTCAAGGCGTAATTTATTATGTTTAACTAATATATAATTTTACTATAAATCTATTATCTTTTAAGCAAATATTTTCACTCATATTTATGTTAAATGGAAGTTTGATAATGTCTTAACATTGTTTTTGGTTGTCATGAAAAATATAACTGTTTAACATCAATTTTCTTATTACATTCCTTGCTTTTGCATTTTGAAATCCTAACTTTAAAATGTTTAAAATTGATGAAAAATCTATATTCTTTTCTCTCTGCCTCTCTCTTTCCTTAGCTAAACACCTATAATGCATTACATCAGATTATTACATTAAATTCTATAATGCTCATAATTTTTTTTGAAATGATTATTTATGATTGCATTTCCTTCTTTTTCTTCTTTTAGTTCTCACTATGGGGTGGAGATGCTTTATTTTCAAATTTAGATCTGAGATTAGATGTCTTAGAACAAGAACTACAATTACCATTTACATTTGTAAATGGGCACATTCACGAACTTCGTATACATGTTCCATGGACTAAATTAGGATCTGAACCTGTTGTTATCACCATTAATACAATCGAATGCATTTTGAAGCTCAGCACAGATAGTATTGATTCAGATTCTCGTCCAAAAAAACATCTATCTACCAAGGGATTGAAAAAACCAGATATTAGTGAAGCTCCTCCTGGATATGTTCAAAGTTTAATAAATCGTGTAATTAGCAATATTTGTATAATATGCAACAATGTTGTTCTGAAATATGTTGAAGATGACATTGTTTTGTCTTTGAATATTAAGTCAGTAGAACTTTTCAATGCTAATGAAAAATGGGAGAAGGTGTTTGTTGATACAAATATGACTGATATTATATCTAGGAAAGTGATTTACATGCAAGATTTAACTGTATGTTTAGATAAAGTAAGTTCTCTCTTCTTATACCAGAAGTTTTTAGTATGTAGATTTTCATTGCAAAAGTTTTTTTAGCATTTCAAGCAAAGTTTCAAATTTCATCAAAATTTTTAGAATTCTTTATTGCTGTAATATCATTGAGTTCCTATCTGTGTATATTTAGTCTGAAGTGTTTATAAACTAGATTAAATAATTTTCCAAGTTACAATTATGTTAGAGAAACTAAGTTACTCATAGTTAGTTATATTATAGTTCTACTATATCCTTTTAAAATCATAGTATGCATTTTAATTCAATCAATTTTTTTAAAGATGTTATTTTCATAATTTTTTAAAATATTGATTTTAAATTATTCATATTTAAGTAATGCTCGTATCTGAGCTGTCACTTTTAATTGTAACTGCTAATAACAAGTCATACCTATTTGTGATATCCAAGTAAAGACATCTATGATTTCAAATTCACGCATTTCAAAGTATCATTTTGCATCTATCATATCACTGTATAAAACTGCTCTTTTTCCATATTGTTTCTAAATAAAGACCCCTTAGCTTTCAAAATTCTGCAGCTGCTCAGTAAGTAAATCAATTTATTTCCATTCTCCTGAATTATCTGAACTTAGTTTTCTTAGTTAAAAAAATAATGAAAGTTCTCATAGTGTCTTTTATTCTGTATCTATTAAGATAAATAAATAATAATTCATTACTTTGCTAAGATATCAAAATGTATATTTCAGAATTTTTTAGATATTATATTTTACATTTTAAAAATGTTTTCAGTCTGAGACATTTATTTATTCTTTTTTAAATATTTTTTATTTATCTTTGTAAAATGTTTTATTGATTTTCTTATATTTCAGAGAGATGCTAGTGGTAAAATTGAAACATATCAAGATCCTCTTTTGTATCGGTGTTCATCCACATGGCGTATGTACAGTGTCTATAAAGTGCCTCATTCTAAACATCCCTCATTAACAAGAATTCATATGTATTGTGAGAGCTTAGACTTTTCTTTGACAGATCAACAGTTGCCAATGTTTTTGAGACTTTTAAATCTAGTGATAGCTCTTCATAATGGAAGTAATCTGACTAATCAAGAAAATATGAAAATCGATGAAGATGTCTCTGAACTGAAACTTGTTTTACCTGAAGATGAATTAGGTTTGAATTTTGTATTTTATTGATAAAAATCTCTTAATTATTGATTTAATCGTGTTTTTTTTTTCATTTTACCAATTTATTTGTTGGGGGTTTATGGAACTTTTCATGCTTGATAAAGACATTAAAATAGAAATATAATAAATCATGATATAAACAAAATGAGGTTAACTATTTTTTAATATGTAATCTTTATTGGTAAAGTCATAATATATCACTCCAGTACACATTTTAATAAGTTATTTTCTCTTTCATAGATGAAGCAGAAGATACATCTCAGGATGACAGCTGGAGTTCCTGGGCTTGGTCGCTTGTTCCTAATGTTGGAGGTTTCTGGAACTCTTCAAGCACTGAAGAAGATCAAGAAGAAGCAAATATTTTAAAATCTAAAAAAATATTTCAGTTTGGAACATATATCGGCAAGAGTTCATGTGTTTTAAAAGTAAGAATTGTTACAATATTAACCGAATTCTTCATCTATATGACGAACATTTCCTTTTGGTGTATATTGAAATCTGGTAACTGTCATTTCCGGTTCCTTGTTTATTATGGCTTTGCAGTGGTTTGCAAATTGCGTGCTTGAGCTCCAGAGTGTGCGTGTTGAAGAAGAGCTGCAACTCAATTTAAGGTACAGCTCAACTTCACGCGGCATCTCCTTAAAAAAATAATAACAAGAACTTCGCAAGAATCGCTCTGTCTCGCCATCATATTCTGCAACGTCAAAACTCGTGATTTCGATATGCTTATATTCATGAAATTCTATTTTAATTTTATACTATTTTTTCGTGTAAATAAATATCTTTAAAAATACTACTCGTATATGTGACGACCCGGTGTTGAATAGAGATAGAAATTTGAATCTGTTGAATCCCTCGAACTTTTTCTTCCTTTTCGCTGGTGTAAAGGATGCTTGCCGACAACGTCACCCTTCGTCTACCACCTTTTTGGAGAAGTAATGTTCGCTTGTGGATAGCGCAATGTGACAATGCCTTCCAATATATAAATGGTAGGAACACTCCCCCATTGGCCGTTCAACTGTAGAGTCTTACATAGCACTCAAGGCAGGCCTACATCGAACCATACCACCTAGTAAATTCAGCCGAGGATGACCGACACTCCCAGGGGCCTCAGGCCCCGAATCACAAGACCCCAGGGAGAAGCTATGTCGAGACACTCGCAACTCCGTAATCATCATTTTGTGTGAAGAGATCGGGTGAATGAACTCTGTCCAATCGATCAATTCCTTTAACAAGAATAGTCCCTTAGGTTTTTGTCTGTAGGCAACAGGTCGTGGCTTTCACTCATTCCAATCCATGGTCATAACCCAATTCATTCCAGTCTTCACAGGCACCAAACCTCTGCCTTGACTTAGTCCAAGTCCAGTCTCCTGATCCATTTTCATTCCAATTCATCTACATTTCAATCTTTCCTTAGCCAATACTCAATCCAAAATCAATATCAAGTCCATTTTCATTCTAGTTCAGTTTTCCAAAGAGCATTAGCCTTCAGCAATGTACCTCAGCCAGACTTAACAACACCCGCCACACCAATAACTTATCTAGAAATGCGCGACAGAAAAGCCCTAACTTCTCTAGCCATTTAACCAAGAATTGACAAGTTGTGCCTACTAACAATAGTACATCGATCGCCAGGATCAAATCGGAGCCGTGCTCTAAATCCACTTGTGAGAGGACATCTAAACAAGTAGTGTTCTGCGTCACCAACTTCTCCGTGAGAGCAGATGTCATTTTCCATAATCCCGAACCTATATAAATAGACCGGAAATCCACCATGTCCAGATAGCAGCTTGACTACATTTCCCCAGAAGTGGCGTCTCGTGTTCACCAGGGGTAAAAGTAGCGAGGTATGTCTGCCTTTCTCTTACAAATCTCCCCTGACCTGCCACGCCTGAACCGTTAGACTATTCGTTTCTATTTTTAGACTTTTATGAGACATTTGGTATCCAATGTTTATTTCCATTTGCCCGGCAGTTCTCTTGGCCTCTTCGTCGGCCAACTCGTTTCCGTCGTAGCCAACATGGGCTTTAACCCAATGCAATTGCACTCTTCTCTCCGCTTTCGCTTTCCGACAGAGTTTCCTCGCCTCATCCATTAAGGGATGGTTATTCAGGTCTGCTAGTGATTGTAGCGACGATCTGGAGTCTGAGTAGATATTATCGACCCTGGTGGCGTTCAGGGTTAGACAGAACTCCAGGGCTAGCTTGAAACAATGATCACTCATCGTCCTCCTTACGGAGTGAATAAGCTTACCAAAGTTCAGCACCATTATCGCCGATTCAATTCGATCATTTATTCCTGACCTACCTGTGAAAATCTTCAACTCATTTTCGGTCGGCTCCAGCAGATCAAAGCTGATGCCGTTATTAACGGCCGAATGGGTTTCGTAGGGCGATACATATCTGACGTATTCGTCAGGGCCAAAAGTCTTGGAGTGGATGGTTACTCTCTCATTTGCTCTTATAACCAGGAACTTAGAGTATGTTTCTATAGCCTTCAAATCCAGTGCAGGCAGTCCAGTTAGAACCTGCAGGGTTTCCGTAAAAGCTGTTCGATTCGCGCGAGCGACTGCCATCTGGGGCTTCCTCTGAACCACATTCAAGTAGTTATAGAAGGTTTTGAATTCCAACCTGTGTCCCCATGCACCATGCCCAAAGAGTAACTTCGGTTCAACAGCTCCTTTATACATCTTGTTTAGCAGTTGTGGTTGCCTGCTAAGCCATCTTCCAGCAATATTACTTATTCGATAAGTGAAGTCCGCCTCTGTTTTCCTACTCTTAAAATGGAAGTGGAAAGTGAGTTCTCCATCCCACTTCACCCTGAAGTAGGTAATTTCAGGAACGGCTACCACCCTTTGACCGTATATCCTGATATCAGGGGGATCCGCCAATCTTAGGTTCCGTCGGTATGTTATTGGCATCATCAAGGTTTTATTCGTACTGAATTCAAGTTTATTAAGTTTTCCCCAGTCCTCTATGATACTCATCGCCTGTTTTTCCAGCGATTCAATATGGCATTTTGTATTGTCCCATATGATTAGGACTAAGTTGTCCACGTATGCTTGAACATGCGTCTGATCTGGGAATACTTCATTCGGTAACGAGTTCGCTACGATATTCCAAAGTAAGGAGTAGCTACAGGACCCCTGCGGACAGCCTCTCTCATCTTGATGTTCTACCTTGGTCGCTAAAGAATCAAATAGCACCCAACGGTCACTATGATAGTTTCTCACTAACCTGAAGATATTATTAGAGCAAGCTGATTTAGTCAGCTGATAGAGGATGGAACTCCAATTTAAGTTCTCAAACGCTCCCGCCACATTCAGTGACATCATGCAGACTCCCTGATTGTCCTCAACATTTTCCAACACCAACTTTTTGAGGACGTACCCTGCGGTTTCACAAGATTTCTCACCCCGACAACCATGCATAAAGAGGGTTCAGCAAATTATTTTTTAGTAGTGGTGCAGAATCCGCTGAAAAACCAGTTATCAAACACTTTGCTCATTGTGGAAAGAAAACAGATCGGCCGGTAGAACCTCGGATCGCCTGGGAAAGTCCAAACACCTACTGAACAGGGTTACTAGCAATAATGGACTTTTGGTTTTAATGACCACAAGTACTTCATAGGGAATGCCGTCTAAGCCAGACGCTCTCCTTTTTCTAGTATGTTTAAGTACCAGCCAGACTTCGCCCTGTTTAAAATCGGGCTCATTATTTGTGGAATGGTATTCTTTCTCATTTCTCCTCTTGGGGCTATCTCCTCTGCTTTAGGGTTTCATTGAGTACGTCATCCCCCGGAAACAGGATGTTGACAATTTGCTCGATGGACTCCCTGAGAGAACTGCAATGCCTATCGTCTTTCTGGATACCTCCTATGACAAGAGGTCGACTTAACTTATTTACACAAATTTTATAAGGAAGAGCAAAAGAGTTAAAACTGGAAACCTCTTTGCAAAACTCAGTCCAGCTATTATCCCGCTTTTGGGAGAGCAGTCTCCTTAATCTACTTTTAGACTTTTTCAATTCAATTTTAAATTTCATCTTATCATCTTGCCTCAGAGTACGATGGAATAGTCTCTTCAGAGCAACTGTTTTGTTTCTGATCACTTTGAGTTCTGCGTCCCACCATGGCATTGTTTTAGGTCTACGACTGACTTCTTTAAGAAAGGTCGTTTTTGCATTTTGAATAGCTACAGTGAGCCCCAACACGAACCTATCCAGTTCCTCAGGACTAGTGGCACTCCTTAGTTCAAGGAAAGTCGGCTGTAAGGGGACTATCTTACGAGTCATTTTAGCCAATGTAAATTTATTGAACCTGAAGTGCGGAGCACTATCTATTGCATTCGCAGGGCCTAAATCGAATGTAATATAGTTGTGGTAACTCAGTGTACTGGTGACCACTTGCCATGACGGAGCCGCATAATGCCGCGACGATATGCTTGGATTTAACCAACGCTTTAACTTCCAAGTTATTTCTAATCAGAATGGCAGAACTTCCATCCTGATCATGGACTGCTCTCCAGCTCATTGGTAGAGCCTCCTATGAGCCCCGTATTAAATACGGCTCTTCGATCGTATAGATATCAAAAAGATCTGTGAATAGAACAGGGATTTCCGGGTCGCGTGTTTTGACCTTCCTGAGATCGCTTGGAGGAACATCTTGGATATAGAACTTTTATCCATAGTTGGTGTAAATACCTTCCAATACATTGGGATCTCAAGCGACTATACGAAATTTTCGGTGCTAGTGGCTAACATAGACGCTGAGACACTGAAGCATGTTACGGACATTTTTTTGAATCCGCTGGTAACGGACAAATACAAAACTCTTTCAACTCGCCTGATTTCGGAGCTCACGGAATCTAATCAACAAAAGATTAAGAAACTGCTGTGTGACTTCCAGTTGGGTGACGAGAAACCGAGTCAACTGAAGGAGGACTTTCTATAGAACTTGTGGCTACAGCGTATGCCTCCTCACGTACAAACAGTTCTGTCCGCATTATCTGAGCCTCTGGATAAGCTGACTATTTTAGCCGACAAGGTTTGAAATCGTGTTCCCTACATCGGTGTGCGCTACATCTTCTGATCCGCCAGTCCCATCAACAGTTGACGTCCTTGCCAGAAAGCTGGAAGAGCTGTCCCTACAAGTTGCTGAGCTGTCCAGGGGTCGCAATTCTCTCGGCATCCATCCTGCAGCCAAAACCAAGGTAACCCATGCTTTTGCCACTCTCGATATGGTTACCGTGCCATGAACTGTAAACCACCTTGTAATTACTCAAAAAAATTGACCACCCCGTCACAGTAGCTGGTTTGACCGAGGTTGCCAACAAAAGCAGCAGACTGTTTATTCATAATAAAAAGAGTGGAGTAAAATATTTGGGGGACCCTGGAAGAAATATCAGTTTTGACACCACCAAAATTCAACAAGCTATCCCCAAAGGCAAACTTTTCTCTATTTTCTGCTAATGATTCCAAGATCCCTGCGTATGGATTTGTAAATAAACAATTGGATGTGGGCTACGAAAGCCTGTTATGTGGACATTTGTACTTGCGGATTTGGTAACTCCAATCATCGGTTCAACTGATTTCAACTTGTTGATCGACCTTAAGCCTAAGAAGTTGATTAACTAACAAACGTCTATGCACACATTTAGTAATGTGGTTCCTGCAAGTCAGCCCTCTGTTGTCACTCTTTGCTCATCTGTGGATTTTGACAACATTCTTGCAGATTTCCTTGACATTAGAAATCCCACTGCTATTGAAAAGATGACCCCACACGACACTATCCACGACATTGTTATTAAAGGTCCCCCAACAGTGGCGGATTCGGAGTGTCAGATGCCTGAGGCGCAATCCAATTTGAGGCCCCCCTCTACTCCAGTAATATTTATAGTATGCACTCTATATATATATATATATATATTTCTCTGTTAAGCTCTGCATCTGATTTTTTTTGTGTTAAAAAAAGGAGGGCGAGAATTAGGTACATAAAATTGAAAATTAAAATCAATTTTTTTCCATAAAATATTATCATAGTTGCAAATTTTAATCAATTTACGTTTTATGGACTTTCTGAACAGTCATATTCTATTCCCAACTAACGAAACCATTCTAATAAGCAAACAATGCCTTTTATTGAAATACTGAGAAAACTAGTCCATTTTTCCCCATTTTTATTAACAAATCTCAAAATACAAGTAAGTTGGTCTACGTGGGATATATCCGGAGTAGAGTCCATAGTTATTGAATAGTAAATTAGTTCTTGAAGTTCAGCTATTAGATATATCTTAACTTCATCACCCATTAAAATTATGAATTCGTCACATATCGTGTGAGATAAATAATTGACATTTCCACTCTCTGGATTGCTAAATTTTTCCAAATGCAATTTCAGAAAACTGCCCAATTCTGCCAAATAATCAATGCAACTCGAGAAGTTTCCTTTTCGATTGGAAGTTGTATTTTCTCTCTGGCCACGAAATGCTACCCCTAAATTCGCCAACGATTTTACAGTGGCAATGACTCGCTGTAAAACAACTCGCCAATAGTCCTTATGTACCAAATTCAGTAAGAGATGATATTTTATTTTGTTGCTTAAAATTGCTCATTAGATAGCATAAAATTAAATTAGATAGCTCATTAATTTCTTCGAATTTGCATTCTGCTTCGGCTCGTTTATTAATTTCTTCGAATTCGCATTTTGCTTCGGCTCAATCATCGGCATTTTCTTGTGCATAACTTGTTCGTCTGTCTTTTTAGGTTTGCATTCTATTTCATTTCGCTCACCAATTTCTTCGTATTCATTTTCAATTTCAGCTTGCTCAGGGATTTTTTTCTTGTGCACATTTTGTTTAAATGTGCTCATCGCACTTTTCAAATTCGCATTTTATTTCAACTCGCTTATTTATTTGTTTCTATTCATATTCCACTTCAACTTGCTCATCGTTTTTTTCATGTTCATGTTCAGCTTCAATTTGTTCATTGGTTCTTTTAGATACACATACTGTATCAGGTTGCTCAACTGCTCTTTCTGGCTTGTTTTTCATTTTATTCATTTTTCAAACGTTATAATAAATTTATAGAGTGAATTTTTATGTTGTTCTGCTCATTCTTCTTTTTCTCTTTGCATTTCGAAGCTCCCGATTCAAACTTTCTTTTCGGCGGCATGGCTAAAACATTAAAGCAAAATTAGTCGCATAAAAAATATTAGCTGGACTGTGGGACCCGCTCCTCTGCTTCCGACGACGACGATAGCAAACCTCCTAGGAGGGGAAAGGTCATGTGGTACCAAAGGGGGAATCAAGAGAGGGTCGAAGAGGAAGTGAACGAGACAGAAGAGACTTGATTCATTTTCATGTTGTTATTTTTTAGCTTTTTTTATTTTAATCTTTACATGTAAATAATATAATAATCTAGAATAGGATTGTTTCCTGTCATCACTTTTACACAATCATCACGATTGAACTAGACGGTCATATATATATATATATATATATATATATATATATATATATATATATAATTTTAGAACTAAATAGTGAGGCCCCTTAATTTATGAGGCCCGAGGCGCGCGCCTCATGCGCCTGTTCGGAAATCCGCCACTGTCCCCCAATGACAGCAAAGCCAAGAACGACCAAGTTATCATCCCTAACTCAACGGCATGGAGGAGTTTCACCGTCCTCTCAAATCTGCAAATAAATGCCATGCAACTGAGCGCTGGACCAAAATTCTGCCATCAATCCTTCTTGGTTTTCGAGCATCTCTGAAGAAAGACATTGGTTGTACACCAGCTGACATGTTGTTTGGGCAGACCTTAACCTTCCAGGAGAGTTCCTTCATAGAGGTCGCACCGACTGACTGCCGGCCCATTGTCTTTTTGGGTAAACTACAGGTAGGTTCACATGAATTCCTTACGACCCCAGCCATCAAGACACCATGGTAGACGTTCGACGTTTGCTCATGGGGACCTTTCCACAAGATCGCACGTTTTTCTCAGGAGAGACTTCGTCATGAAACCTCTCCAGCAGCCCTATGATGGACCATTTCCTGTTCTGAGTCGGAATGCATACACTTCCAAATTGGACATACAAGAAAAATCTGTGACGGTGTCTATGGATCGAGTAAAGCCCGCGTTCATTTTAAACTCCGAGGAAGGTCTAGAACAACTACTTCCATGGCGACTGTTACCTGCTAATGCCACAACCGAGCCAGGAACAGCCATTAAGCAGCGGCCATCAATTCAGATTAAAACCACTCGATCAGTCCGGATTGTCCATTTCCCGAGTCAATATCATTGACACTGGGAGTGAAGTGTGTAGTGGCTTGCAAATTGCGTACTTGAGCTCCAGAGCGTGCGTGTTGAAAAAGAGCTGCAACTCAACTTAAGGTACAGCTCAACTTCACTCGACATCTCCTTTAAAAATAAATAAAAACAAGAACCTCGCAAGAATCGCTGTGTCTCAACATCATATGCTGCAACTTACAAAACTCCTTCCGTGATTTTAATTTACTTGTATTCATAAAATTCTATTTTAATTTTATACTATTTTTTCGTGTAAATATCTTTAAAAATACCACTCGTATAAGTTTTCTGAAGCATGCATAATAAAGAAGAGACATAAGGGCTATCTTAGTTACTTCTTTAAAAAAATCAATTTTATCTAGGAATCAGAAGAAAATGGTCCGAAGCAAAAATTAAGCCAGCACAACTTACAATAATATGTATGTTGATATGCTTGACACATTTTTATGTTTCTGAAATGAAAAACGGTTTATTCACCTCTTTAATTTAGAAAAATGTATTAATTAATTTCTGATAGTGGATTGAAATTAGTATTTTGTGAGTAAAGAAAACAATCAGGCATCAGTTTTGTGAGTAATTAATAGATTTAGCTGAAAAATTATTTATCATTTACAAGGTGTCCCCCAAAAAAGGAAAGCAAATTTCCCTGAATATTACACCTAGGCCTGTTACGAAGTTTCATTAAATAAGATGGAAAATTGTATGAAAATACGTTGTGAATATTGATAGTAAAATGCTCAAAAAATTCAATTTTTTGTACGTCATTTATTATGTGAAAGTATCAATTTTTTAAAATGTTTCTCTTGCATTCATCTATGTTTGACATTTCTGTCTACCAAAGTTTCCGAGTTATGCTTATTTCTAAACTTAGAGAGACTTGCCGTAAATTTAGATGGAAATATTTCATAAAAGCAAATTTATTCAACAAGATAATTTTTAATTTCTATTAATAAGAAAGTTAATGTGTCCGTGTTTTAACATTCTTCAGGCCAGACTATTTTAACTAGAGTTACTACATTTGACATACATGTGTGTGTATGTTTATACTTTGGTTGAAAGAGACGAATATATGCACCTCGTAGGGATTTGTTTTGAAATTAAGCGAAATTTTGAGGTTTTCCGCCATAATTACCGAAATTATTACAGTACAAAAGTTATTTTTACATCATTTTAAAATTCAGAAAAATGCTTTTATTATTATTATCAATATTTATTTGATATTCAATCGAATTTTTTCTAACTTATGTCAATTTTTAGAATATATATATATATATAATATGAAATATCTAAACCCTTCTAGGAAGAATGTTTACAGAAAATGTTAGCGATAACAAACTACAGGATCTTAATATTCCCTGAAAGGAGAGTAAAAATGTGGCGTTTAACAATGAATTTGACCTTTGTTTTTTATTTATTTATTTATTTTTTCAAGTTACCTTTATGCTAGAACACAGTCAGTCTAGAACTCCGCATTTTAGAAACGATATTGTAGAAAATATTACAACTTGATAAATAACATTCTTGGAGTCAATGAAATATTACAACCGTTACATCGTTAATTACACAGTCGACATCTGAAATTTTGCAATTGAGCCTTACTTGGGTAAAATCAAGCCCTTCTTATCAGAGAAATATAATTAGGACAGATGAAATTTGAATCTAGAAAGAAGCATTAATCTTCAGAATGATCACATTTGCAACTGTTAAAATTCACTCTTCATTCAAGAGACTTATCATCGGTGATAATTTTCTGTAAATGTGTATTATGGAATTTTTAGTTGGTTGGATCCATTTTATAACAGTTTACGGAATAGTTTAGTTACTATTAATTGGCGTTTTATCTGAATTAAAGAAAGACTTGCCTCTGGACATACATGCTGTGCAATTGAAAATATATGTCTAATTTCCATAGTTCCTGTATGTGTAACATATATAGATAGGTGAATTTGGAATTTATGAAGTATTTTCATTTCTGTTGACTTCTAATCAATTCGAAACCTATCAATAATATCTAGGAAAGATATACAGATTTATGAGTCCTGGAAACAAAGGATGTAAACTGCTCAAGAGAAAGATATGTGATGAATCGTTTGAAGAGCTTGTGGACTGAAATAGCAGTTTTGAAAAGAAGGCATAATAGCAAAAAATGAATAAAGATTAAGCTAATTCAAGTGAAAAGTTTTCTTTTCCTGCTGAGAATAATAGCGTTTTAACAAGCAACTAGTTCTTGACAAAACGAAGGCAATTGCAAACATCTGTAGCTGCGTTTTTTGCTTTCAATGTTAGACCAATTTTTTACTTTTAATTCAATGCTTAAATTAATGGTTTTAGGAAACAAAGTAAAAATTGAATATTTCAAAATTGTGAACTGTTAGATGTAGACCTCTTATTTTTGAGATCTTTAAAAATTATTTAGTTTTACTTTTTCGTTCTTTATTACTTGGAAGAGGGAGGAGCATCTATTACAACATTATCTGTGCATATTTGCACTCATTCAGCCTTTTATTTTGCAACTATTTTCAAATTTTTGATTTTTGCTGCTACATTTCTCATATCATTTGAATTTGGTTTAATCATTTCTTGGGAAGATGTTAGACTCTTGAAAAATAATGAAGTTACACTTGATATCGTTATCAGTTGGATTCAAAATTATGAAATGATTTTTTTTTGAGAAAAATATAAAAGAATATTTACAGACAAATATTATTTTTAAAATTTAACATTTAAAAGCATTTTAAGTGTGAAGTTATTAAAAGAAATTTAAGGATAATTATGCTATAAAAACAAAACAAAAATTATATAAAATATTTAAATTGTAGTTATTTATTGTAAAAAGTTACTAAATTTGAAATAAAATTTACTTGCAGCCTTCTTCTATAGTTCTGAAATGCGATCAAGCATACGGACTAAGGAGCGGGGCATTTGTTTTCTGAGAGAGAAGAAAATAATCATTTAGGAAAATTCTGAAATCCCTTCCAAATGACCATATTACTTTAAAACTAAAGTTTTTCTTTTGAAAAACTAATTTTCTGTGATATATTTTAAAAACTATTGGTCTCGGACCAAAGAAACTCGATGGACCTTCTCACGGGTTAAGCAAAGAAAAATGGTTTGGAAAATATTATCTATTATTAATGTGCTTTTTTTCGTTCAATAAACCTTGGAGACACTTAGTGTCTATCTCATGGACATGTAAAAAACATTTTTATTGAGGGTCACCTCTCTATTCCGAATTGCAAAGGGTTTGCTAATAGATTTTATTGCAAATGTCTTTAACATGATAATTCATATGCATTTCAAAAAATGAAAAATATTGCATTTTTTAAAACGTTTATTTTATTTTTGGGCATTGAATGTAGTAATCATCTTCAGTTATTACAGCGATAATATTTAATTTTACAGGGTAAGGATAGTCAAACTCCAATTCATATGAGGTATTAAGGTGAAAATAAACTCATGTTGTAGGGAAAAGTTAAATTATAAAATAAAAATAGTAAATGAAAAGAATTGATTTAATTTTTTACTGTTGGAATAAATAATGAGCTGTTATTATATTTTCTTATTAATACTTTTTATGTATCAGCTGTAATTTAATAAAAACTAAAATGTTCTGAAAAATTGCTTCTACATTTCTTAGTTGGTTTTGCATTTTTTACAGCATACTGTGGTTTCCCAGGATTCGTCTTTTTGCAGTACTCCCAAATGGATATTTTCACCTTTAATGGTTATCAAAATGTATGGATGTTCCATGGAATTCACGTCAAAGGGGAAAGATTTTATTAATGTTCAGAGTGGTATTTGTGGAGTAACTGTCACTGGACTGGAAGATTGTGTTTGTGGTTTTCAAGATTTTTCATTGAGCTCAAATGAAAAGGTATGTATTTGTTTTAAAAGTATATATCTACTTTATTTTTAATGAAAATTCTATCATACTGTTGAAATCTTTTTAAAATCTGTATATTTTTCTTACATTGTTTTTTTTTTCTGTTTTAGCGCAGCATATTTCTAAAATCAGGAGTGCCACCTGGTAGTGGCCATGCCTATAGCTTTTTGTCATCATCATTGTTTGATCCATTGGCACCTGAAAATTGCAATCAAGAAAGAAAATATTGTTTTATCTTTCAAGAGCATTTATCTACTCTAA
The DNA here is from genome assembly GCA_026289955.1 of Argiope argentata. NCBI lineage: Eukaryota > Metazoa > Arthropoda > Arachnida > Araneae > Araneidae > Argiope > Argiope argentata. The sequence continues at coordinate 3,947,480 of JAOUZG010036559.1, forward strand.
CTGAAGAAGTTATGGTTAAAAGATACCCGGCTTTTGCCTTTGACTATCTGTATGAATTGGAAGTTCCAGATGATTGGATAGGTATTTTGGTTGCCAATTCTTTGCATAATATAAATCTTTTAAAATCGCACTTTTCTCTTTGAACAACAAATGTTTTATAGTATAGATAATCATGTTTCTTTTTTGTAGTTAAGAGACATTGTATAATATACTATTATATTCAAAAAGGCCATAACTTTTGTAGAATTTCCTAAATATAACTGAATTATGTCATTTAATGTTGAGGAAGTGAATATCGTGTGATCAGCTAGTCAGAACAAGTTTTATTTGGTTCAAATTTTTACAACGTATGCATAAAACTTACGATTGCAAAAGCATTTAAAATATCCAAATGCAAGGAAGAATAAGTCGTAAGTGTTCCATCATGTGAAGAGCTGACTCAGACTCTCTTGATATCAAATTTTTTGTCGAAATATCACATACTGGTATTTTTGCAACTGCTATTTAATTTCTTTCCTTAGCTGAAGAATTTTCTTTAGCCGCAGAATGTGCCAGAGCTTTTTGAATGTGATAGTGTCTTTTATTGTTAGTTTTAAAATTTTAATTGCTTGGAAAACACTCTCTTGATATTCATTTTTTGATGTTATTTCAGATAAAATTTCTATAATTACCTCATCATTTTTGGAAGACAGTAATTGGCGTGAATCTTCAATGTGCCGTTTCGTTTTTGGTCCTTTCTGTGTAGACATAACTAGCAGTTTAGTACACAGAGTCCAGAAATTAATAGATTCTGCAAAGGATTATGATTACCCCTATTATTCTCTGGCCAGTAAGTGAAATATAATATCCAATTTAATTATTTTGAAATATACAGATAAATTATTTCAGGTCACTAATGAATGAACGGAATGTTAATTTTTAACATAATGAAGTACAATGAAAACACTGGTTATAATTTTAGAAAATAGCTTTTCTATGCTTGTTTAAATTTGTACAATTTCATTGTTTAAATTTATCCTTGCATGCTTTATGCTTTTCTTAAACTAAATGCTTATGATGTCTTTCATTTATGTATTACTGAGATAAATTTTAATTACCATGATAACATTTTATCTGTTATTTGAAATTTGCGCTTATTTTACATTAGAGTATAAATAAACCGCAAGGCAATCAGTTTCGGTATCCGCCGGATATATTTTTGTTTGTGTTTTTCTTTTAATTAGCATTTTTTAGAATTGATGATTGTGGCATTGCGTATAAGGTAATTGTGTGGTGATTGCGTAAATGAATCATAATTGCGAATAGTTTATTTCGTAGCGTGTTTTAGCAAGACGGTTTCAGAAACTATTCTGAGAAATTATGTTTGCCAGATTGGCATAATTACAGAGTGCGGCAAGGGAAAATGCTCCGCCGCCATTGGCGAGATTTTAAAAGTATGGAACATCCCGCCCGACGTTGAAATATGCATATGTTTCAATATAGAAAAATGTATACAAAGTTACATCACGATTTTGACAGATAAGAGTGTAAAAAATACAATAATTGACGTAATGAATAAAATTAGTATAATAGTTAAACAAATGCAAATGAACATTTCAATTTAAATAAAAAATTTCTACAATAGGTAAAATGCAAATTTTTGAAATAGGTCTTCTACAATTTTATATCTGCTACTCCGACATTACCAACTGATCCTGCAATTAGATTAATTATTCGTCCTAAAGGCCATTGATAAGTTGGAAGTTGAATGTCCTTTATTAGAACTAACATGCCAGGAGTTAATTTTTGCATTTTAAGCAGCCAATTTGAGCTCTGTTGTAAATGACACAAATAATTACTTTGCCAATGTCTCCATATAGTTTGCACTAACTTTTGAATTCGTTGCCATCGACTGAAAAAATTGTCTCTTTTGTCGATGAAGTTAGGTTCTGGGGAAAAAATTGATGTGTTTTCCTATGAGGAAATGACCTGGAGTTAATATTTACCTTCCATCAGTATCAGTTGGTTGGGGAGAGTGGGGTCGCAAATTGAGAATGCCCTCAATTTGAGTAATTACTGTTAAAAACTCTTCGAGTGTTAGTCTTGCAGGACCTAATATTCTCTTAAAATGAATTTTAAAAGCTTTCACGCCTGCCTTCCAAAAACCGCCGAAATTGGAAATCCTAGGCGGTAAAAATTTCTTACTTTTAAGGGGAAAAAAAGCACCAATAAAATTAGTAGCGTTATCGCTAAAAATTGTAGAGCTTTTGCCACGTCGCGCAAAAAATCTTTTTACCATTGCCATTTGAGCTTCAAAAATTTGATTGGAGAGTAACTCTATGTGTGCAGCTTCGGTTGCCATACATACAAATAAAGCAAAATATATATTTTTGAAGATCACCCTATCTTTGTCCCTTAAATTTTATTTCAAATGGGCCGTATAAATCGATCCCCACATTTAAAAATGCTAAATTGGGAGTAGCTCTTTCTGCTGGAAGGTCTCCCATAATTTGATTCGCGATAACAGGCTTATTTCTGAAGCATTTCTGAACTACTTTGCGAGCTGCAATCCTGTCACCAATTGGCTATTTTAAACGAACAGTTTTTAGAAGGGCTTGAGTGCCTACATGAAAGTCTCGTTTGTGATAATACTGTTAATAAGTGTAACTGACTTATTTACCACTGGCAGAACAACTGGATGTTTCTGATTAAAATTTAAATTCGAATGCGCAAGTCTGCCGCTTACACTAGTTAGTCCATCGGATGGATCTTTGAAGGGATTAAGAAATTTCAGCTTACTTGAAGATGGAATTGACGTTCCCTTTTCTAAAAACGAAATTTCAGTAGAAAAATGCTTTACCTGTACCAATTTTAAGAGTACCCTTTCAACGTTCATATATTCCTTTTGCTTCAGCTATCCTTTTTTCCCTTTCAGGAAATTTGCAATTTCGAACAAACCAAAAAATAAATGCTACAATTCTGATTATTTATGAAATTCATTTGTGATAGCTAGTAAATCATCTAAAAATTTAAAGTCATCAGTTAAAGTCGAAGTTAATTTAGTAGCGTGCTTGAACTCATCGATATAATGTTTGTTGGTTGTGCCTGTAGAAATTTGCACAGTCTAAAAAGCAGGTAAGTTTAGTTTTGAAACATCATCCTTTAAACCACAGTTCACTGGTTGCAAGAGTCTTAGCATCAAGTCCTCTGGAAAACAAGTCAGCATGGAATATGCTGCTGCTGGAAATCTTTCGTTAGTTTATGAATTTAGACATTCGGTAGGTCACAAATGTCTTGAGCAAATTAGAAGGAGTCTTTATCCAGGTGAAGGCTATAGTTGAGTCTCAAAGTAGTATAACATAGTCTATTTGTAGCCTCAATGCAGATATGACTTTCTGCGTAAGTTTGACAGAAGTAGACAAGAGTGAATTTTAACTCTGGGGATTCTGGTGTTTTGAGGTGGTGTTACCCTTGACTTACTACAGAGAAGTTGGGTAGTTACTTCATTGGAGTTAAACACAATTTATACGTAAAGTGCAGCATCATAACATTTAGAAGAGGCTTCTTTAAATCCAAGTATCACAACAGACATGGAGACAACTTAAAAAAAGCATCTCGGAACACGAATAGATTTAATATTATCTGATAGGATCTTAAGGAAGTAATCCTACTGTTTGGAAACATCTGTTGATAGTGTCCAGTCCCAGTACAATTTAAGTAACCACAAAACTGTTGCAAGAAAATCTTTGCTTTGGCTATGCTTGCTTTGGCCCAAAAGTCCAAGGGGGTCATACATGCGAACTATTTGTGAAAGCACTTCTGGTTTGGTGTAGTTGCAATTTGTGCGGGAATTGATGCAGATCTTAAACGTAAAGGAATCACTTAAACTGTTCCAAACATTCCTAGAATTTTGACTGCAATTTCTTCAGAATTGCAATGAAGCGTGAATTCTTTAAGTTCAGTTGATGAAGCCTTGTTGGAACGCCACTTATGCAAAGTTATGCCTCCTCGTTGAAGCAAATGTGTCCCTTCTGATTTAAGTTTCTCAAACTCGCTAAGCTCCGAAGCAATAATCGGAGAGGCAATCATCCACATAGAAATCCTGGAGTACTTACTTGCCTTTTAAAGCTAATGGTAAGTCCTCTTCCTCCTCTTGGGCAAGTTGTTGCAAAACTTTTGTTGCTAGGTATGGAACGGATGCGGTTCCATATGTCCCAGTGCGTAATTCATACAATTTAGTTGGTGCATTTTTATTGATCTTCCATAGAATTTTTAGAAGCTTAGTTTGCAAAGGATTTATCTCAGCCATTCTAAACATTTGCTTGATATCTGCGGTTAAGGCATAAATGTGTTTTCTAAATCTGATTAGAATTGAGAAAAGATTTTCCTGAATTACTCCTCCCTTGCACAAGTCATTTAATGAATGTCTACTGGGCGTTTTAGCAATTGCGTTTGAAAACTACACGAAATTTATTTGTTTTGTTTGATGGGCGTAACACACCGTGATGTGGTAAATATTATCCGTTTTCGACATTTGAACTTTCTTTCACCTCTTCCATTTGTTGTAATAATTCATATTCACTGAGGAATTCTGAATAAAGCATTTGCACAACGGAATCACGTTCTAAACATGTCCATAACAGATCTAGGCTTTTTGATTCGACTGCCTTAGAATTTAATTATATTTTTGCGGAAAATTCAGGTTTGAACGGCATTTCTACAACAAATCTACCATCCGGTTTCCTGTAATGCATTTTTGCGAATTGTTCATTACAATATTTTAATTCTTCGCAGATTTCAATTGTTTTGATTTCTTCAATGTCCTAAAAGCGATTAAGAGTTTCATTAAGAGTATCTAAGTTTATAGTTAAAAAACAATGTTTATGGGCATTATAAAGATTATCGCCTGAAATAACCCCCCGAAATAACTAGATTGAAAGAATATATTATCTGCTAATTTTATTTTATCCTCATTGAATAATGAGAAAAATAATTCTGTTCTTAAAAGAATATCTATTATTTGAGGAATAAAAAATGATGTATCAGTTAATTTAACTTCCCTGGGAATATTTAAGTTTGAAATATTTAATTTTTTAGAAGGTGTGAAACTAGTTACATTAAGAACAATTAATAAATCTATTTCCCAATTCGAATCATTATTTTCATTTGATAAAAAAAATCGGATACCTTTTTCTTGATATTTAATGATGTAACATTTAAACTGAAACATATCAGAATATTTATTTTTCTTTTTTCAATCCCAATAAATCTGCCGTGGAAGACGAAAGGAAAGGAGACTCACTGGCAGAGTCAGGGATGCCTCTTAAAGGTTTAAATCCCCCCTCTTCCCATGCATCTCTGACATATTATAGCCGTGATTATCAAAACGCTCTTATTTCCGTTACAAAAGAAAAAAAAACCGCCTTTTTTGGCATCTGCGTATCAATTGGCTGGTATTTATTAATTTGAGTATTCCGTTTCTGAAAATGTGTTGGCGATAGTCTGGTTTCACTCTCTCGATTATTATGAGTATTTGGCTTGCCTGACGGCGTAGAATATTTGTAGCAATGTATAATTATCTTTCTTTTTTGTAAACGGAATTAGAACTTTCAGAGTTACATTTAGAAAACGGGTGAAATCCGCTTAAACAATTTTTACAAAGCCGATTTTTTTTAAAACTAAATCTAACTTATCGGATAATTTCATTTCTTTAAATACATTGCAATGGTAGAGTGCTTGTGTTTGTACTTTACAAGCGATACATAACTTAGGAGAATTATCTGCTTTGACAAAAAAGGATTCCGATATCTCTGGGTTATATTTAGTAGGAATGTAAGTTTGAATATTATTTAAAATTTGGCATCTCCTTTCTAAGAATTAAATCACTTCTTTGCCTTTTAATATTAACTCAAATTGTTTGCGGGTGTCTTGATCTAATTTTTCGAGAATAATCTATATTAATAAAAATGGAACTCGAAATGCGTTGCTAAGCGCAAAACTAGAGAACGGCTCGACCGATTCGGCTAATTTTTATTTTAATATTTTCTTTAAGACACGAGGATGGTTCTTATGGAGAGAAAAAAATGAAAAAACTGCGAGGAAAATAGTTAAAACGACTCTTTTCTTACTTTCCCGCCAAAAATCTTCATTTCCTTCCCCCACACCGAGTAAAATAGCAGGAAGTAATAAATTATCATTTGTTTAGAAAGAAATGCGCGAAGTTAGTTGGTTTTCATTTGTAGATAACGGGATGTTTAAAAAAGAAAGAAAATAGTTGCTTTGATTATTAGTCTGTATGGATAATTTAATCTATGTCTGCTCAAAATAAAGTCATAACAAAGTAATAAATAAAGAAAAAAAAGAATAACTGAGGGCAAAAAGGGTTTGTAGAAAGAAAAGTAGTGAAGAAAAAAAGAATAGAAAAATAAAGAAAAGAAGGGTGTGTGTGTGTCACCATTATTTCCTCTGTGCGCGGCATTTTTCAAGCTGTTTTTAAACTTTCGCATCTCCTGAAAACCAATTGTGTCTTTATTTGTTTAGTGTGTTTACATTTATGAAAATTTGAATCATTATTCTATAAAAACGTAGAATTTTAGACCTTTCCCACCACCATTTAAGTAAAATATCAATTCCCGGACAATCATTGCTCGGATAGAAAGAGAAAGATAAGTAGTACAAAGAACAGAGCATCTGAAGAAAATTATACTAAATAATACTATAAATGAATTATTTGATTATCAAAATTTGTTTGGCTTAAATATATTTTGGTGAAAAACCTGTTATGAGACACAGCTACATAAAATATTATATGAAAATTTTAGCGAGCATTAATAGTGGCGAACCGATTGGTCGCCAAAGGCGGCTAGTATTTAATAATAAAGAGTTGGATAATTTATCTCTTGCGAAATATAAGATGTTTAATGATCTAAGATTCTTTAAAATGGTGTCCAATATATTGTGTAGATCTTTGCCAGATTCATGCTTTAAGGATGAACCTTTAGAATGCTATTTATGTGACAGTTAACAATATTTTTTGTTTTGTTTTCATAGCGTTGTTCTAACGCTTTCAACAGAGAAGTAAAATTATTATCAGCAGTTTCTATGAGATTAGCTTTTACTTTTAAATAAAAACACGGTAGTCCACAATAACAACACACTTCACATACGTGAATTTTTAACGCCAATTGGAGCAAAGCAAATGAGTGAATTTTCTATGCTATTTGGGGTAACGCAATACAAATTAGAAATTCTTAATTTCCTTTAATCTGCTTTATTTTAATTCAAAATGAATACGACAAATAGATTAGTTAAAAATGCTTAATTTTAAATGTATCAAACACTATGAAAGTAAACAGAACCGTTTGAAATAATCGGTTGAAAACATGTTAAGCCTAACCTCTTTATATAACACACACAGAGAATACAATGATAACATACACATTCATGTCCAAAATTAGTCATTAACATGTTTTTAAAAATAATTCTAAATTACTATCTGTAAAGTTTATAGAATCTGTATTTTATGCATTTTGAAGAACAAATGACATAATTTCAACCTTCAGTTTAGAAAAAGAAGTTGTTAAGTGTTAGTTTTTTCAGAACTATTGGAATTAGACCGCACAAACATCTGCGAGTTTTGCTTGCAGCTTTATGAATATTACTTTAAAACAGAAAAGCTAGCCTCTTTATAATGAGAAGGAGTTATCATAATTGTTTAGGTGATTCCTTGAGATAGAGAGCTTAAAGCTAACTAATCTCAAGTGGTAATGGTTTAGTGATTACAAGTGGCTCCAATATTGGTATCCAGGTTTTGAAATCAATTCCAAACAAGTGTTACTGTCATCAATTTGGTCGGCGAAGCCCACCACTGAGCAAAAACGCCCTTACAGGATAGTTGCGCAAGACGACATAGGCTGTCAACGACTCCTCAGTCTGCTCGTGACCTTGCTGCTGAGTCTAGAATGAGAATTTCGAGGCAAAAAAGTATATAGATATCTAACAGTGAGGACTCTTGACGCCCGGTATAAAGTCGCACTGTCCTTTAGACTGCATCCATTAAGAAAGCCCGGTTGGGGAGCCTGACACATCAGTGTCAGAGACAAGAATGGGGTGTGTTCTTTTCAGTGATGAGTCGAGATTCACTACACAAACTGATTCTCGTCGAATTTTTATCTTCATGTTGGGAAAACGAGGAGCTCCCTCTCATCTCTCCTTCATTAAAGAAACCTGCAGATTTGATGGCAAAAGAATCCTTGTCTGGGGCGGCATAATGTTGGGAAGTCGTACACTCTTGCATATCTTCATTGCGAGTACTGTTACTGCCCATCATTATAGAGATGTGATCTTTTAAACCTATTTGAGGTTGTTTTAAGGTGCTAATGACCCAGTCTTCATTTTTATGGACAATAATATGCGGCCACTAATGAGCTCAAATTATTGATGATTTTCTTGAAGAATAGGCATTGTATAGATTAGCCCTCGAGATCTCTATACCCCAGTCCCTAGAACCCCCTCTGAAGATCTTTCAAGAGTTAAATTCCGCGCTTTTGGAAGAACGGGTTTTGTTGACACAGATATTTATTGACACCGCCATCATAAACAGTATGCGAGTTCTTTGTAAATCTTGTGTAGAAGTGTACGGTGGTCACACATTTTAGACAGACTTTTTCCGAGATAAATGCTTTATATTTAATTCATAATTTAACATTTCCTGGTATAATTTGTTTCTTAATTCAAAATTAAAATCTTTTTCGTATTTTTATGTTTCTAAATTTTTTCCCCATTGTAATATATCTCTAAGCGAAACTTCGTGAAAGCACACGGAATATGATAGTGACCTTAATTTTGGACATGAGTTTGGAAGTTTTCAAAGCTATCCTTAAAAGTTATTTTCACAAAGTGTTTCACATTTTGATCAAAGTGAAAAAGACAGCTAATTATAGAAATTTGCAAAATTAATTCAGTAAAAACGATGAAAAATTATATCGTATATGTTAAATATCAAAATTAATCATATTAAATTTTACATCAAATTTAAATTTTAGTTGCAGCATTATCATAATGTTCGTTGGCTTTGCCTGTCCGTAAATTTCAATTACTTTTAAAAAATTTAATTCTTATAATTTCTTTTCGAAAGAGGAGAAAAAAAAATTATGTTGGCCAGCTGGAAGTCGATGGTAGTAATTTATCTGTGTTAAGATTAATAAATTACATCATTTATTAATTAGAAGTAATTGAATGCTACTGTGTTATTGGAAGGTTAGTTTAATTTAGTTAATATTAGAGTAATAATTTTGAAACAGCGCGAGACCTATTATGGAAAGAAAATGAATGTTTTCTCCAAATATGAATATTTGTAAAATGTGGGATTCCAAGTCTTAGATATTTGTTTTCATAATATTATAAAATTAATCCTCAAACATTGCAATGCTAAACATAACTATTGGAATTATTTCATACGGTAAAATTAAGTGGCAATAATATATGTATGTAACGTAATCCATATAAATTTTGATTTGAAGCAGAAGTGAGTTGTAGCTGAAAATCAGTGAGAATTTGAATTTTCAATTGCGTTTTATTCCATCTCTAGAGACAGGCAATATTTGCAAGCAGTGCGGTAACAAACAGACAAGAAAGTATAGAGAACATAAAAAAAGGAATGAAATCATTTAACTTGGTTTTATACACCATGGTATCTTTATAAATCAGACAAGTGTAGATTTCTAACAGGAATTTGCAACTGCATTGACCTTTTACAAGAGAAACGTGGGAATCCTTTAAAAGAGTCTTATTTACATCAGTGATTTATTATTCATCCTCTCGCACGTGCTGTCATCAATGACATATTATTTTTATTACACTTCATTTGATTTATTAAATAGAAAAAGTGGATTAGATCATGAAATAATAGAACACTCTAGAATGAAGTTACAATGGGTTAAATTAGGAGAAAACTTTGGAAATTAATTTCGATTGAAATTATAGTTTAAAATATCATTACATGCATGTATACTTGACCAGTATGTCCATTCTTATTGGTTCAACAGTTAGCTTCCAAATTTGTTAGCAATAAACATAAAGATTCTATTGGAAAAATGCATTGCATGACAAGAATTCTGTTTTATGTTATTAGAGTAAATCAATATGTATCTCAAAAGTCACGAAATCTAACTTTTTTTTACAGTTCCCCAGTTTTATCAAATATATTTAATAAAATATGTTTGACACTGTAACATTTTAAACTATATAATTCTTCTGCGACTAAAACTGATGGAGTTATGAAACTTTTGAGAATCTCTACTGTGGATGACTTTTGCTGCTAAATCTGATCCAATAGCTTCTAAACATGAGGTTCCAAGGAATCGCTTGAATTGCGATGAAATGTGAAAATTGAAATTGCAATTTTTTTTTTCAAATTCATTTTATAATTTTTCGAATATTTAACATGAAGAAATATTACTACCTGTTTAAAAACATTTTTGAATATAATTAATTTTTCTTCAATTTTTATTTTCTTAGTCTTATGTTTTGATAGTTTTTTTTTATTTGAAGAACAATCTCTAATTTATAGAATTTGTATTTCATAGGAAATACAAATTCTTTCATGAAACTTTTCCTATTAATTTCCTATGAAAAGTTTCAATTAAACTTTTCAATTTGTATTTGAGATAATACATTATTTTAAAGCAATTAGAAAATTGATATTGAAAGAGGGAGAAAAGATTAAGAATAGAAAATATATTTTTTTTAAATGGACGCAATAATTATTTCTAATAGATTGCAAACTAACTATCATTAGTCAAACGGAAATTTAAATCTTTCTTTGTTGCAAAATTTCTACCTCTCACTACTAATTATAACAATATGTTATTCTTAATTTTTCTTCTCATTTATATGGAAAGCTTATTTTTCATTTCAGTGATTGCTTTTGAATGATTCCTTTTTGAAGGTGTCTGTGCGTTACATCTGTTTTTTACAATTTTGTCTGCTTGACTATGCACTATGGGAAAAATTAACTTGCAAACTTAATTTGCGTTGAATATAAATAAATTTTAAAGTTTAATGATAAGATTACTTTCAAGTTACTTTATTCTGTAAGAAAAGTGATTTAGTTTTTCCATCACATTTTTTAGCGAACAATATGTATCATATTTCTATTCTTATTTATGTGCTAGTTGAATATTTATTTTACATTTTTGTATCGAATGTATGAACCAGTAAAAAAATAATGACATTTTTAATTTCATCCAAGTATTTAACTTTTTCAAAGTATTTATTAAAATAAATTTGTATACAACACCTATTGAGGTTAAATGGCAATAACTCGGTCGAAAAACGGTTATATCTTCAATAGTTGAAGAATCAGAGCATGTATAAGTTTACTTAACCCCCTGATAGTATGATAATCAAGTCTTTGAAAATATTCTATTATTATCTGTTAGGGGCACCAAAATATCTAAAAGTATAATGCACTCTGGAGTTAGTGAAGTATATAATTACTGTTTACTGTTTTATCAAGAAATATTCATTATTTTATGAAACATCCAGCTTCATTTTTTTATAACTTGTAAATTTATTTGTATCAAGTAATTTAATAATAAATAATTTATGATAATGAAATGAGTCTTGTTTTACTGAAAGGGTTGGAAAATGTTATTAGTTAATTTATTTAAATTATGATCTGTAGTTTTAATATTAATTTTATCATAGAGTTTTGCTCTTGGCCAAGTATTAATATACAGCCAAATAATATTAGTAAAATTATTCGTTTACAGTTTAATGATGTTAATCGTTTTTTTTTTCATGCTATTATTAGGAAAATCGTCTGCTGATGCTGCTAATATTGGTGCAGATGTTTTGGCTCAAATGGAAGAGTTTGTTCCACTTAGACAATATCATTTGACTTTATTCAAACCAGTTTTGCGTTTGTCTGTTGCTGATCATTCTCCCAATCATGGATCTAAGATAGAAACAAAAAAAGTGAAAAAGGTATTACTTTATTTGAAATTTCTTATTCGTTCTTCTGTTTTTATCTTGTTATAATGTGTACATAGTTGGTTTTAAGGTTATACTTAATATTAATAATTACTTGTTTGTCAAACGATGCATTTTATTAAAATGAGACCTGTAACCGAATCTTATACTGATATTGATAGTAATGAAAATCATAGTGTACATCAAAAGTTTTAAATCAGAGAGAAATAAATTATAAATATCATTATTACTTGCACAATTTCTACTATTAGCTCACTCTCATATATATATATATATAATATGGTTCAAATTTTCAATAGTTAATAAAATACTTTTTATTCATCCAATCAAGTTCAAATAAAAATTTTTTTAACTTGTAGTGGATGACATTTGATCTTAATACAATTTTTAAAAATATAAATTCATTAATTTTTTTATTAATTAATTAAAAACTAACTTTCTCGCCTAAAAATCCATTTCCCCTCCGCCAAATAAGTAACGAATTCAGTTTGTTTTATCTGCATGCTAATAAGGATAGACTTAACATGCTTTCGTCCGATTTTTTTAAACGATTCTGTTTATTTTCATAATGTTTGAGGCATTTGAAATTAAACATTGTTAATTAATCGATTTTTCCGATTCATTTTGAAGTACTTTCGAATTAAAATAATACAGAATAAAGAAAATTAGAAATTTCTAATCTGCATTGTGTTCCCCAAACGGTGTAGAAAAAACACGCATTTTGCATTGTCACAATTGGCGTAAAAAGTTCGCGCTAGTATAATTTTTTGATCAATTAGTTATAGTCATTGTAATTGGAAGGAAATTGACCAAGAAATTCGCCTTCTATTTTGCTGCTTAATATTGTGATTCTGTAATCTTTATATTAATTGTAATTTTTTAATAAAAAGTAACTAAAATAAAAAAAAATGTTAACCTAAATAGGAATTGATTTAAAAAATTGTTTTTTTTTTTTAAAAAAATATTACTTGTTTGTTAATCACTATATAGGGTAGCTATCCCAGTCATGATCCTGTGGATAATTTTCAAGAAATTTAATTTAAGCATTTACTACCAGGGGAAAAGATGCTTATTTTGATTGTTGAATGCAATGGGAAAGACTTGTTTAAATTTTTCTTGTTATAGTCAATAAATACACTGTTGATAAACTTAGTACATTTAATTTTTTTTCTCTGCGTTTTAGTCTTATTAGTCACATTTAATAAAATATTCTTCACCTACTAACTTTTTAGCAACGATAATAACAATAAATCCACTTTTCTGAGACAAAAACTCTACCCAGTTATTGAGTTTTGAATTTCATTATTTTAAACCAGTTAGTGGCCGCCACTTTCTCAAACCTCCCATTGACTAACGGGTCTAGATTTGTTATGGTTTAAAATTGTGCAAAATAGTTACATTAAATGTTTCAAAACTTGATCTGTTTTAGTTGCAGAAGAGTAGAACCTTTTTTATTTAAAATATTGGTGTACTAAAAATATTTTACTAAAATAGGACTAATTGGATTGGAGGATTGAAAAAAGTTTAGTCGTAATATTTTTTGATAAATACGTCTATTGATTCACACAAAATAAAATATAATGCTTTGTCATTTAGAGCGTTTTTACTTTCTCGTATATGTAGTGTAGAGAAAGTATAGTAAACGTCAAAAAATTTGAACTCAAGATTTTGATGAAATTTTCACGTTTTAAAATTTCCTGAGTTCAAAAAACTAAATTTTAAAACTGTACATCTGTCTGTGACAAAAATAACTCAATGACGTTATCGATACATAAATGGCATACAATTCCCGATCATATGTGAGCCGGTTTCTTTGACTTTTGTTCAGTCTCACTGACAAAAAGGCAATTTGTTTAAATTGTAAGTTTACATTTATTTTATTTTATTCAATGGGTGAGTGTAAGAAAACTTTTTTAAATAACAACATTAGTTTTATTTTATTTACTTCTTTTCTAATTGGGAATTACGACAAAACCAAAAACAAGCAGTCCTTTTCCAAATGTAAACAAAAGCTCTGTTACCACTTATCTTACTAAACGTTTCTGTTTCTGAACAACACTTCCATCTTGCAATTAACTGAAAAATCATTTCAACAATAAATGTCAAATGCCCAAGCGAGCAAGAATTTTAACTGTTCTTCCACTTTTGGTCTTCAAGGGTGGATTATGCTTGATCTCTTGTGGCTCATGAGATGTTAGTGATCTTGAAGTGTTCTCATCCATGTCTTTTATCTTCTAGCATCGATTTTCTTGATCTTCATTAGTAAGCCCGGTTTGATTGCACACTTCCTGGGGGATATAAATTTGGCACCTGCCTTATCTTTTCACCCGCAATGGACCTAACCTTGGCTCCTCTTATGTTCTCGTCTGAACTCGGAAAAACTTCGACTATATATCTCAATGGCCACTTAATTCTTATTTTCTGGTGTTCCTACTAGAATGACAGTGCTGACTTTCAGAATTTCATTTCTACATCTTCCGTAATGTCGATAGATACACATTTCTGAAACGCATACATAGGTCTTCACGTAACTTTTGTAGATATCGTAGATGGCGTATCAAACTATTTCTGTCCATGAAATCCAAATTACAAACTTCAGCCTTGGGAAGACTTTGAATGAAACAGACTGGAGTTAAGGGACTTCCGCTGCGATGTTCCACCTTCCAAGTAAATTGGAGGTCTTGAGTTCATTGTACTCTCGCAATCACAAAGAACAGATTCTAATTCGACATAACTAACAGTTCGTTGCCCCAGAACTCTTCTTAGCAGTTCCTTTATCATTTTGATTAGCCTTTCCCAAAACTCTCCCCACCAAGCAACGGTGGGAGGATTAAAGTGCTGCTTGAACCTGAATGTACATATGAGCAGATATTAGGGCTCCCAAAATTTCCAAACGAGGAACTGTCGCTTTCGTCTTTGCAATTCTTGCCTTACTTTGGATAAAGTGTACAAATGTTTTGCTTTAATATGATGCTCTGAGGAAAACAAATACTTCGAAAACTAACGTACTGGCATCACTGAAACAATGTAGTGGAGCGTTCGTCAAAGGCTCCAATCACAAGTCTTCTTGCAATTTTGCAATAGTTCAAGAAATGCACCTTGTTGAGTCAGGCTTGAAACTCCCTCTCTAAGCTTTGTGGGAGATTTTCATCTCAGGAAAGTAACATCTTTCATATATTTTGCGGAATTAGTTTTGGAATCAATGTTGTTGGATTAGTAAATCCAATAGGGTCGAAGATCCTTTGTGAAATATACAACAGAAATCTCTTTGTATGGACATTCTCAGAAAAAGTCAAAGGGATTAAACTGCAATAAATTTCATCACTTTCTGTATCTCATGAGAGTCCCAAAAAGTGGAACGATCTTCTGATCGAATGTAATGCTCTTGCATTTGAGTGGTACCGCAACCTATCCTCTAAGGTCAAAACCTCCGGAAGACGTTAGGATTTGAGATTCTTCCTTGAATGTGATTACTTGTTCTCTGATTTTGAAACTTGCTACACAATTGTTGACATAGAATGAAGTTTTTAATCTAAGCGTTGTTCATCTCAAGTGCGTTATTCATAACGTTGGCCGAAGTACATGCCGGATTCTAAAGAACTGTCCGAATTAAAAAATATAGTTGCTTCGATTTTCAAATCATTAATCAATCATTTGTGTGCGGTAGGCTCTCATGGACTAAGAATAAAGAATGTTAAATCAGCTCTCTGAATTTTTAATTTTATTGTTTAGAACTTGGAATTCATGTTTCACTGCAGAAATGCATTGCCTAATGCTAATATACTGGTTTAATTTTTCATATTCTTATATATTTTGCAGAGATATATTAAATCATCTAAAAGTGCTAAAAACATAAAAAATTTTGATGCATTGTTCAGCCTTGAGATCTATGCAGATTGTCTGGACTTGCAGGCAACTACTCCAATGTATCCCAACAAGCTTGTGAAGATTGTTGGAAGCATATCTCATTCGAATCAGTTCTTACTTCATCACTGTTACAATACAAAATCAGCGAAGGTAATAATTTTTATTTGCATTCAAACTTAAAGATATACATTTCAAACATGTTCCTTTGTATTCTGAATTTTCATTAACTAAAAAGTCTAGGAGATATATAGAATCATACTATTAAACATAAAGTATGCTTATGAGATTATGTATCTTTTATTTCAAATATTGATTTTTGAAAATTTAATTGGTAATAACCATGTTTTGAGGTTAACATACTTTGCCGATTTTGTACCGCACATTGCTAATAAATAGTCGAAATTAAAAAGCTAAAATTTTGGTTGGATTAAAATATATGTATTTATGAAGGACCAATTTATTTTGTGTACAGGAATTTTTAATGTGACTATTTAATTTTCAATGAAAGCAATAACATTTTCTTCGCTTTTAGAACAATTATATTATAAAGTTAAGCTACAATGTTTTCTAGGTTATTTCTATCATTCTATATAGCTATTAAGTCAACTATTTTGTAAATAGTAATTTTTTTTAACTCACTGAATATCATGTTAATTTTAGAATAAGTGATTTTAAAACTTTTTTTTTTACTATTAAACAGTTGCATGCTTGTATGCAAAGCTGTTAAAGTGATATAAAATTATAATTTTATATTTAAAAAAATCTTTGTGTGAAACTAATGCTCATAATTAAATCGTTTTATTTCTGAAGAATTTAGAACTTTTCATTTAAATTCGCTTCAGACTATTTCTGTGTATGTGTAAAGGATATTATTAACATTGTAATATTCTAAATATATGCAGTGATAACTAAAGAAAAACATTTGTTTGTTTTTTTTATTTCAAAATGAATATGCCAAAAATTAATTTTGTGCATTTTTAGGCATTTGGGTTAGAAATAACACTGAACAAAGAAAGTTTAAATAAACTTCCTGATTGCGCGATTGTTCATCCGACTTGTCTGACATTTTTCATGAAATCTCTTGTCCTTCCTGAGAGCTGGAATTCATCTGAAGATTTCATATTAAAAGAGTACACATTTGAATGGAGCTGCGTGCATTTAAATTTTACTGAAGTTGAGTTTTTGGCGTTAATATGCTTGTATCAATCATGGATTGCTAAGAACTTTAATCCAAGTGGACTTGAAAAATTAAAAGCTACTTTAGAAGAATCCGCAAATAGTAAGTGCATTTAATTTTTCTGTTCAAAATTTCTGATTGTATGTCTGATTTCTGAGATGTTGTCTCCAAAAGGAAGAAGTTTTTTTTCTTTAGATATTTCTTCTTGACTAAATCCAAAATTTCATTAATTAAGGTGGACAAAAATAAGATTTCATGTTCTGTCTTTCTGTATGGGATAAGAATGAATTTAAAAAAAATTACATCTGAATACGTTTTATAAAATGTAAAAGTATCAATTTGTATAATATGTATTTTACACTTCTCAATACATTCACAAAGTGTCATATTTCTATCTATGAAATTTTCCGATGTATGCCTATTTCAAAACAAAGGGTTTAGTTTGCCACAAATTGAGATAACACTTATTTCGAAAATTCAAATTTATTCAGTGCAGATAAAATATCATATGGACATATATTCTTAGTAGACATCCAATCACCATGACTTCAAATTAATCTTCTAATCATATTCAATGTTGTTCGCTTTGATTAGTAAACTATTGCAGCCCCATCTTAATGAGAAAGAGAAGAAAAACATAAGAAACTGATCTTTTAAGGCATCCCAGAGAAGCACCTGAATGCCATACAAAAAAAAATTATTTGCTTGCAATTAGTGCTTTCTAAGAGAAGGACATATTTCAATAATAAGAAATGCTTAGAAAATGGTCACCATTCATGCTATCTCATTTCATAATGCTGGCCTTTTTTGTTAACAGACGTCATTTTCCAAATTCTTTGCATGCTTGTAGAAAGTGTATTTATAGAATAATTAGCAATGATAAATTACAGGATTTACTTCCTCAAAGTGGCCTAGGGTAAAGGAGGCATTTACAAATAATTACAGTTGGACTTCTTTTGCGAGCCAATCTCATTCTAAAGTGCGAATAATCAGTTCAACATTTCAAAACTTAAAAATGATTGGTCAGAACAACATTTCAAAAACGTCATTGTAAAGAATATTTTAAATTAATAACTGACAACAATATAGCGTTCTTGTAGTCCATGAACTTTTACAAGGGCAAGACATCTACATGGTTGACTTCTAAAATTTTAAAACTGGCCCCTAATTAAGTAAAATCAAATCCTTCTTTTCGGAAAAGGTAATTTCAATGAACGAAAGTTACTCCAAATGAGAAAGAAGCATTATTCTTCTAAACGATCATTTTTGAAATGCTAAATTCCATTCTTTGCGCAAAAAGATTTATCACTAGTGGCAATTTTCTATAAATGTGTGGTGTGGCACTTTTAGAAGCTCTTTGATTAGATCATTATAAACCATTATACCGAATGATTACCTTTGCATTCATTCAGACTTTATTAGCATTATATCTAAATTAAGGGAAGCATTTCCTTTGGTAATACACACTCTTTTAATCTTTGCCGATGAATTCAAAATGTTTGTCTCAATGTCATAAGTAATATACTCAGTAGTATTAGTGCAAGTATTATTTTAAAAATACATCCTTGTTTAGGTGTCAAAAGTGTTCATTTTAATAAGTTTTTACGCTCTTCAATTAATATACTATCTTATTTTTTTAAAAAAATTAATTAATGTTAGTTTTTTTTCTGATTCTGCCATTTTAAAAGCTTAAGTTATATATATATATATATATATATATATATATATATATATAATTTTTGAAAATTACTTCGAAAGATTCGCTGAAACACCGCTCAAAAGTAGAGACTAAAGGTGTAAATCAATAAATTTCCTTTTAATATCTGAGCAAACTTTACAGATAGAAAAATGAAACTTTGTTTTCTTATAGATGATATTAAGTGAAATAGTTTCTTTTACTGTAAAGGTCTGTGTAAAAATTTAATTTGTGAAATATTTTATTATTAACTCCTACACAAACCAAATTTTTTTCTTATTGTTTTGTGTCTTATTTGATAAAACTTTGTAAATAGAAGCATATGTTTAATTACAATGTTTGAGGAAATAAATACTTTTTTGGGACGCTATATATTGTCTGAAATGCTTTTAATCTATTTTTCATTCATAATATTATTAAAGGATTACATACGATACTTTTTTGTTGATATTGTGTTAAATTCTGTGAATATTTTTTACTATCAATGCGTATGCGATATCCTTTCTGAACTGAATGTCAATATTAGATAAAAATTTATCCTGATTAGTGAGAAAATATTACAAATAAAGAATATGAAGAAGAAAAACAAAACTGATGGTTATTTAATGTTGATAATAATTACATTTTGATGTGAAATATGCATTATGTAGGTTTCATTTTCAAATATTTTTAAGTAGACATTTTATGTGGCATCCTTTAAGGTTTCTCTTGAGGTTGTAAGTTAAATTTAATACACTTTTTGTGTATATCATCATATATCTAATAAAGACCGGAGAACTTAATCTTAAAATGGCACAATGCTATAAAATGCAAGTTGTGAATTATCTTTTTGTAATATCATATTTAAAAAACGCATGGTGCACAAATCATTCATTAAAAACAAAACAAAAACATGCTTCGTAAATCATTGAAAAAAAAAGAACCATAAGAATTAGCTAGTATTTTGTGTTCTATAAGAATAATTATTATATTACAGGAAACATTCATGTTTTACAATTGTTTATTTTCCAAATTCAGCATACATATTATAATTTTAGAATTCATGAACCCTTTAAACATTTTAATTTTCAGAAGTTTTATTAAATTTATACCACAACACTGAATATTTTACTGATAACAGTGTGTTGTTCCCTCTGTAATTTTTTTATTTATTTATTTATTTTCTTTTTTGATTTGAGTATACATATAAAGAAAATGAGCATTCTTAACTTCCTTACTTTTAGCATCGCAGGTGAGAATCATGCAACACTTGTTAAAATTTCCACCTTAGAAATTAACATACTTTTGAACCTTAAAATAGTATTGAAAGGAATTAATTATAAAAGTTTGAATTAATAACAATACTAATAAAATAAATTTATTATTTACTGCAACCTTTGTTTTAATGTCCGCAATAAAGAGGTAATTTAATAAAAGTTAATAAATAGTTAAGTATTTAAAAAAGGCGAAGAAGTTAAAAAAGTATCAGAATAAGCATTAGTAAAATGTTGAAAATATCTTTTGAACTTTTTTAATACTTTTGTATATATTTGTAATGCATTCCCATACAAATTAATGAAATTTCTAATTTAAAATTATCTACTATCGGAACATAGGGGGATGATAATTTTTTCATTCTTTTCTTGTCAAATTGTTAAATACTTTTTGTTATTCAAATTTTTCTTGGGATGTTTTTGCTTTAGAATTTTATATTCATTATATATCTCCTGTATTCATCTTAATTTCAGTATTTCATGCACATTTCAGAATTGAATTATGCGTTTATCCTTTATTCTGTGCCGACAGGACATTATAAACTAGTTTTCCTCAAAATTTTCAAGTCTTTACTAGAGAATAATTGATTTTGCTGTTAGGTTAAATATGATTAAATTTTGTAAGTATAAAAACAGATTCATTTTGGAAACCTTGTTGCTTGTGTATTACTTTCGAACCAGAATTTAGTATTTTCTGAAGATTGAGCAAATGTTCTTTTCCAGATTCATCCAATATAGCTGCCGAGATTTCTGATGTCAACTTTTTGCATCAGTTGAAGAAAGATATAGAAATGATAAAATTTTCTATATCTTCAGTGTGTTTGAAGTTTCAGAATGGCGGTGAGAGATATTATGAATATATTTTCTGAAATTGTTTGGTTTCCTTAAATTGAATTTTTTAATGCTGACAGATTTAATAAGAATATGCATATTTGTAGATCAATCTAGCATCTTATTTAATGCTCCTGAATCCACTGAATGCATATATGAAGGAATTAATGCCCAAAAAAATGAATTACATGAAGAACACAAACAAGTATTTCTTCAACTTCTTCTGCAAGTACCAAAAGATATGAATAATGAAAGTTAGTCAAAAATTTTCATTTTCTTAATTTAAAAAAACATTATTTATGTTTATGAGACACCTTATTATATTATTTTTCGAAATATGATGTTTTTTCAGATCCTGCTTTATTCTTTCTTCATGCAAGTGGATCAACTACGTATTTTGAACTTGCATTTTTTAACTGGCTATCTTCTGCTTTGTTTACACACATTATTTTGGATGTAGTTGAGTTAGATCATTCTTGCTCAAGTCCTGCTGATTTTGAAGGTATGTTTTTGGATACTTTTATTTTCATTACTCATAGCATATAACTGGCTTACTATTGCCACAGAATAACTCCTGCGTTAATAAACTGCAAACTATTGTTTTAAATCTGTTTTAAATCTTCAAAAGTAGAATTTCATAAGTTTTAAATTTTATCATGAATAAAATTTGGGAGATTCTTTTATAATATTAATTTGTAAAAGAAAAAACATGATGCTGTTTTTTGTTAATTAAAATTTTTATTTTTTGCCTTATTACATGGAAAATATAGAATAATTTTAGTTTCATTTTTAAAACATGTTGCAGTGTATTTTCATTTTCCTTCCCATGAATGTGATATTTTTCTTAAGTTTTCTAGTACTGTATATTTATTCTTGATTTCAAGGGGAAAAATAGTAAAATAAATCTAAAAAATCAAATACTATGTCCGAGTATTTGCTGTGATAATGGAAGAGGTTTAGTTTACAAAGTTGATTTTTTTCTTCTTTATTTGGAAAAATCATCAAATACATTTCAATAGAGTATCAATAATTACTTAATATTGGCAACACTGACTATAAAAAAAGTGATTTGGTTGTATTTTATTGAATATCCATAAGCCTTAAAGCTGCAAGGTAAACACAGTGAGTTGGGATGAGCCCTTAGCCTAACATGATTGTCATAAGGAGTCTGCATATATTTATAAAGGGGAATGCCATTTATCAAATGAGAGCAACATTGTTTTTTGCATTAGGTAATTATGATCATGTGCTCACAACACATTCATTGAATTTTTGGAGCGTATATAGGCTTATTACATTTTAAATTAGCCATCAAGAGTCAGATGTCTTCACATTTGCAAGAAAGGGAAGTTAGAAAAATGTGTGCTGCTTCAGGTATATCTTTTTCATCCTAATTCAAAATAATGAAGTATGATTAGATAAAAAAAATAGTCTTGTACCAACTGGGAATAAATGCTAAGCTAATAGATATATTTCTCGGCTCATCGTTGCTCTTTTAACAATTAAACTTATTCCAGGTTTATGCTATAAATATAGCTGAGACTTATGGGCAGAATGCATTTTATGTAAAAAAAAAAGTGATTGCTATAAATTTTTTATTCATATACAAAGTTTCGTAAAACCATTTCTTTCCCCTAGATTTAAAATTCTTCAAAAGTAATCTTCACTATCTGATAGTCCTTATATTTTTAGCTGATGTGCAATTCACAGGTGGATGGAATATATGGAGTACAAAACAGCAATTCCAATTATTTTCTATAAATAAACTAGCATTCCCGCACCCGGCATTGCTCGGGTAATGGAATTAGCGGAGGATAACAGTGCTCCGTGCACTTAGTTATGAAAATCCCTTATAATAATTACTTATTACCTATAATTCCTTCTAATTTTAGGAGGGTCCCGGCGCCCCTGGACTCCTTATATATATACCCTTGTCCTTAGCCGGTCCTTAACGATCCTTTTAAAGTATTGATTTTCTTTCAAAACGCAAGCCATCCACATTTTACTGTTATACCTATGTTTAAGCAAGAACTTCTTTGTATACAACATTTTCGGGGGGGGGGTTCTGGTGCTAAAATTATTAAGCCTTGAAAAACAGTCTTCTCTTAAATCGATCCCTGCTACTTTTAATGTTTGCCCTTGTGACTTATTAACGGTTATTGCAAAGCAAACTTTTACAGGAAACCGCACTCTTCTAAATTCAAAAGGATAGTCCGACGGAATTAGTGGAATGCGGGGTATTAAAACCAACTCTCCTCGAGCGCATCCATTAATTATCGTAGCTTCGACTACATACTTATTAAGTCTAGTCATTCGTAGTCTGGTGCCATTGCATAACTTTGGAGGACAAAGGTTTCGTAGTAGCATTACTGGTGTCCCAACTTTCAGGTGAAGTATGTGAGGTGGAAAACCTGGAATGAATTCCTAAGAAGCGTAATTTTTGAAGGATTGTTTTCAAAATTGATCAGGGTGTGCCAAAGCATTGCCAAATTATATATAAAAAAAGTTCTCATTTTTATTTATCAATGGATTAGATTTGTAATGTCGAAGAGGAAAAGTCAATAAATGACAAAAAAATTTTAATGCGCAATTTTCTACCAGATTTTTACAATCTTTCACACGATATTAAAAAATTTATCGAATTTTATGTTAAAAAAAATTTGATTAAGTTATCTTGAAAAGTTTCGGCGTAATTAAATATTAAAGCGAAATTTCGCCTCTTCGTTAAAAAAAATTCGCCAAAAATTCAGTTTTAAAAATTCGATTTTTTTAATTGCATTGCAGAATACTACATCGTATTGTCTTTCAGGAACCATATTTTCTGTATTTTTCCAGCTAAGCGTCTATTTTACAGGGCCGTTCAAGAAATAGACCCGTCAAAATTGACCTTTTTTTTAAATATCGATATTTAATTTTTGCGTCGATGTTTTGTAAAAAAAAATTATACCTCCGTGTTCTACGATAGAAAGTCCATCCGATTCCACTGCGATATTGAGTATAAGTTGAATGGACGCGTAACGATGGCAATTTAAAAAACGCGGTTTTACGGGACGAAACGGTACGCATAAGCGATTGCTTCTCCGGAAGGCCGTGTTTCACTCGGAAATTAGCACTACAGGTTTAAATTTAACAGAAATTAAGAGGGTTTAAATAATTTCTCCCGAACTAATTGATATTTCGAAAA
Organism: Argiope argentata; assembly: GCA_026289955.1. Classification (NCBI taxonomy): domain Eukaryota; kingdom Metazoa; phylum Arthropoda; class Arachnida; order Araneae; family Araneidae; genus Argiope; species Argiope argentata. Next base: position 3,971,461 of record JAOUZG010036559.1, read on the forward strand.
ATAAACTATCCTATCTTTTAAGTTGGATCAAACTGCAAGTGGTGTGTAAATTATTTTGAAATCGGTTAAGTAGTTTAGGAGTCCATCGCGGACAAACAACGTGACACGTAATTTATATATATTAAGATGTAAACATTATTTTATTTCACGCGCAGTATCTAAATCCATTAATATTAAACACAATTATCGTTTGAAGCATCAGATAAAACGCCGGAATGAAACTAAAGCTGCTGTAATGTTGAACTAGGAAAAGAGCTAGGTTGTTTTGGCTTTTTTTTCTATCCAAAAGCTTTGTTCTTTCCCAGTTCCCTCTATGTGCACAGGCGCATTTGGGCTGGTGGTACCGGCACTATTAGAAACTGTGCTTCAAACGTTTTTGAAACCTTTTTTATTTAAAATAATTTTTGAAACGTTTTACTTACACATATTGAAATAAACATACAAAATCACGCGAACCAAGTACTATTCTGGACGGTTCCATTGTAAAGTTGGAGAAGTAAAGCGCTGGTAGCTTCAAAGAGTTCGATTTCCTTTAAAAGTATTAAATGCGACGATTTCAGTACAATATACAGTTTTATGCACTAAGAATAAAATTATGAAATTTAAATGAATACAACTTTTTAAAGAAATTCAGAAAGTACTCATATCGTATAACTGAACTGCATATTTTAAAGATACTAATCAATAATTTTCTTTATGAATTCAAAATACACAAAATACAAAGTATTACAATTGCTAAAATGTTCGGCCTTGAGATTGAGATACACCTTTGCGATTTCGAGATTCCAGTTCTACTTTTCTCCAAAAACAAAAGAAAGGTTTTATGAATGCTTGTCCAGTTGAGTATAAACTTGATAATTAAAAAGAACGAAATATCTAGACTCATTGGAATTGCCAAACAAAACTGTATACCAAATTATTGAATCCTACTAAAGAAATTCTTTCTATTCTCCTGTGTGCTACCCCGTGTGATATTGTTACGGAAAATTCTCTACAAAGCTCCATAAAATTAACAGGTTCACTTTAGTGGGTGTATGGTGGAAAAATCAACAGACCTCAATAATTAATAACTTTGTTAATTAACTCGAAAACACAAATACACAACCGAGATGAAACACAAGAGCAGCACTAACCACAAAATAAGCACACTTGTAGCTGATTGGTTGTAAACAACTGCAACAGCACGCGAAGTGTCCTGACAGAGCTGATCAATGAGAGAAAGAACTTCTTTCACCTTTTCATGTTGTCCCTCAAAATCTGCTATTATCCACTGTCTTCTTTTAACTATTCAGCTACCGACTTAATATTATACGACTGGGTACTTAGCACCCGACTCGATGCTATTTCAATACTTATCTCTAAGACTTGGCGAAGTGTTCAATTTTTAGTCCACTAATAGCTGGAGCTCAACTGCAGCTTATACTTCGCAGGAATTATCCAACTGATTCAACTCTTATACTACTGACTTCGGCTTGGTCTGTCGACTTATAGCTTTCAAAGCAGAATACCGAAAATTCTCGAAGGATCGACAGGATTCACCTTCATTTGGTCCTATCGAAAAAATACCCGGAGATTCTAGAATCATCCATTATGTCAGCAAATTCGGCATCAATTTGCCAATTTGACTCGTAGCTGATGTGGTTCATTTGCTTGCCATCATTTCAGCATCCAACAGAGTTGTCCGTAAAACACTCTTTATTACGATGGATGAAATTGTGCAAAGACGCACCTTTACTGATCCTTTCTCTCTCTCTCTCTCTTTAAATACATACGGT
>JAOUZG010036559.1:3980878-3993060 GCA_026289955.1 Argiope argentata
TATATATATATAATAAAGTTTTTCAATTATTACCAGTCTATTTTCTTAAATTATTATAATTATTTTTACCAGCATATTTTTCTTAAATTTAAGCAACTTCTGAAAAATGAATTTTAGACACAATTTATCATTTTAATTGTAAAAAAATCAAAGTAATCTCATTGTTTCATCGAATCGTTGAGTCATGTAATTTTACTGCTGTTAGGGATCCTGATTTTTTTTAAAAAAATCTTTATTTGCTTTAAATTAAACTTAAAGACTTTACAGCAACGCAAAGAATAATATTATTTACTTGCTGAGTGTTGTTAAATTTTGAAGCAATGTGATATACTGTCCCGTGCTGGTTTCAAAAAATATTTTTTTTAATGCGATTTTTGGCATATTTTATTTTTATTTAGCTTTTAACTACAGAGCTGCCTTCTTTTTTAATTTCGTAAATTTGTTTCTTTCATTTATGAAAACTAGGAGTAATTAAATCATATTCATTTCTTCATAAAATATATAATCATGTCTTTGCATAATTTTGTTAAAGATAAAGTAAGAACATTTTATTTCTTTTTCCGTATACGGTAGAAAGTAGGTTTTTTTTAACATTAAATTTCCGAAATGTAAAGCGTTTAAGAAAATACCTTTATTAAACGTCAGAAATAAGAAGCGGGGATTTTTTTATAATCTAGTCACTTATACACGTTGCTGTACTTTTTTGTAAAAAAGTATATTAAAAACTGAATTAAAACATGGCATTGTGGCAGATTTGCCAATCTTATGATGGTAACCATAGTGAAATATGATTTTTAAATATGGTGAGTTAATACGGGAGGAATTTTATATTTTTCATTCCAGCTAAGTCTAATCTTATTAGTTTTTACATACATAAAAATCTTATACAAAAATTTACTACGTTTCTTAATCAATGTCGATGTTTTCAAAAAATATGTGACTAACCCAATTAATTAGTAATTTGTTAATTTTAAAGAATTAGGAAAATTTTAATTTTTATTGTTAATCTTATAAAAACTTAATTTTTAAAAATGATAGTTTTCATTTTTATGATCATTTATATTTTTTTATTCGAACTAAAATTGTATAAATTGTTTTACAATACAAGACTTTGTGCGAATGTGGGTTTAACATTAATTATAACATTTTTTAATATAATAATTTCTGTTTAATAAAACAGAAAACACCCTATTCTTCGAAATCATGCAAATTAATTACGCTTGCTTATACAATTTTTTTTCTCTTTGCTAAGTTGCTTTAAAAGCGTATAATTTCGTAGCAATCACTATGCTTCCTTTCTAACTCACCTTATAATTCCTATTAAAATTTAATCATCGTGGCTTGTTTTGCGTACCAGCATAGCTTTTTTAATGTACCAATATAATTATATATATTTCAATTAATGCTTCAATTATATTTTATTTCAATTATATGCTATGCTGGCGGCACAGTGAATCATTGGCTGTTGTTCCAAAATATAGTAAATGCTAAGTTTTTATTAATGCCGTCATTTTATCAGCAAAAATGATTAAAAAGATGCAATTCAAAATGTAATTGGACTTGTCTTATTGTCCAGGACCGCCACTATAGGTGAGTAATAAACGCTTGGCTCAAATAATCCATATTCTTTTAGATAAAATATTTATTCACACTGTATACAAAAATACATAAACACTTAGAATTAAATGGATTTTACAATTTGTCCCGAAGACCTGGTATCAATGCTTACAATCAGAGGTCTCGGTACCAGCTAACTATAATTACGGTGACGCTGCTGTCGTATTCCAAAAGTCCAAGATGGGAGGAGTTAGTGACAAATGCAATAATTAAGTGGTGATATGAATTTAAATCAATTCAATTGATATGAATTTAATTGAATTGATATGAATTTAAATCACTTCCACATTAAAAAAAGAGTAATGCTGAATGAAAAGCATAAATCTAGTTTCATTGTGTATATGAAAAAAATATATCACATCTTAAAAACTTTAAGTACTAGCTGCCCCGACAGACTTCGTGCTGTCTAAAGTTATTGGCCTTTCGTAGTCAAATAGAAAAAAAATCAATTAAAAAAACGTATTTCATAGCAATCACTTTATTGAGTTATGCCTTAATAATAAACATTGATTATCTACAAAAATTAGTTTTCTATTTCGTACACTGAAAGACTTAAGTAATAATGAGATAATATTTTCATTCTTTAATGCTTTATGGTACACGATATTTTTTGTTTCATTACTTGGCGTGTAAACAAATAAAGAAACATAAAACTGTCCAAGAGAGAAGCATGGGTTTCAAGATTAATGCCACAAAAACTCAACGATTGATTCTGGGATTTATTGAAACAACACTTTTCTTACTTTTCCTCCAAAAAACTTACATTTCCTCCCCCCCCCCCCACCAAACGAGTCAGATTTAAGGAAGTAATAAATTTTGGTTTATTGAGAAAGAAATACCCGAAAGCAACTGGTTTTCTTCTATATATTCTTAGAAAATAGAAAGTTTAAAAAAGTAAAAAAGAAAATAATTGCTTTTATGCATCTTATGCTGATTGAAAATTTATTTTTTCAAACAGATGTGAATATCATTTTGTTCATTTTTATTTGGCGATATTTAATTTTTTTCATGTTTCTGTTGATTGTGTTCTGATAAAACGTTTTTTTTATCGTTGTTCTTAAAGATAAAATTCCTTTTTTATATGTATGAAAATTGATGATTTTTTTATATATACTATAGTTGTGAAGAGCTCTTAATGTGTCTATTTTATCCTTGAAAGGATATATGTCATAGAGCTGTTAATGCAAACATTTGTCGCCAATCAAAATATAAGTAGGACTGTTAGGATTATATTTAGTACTAGCTGCCTTTGGCGACCAATCGGTTCGTCAGTATTAATGCCGACTAAAGGATTAAATCATTTTTTATTTATATAACTTGGTCTCATAATAAGTTTTTCAGCTAAATATTTTTAAGCTCCAAATTTCGATAATCATGTAATTCACTTATACTATTATGTAGGTCTTAAGCAATCCTATCTTTGAACTCCACATCTCCCTCTAATTTTCTATCAGTGCACGTAAAATTCAGTTTTAAATTAAAGTGGAAATGATGGAAGTGCACTTAATATAAAGAAATTTTTACTCAATCCAAGCATGCCTTTAAATAAAACTAAGAACTGAAAGTCCGACATTGAAGTTTTATGTTCAACACAGAAATTGAAACATTATAATTTTTTTTATAATTTATAAGATCTCAAGGAATTATTCAGCAAAAATTTCACAGGTTAATTGAAACCTTCAGTTTTTAATTTTATTTTTAGATGTATATAAATGCTCTGAATAATAACATATTTTTAGGTTTATAAACATATATAAAAATTATGGTTTAAATTCCTTTGATCTTATAGATTCATATTTGTAAAATATTCTTAATATTTCAACTTCTAAATAAATTAACAAACATTTCTATCTTTTTTAAATCTGGCTGATTTATTCAGTACTGAATATTGCAAGTTTAGAACAATCATCATTTTCATACTCTGGACCAATTATTCTAGAGTAACTCTGATTGGCTTCTTTGATATCTTGATAAAGTGATCTAAAATCCCTTTATCGCTTTATTGAATAGTTATTTTGAAATGTTCATAGATCGATCAGCTTTATTGATTGATTTAGTTCATTAGAGTACCACTTTTTTTTATTTTAAGGACTTATTGTATCAAGAATATTTTGTTAAATATGATTCACAGAGCAGATGATATATGAAAAAATTTTATTCATCAGTATTTTTTCCCTCAATCTACTAATTATATATTTCACTTAGAGCAATTGTTAAGAGATTTATGTCGCTCCCCAAAAAATTAAGAAATTAGATGTTGGGCTCCGATTACAGACGATACCTTGTAGGTGTTAAGCCATATTTGACTTAAATAAAACTGTTTAATTGGATTAGTAATATATGTATAGTGAAATATCATAGAAAACGTTTCAGTTTATTTATTTTCCAAAAATATCATGTACCATACTTGTTTCATTTTTTGAAGACACGTGCTGAAATGACATTTTTATATATTTAATTTGGAATGAATAGCCGATTTATTTTTTCTCATGTGAGAACTTGATATTGTTTTGGTTAGAAAGTTTTGATGTCTCCGAAATATGCGGGTAAGAAATAGTTTTATATGCTTTTACAAATTTTGCATTGTTAATTATTATGTATGCTTGTTTGAAAGAAGATGCGTTTTCAAATAGCTGACCTACTTTTATCAGTATAGCTTTAATATTACGTATGATTCGTTGAAAGCAGATGCGTTTTTATTTCGCATGATTCATTAAAATGCGGAGATAAATTGCAATCTCGAAGGCGAATTCTTTGGTTTGCAAAAAATATCTTCTTCACATAAGTAAAAGTAACAATTAAAAACATGTCTTATTGTTTTAAAAATTAAAAAAAAGAATGCAAAAATATGTTACTGATTATCAATTGCATTTTGTTCGTCGTTTCTTTTAAATGACGTCATTTTCAAGTACGTTTAAAATTTCTTGCTTTTAAATAATTAATCTCGCTCTCAGAAGATTATTGTTTGGTGATTTTCTAAAAATTCTTTTTCAGTTTTAACCGTCGCACTTTTGTAATATAATATTATTTTGTATTTTTATTTTTTTAATTCTTTAATTGGATTAATAATTTTGTTATTGCAAACGATCAAGAAAAAGTTTCTCTCGCATTTATTGTTTAAAAAATATCACATTTCCTATTTATTTTATTTCATATAATCACCTGATAAAAATAATATTTTTCTGTTTTATTTTTGGTAGTAATTAACTATTTTTTAATCAGAACTTCTAAAAATGTGATGGAAACATTTATTAATAGCTGATTTTTTTTAGATCCTTGAGAAGATAACATTTTATTTTTATTTTATGCGAAATAAATTGTTGAAAAAACCCGATTAAATTAAATGTTTAAAAATTCATTAAAAATAGAGTTTTAATTTATAGGTCAAAATATCAGTATCATTGAAAAACTTAATTTTTTTAGCTTTATCTTGATGCGAAAATCAATTTTGTTCTGTAATATTTTCGGAATTTATAGCAAAAAAACGTAAAATTTGGCTTATTTTTAATTAATTAAAATTTTAATTAAATATTCAAAAAAAGGGCTCCGAGGTGCACATTCTCGGCACCCAAGGTATACATATACCAAATTAGGTAGCTGTAGGTCGAACGGTCTGGCCTGTACATCGCCAACAGACACACACACATTGAGCTTTATTATAAGTGAAGATGCCTTCAAGTTGATTAGGCTGTATGAATACTTAATCTATGCCAGCCGAAAATAAAATTTTGACAGGGAAGAAAAAAAGAATAAGAAAAGGGGAATTTAAAGAAAGAAAAGTGAAGAAGAAAAAATGGGTTTGTGTATCATTCAAAATAAAATTCTGGGTGAATTAAGAACCTATAAATTAGTTGATTGTGTAATTAACCAAGATGATGTTGTCAATTATCCATCAGAATATTTAAACTCACTGGATTTCCCGGGATTGTCGCCTCATAATCTTCAATTAAAAGGTGGATCGGTGGTCACAATGTCGCGAAATATCTACTGCGTCTTTGTAATGGCACACGGCTAAAAGTAAAAATATTGCTGAACAATGTAATCGAAGCAACCATTCTAAAGGGAAAATATAAGGGAGAAGATGTTATGATCTTCGCATCCCAATGGTATCAATTGACGTACCATTTGAATTTAAACGACTGCAATTTCCAATGTAACTTGCTTTCGTTATGACCATAAATAAATTCCGGGGTCAATCATTGAGTTTTTGCGGCATTAATCTTGAAAATCCATACTTCTCTCCTGGACTGTTGTATGTTGCCTACTCCTGCGTTGAAAAACCGTCAGCTTTATTTGTTTACGCGCCAAGTAATCAAACAAAAAAATAATAAATATCGGGTACCATAAAGCATTATAATGAAAGTATAATCACATTATTTCTAAAGTCTTTCGATGTACGAAATAGAAAAGTTACTTTTGTAAGTAATCGTTGTTTAGTATTAAGGCTCAATAAATGAAATGATTACTGTGAAATACATTTCCTTCTTCTATTAGACTACGAAAAGTCATTAACTTTAAACAGTACGAAGTCCGTCGGGGCAGCTAGTAGTAAATATTTTATCATTGAAATGGTGAATTATTTTTTGAATTAAATCGAATTGCTCTTTATATTGATATGTTCTGCTAGTTAAAAATTATATAATAATTTTTTGCTCAATCAGAAAAATGAACTTTTAATAACTTGAAACTCAGTGAAAAATAAAGTTTTAATGAATGATAAAACTAAGAAGTGATTATTTATTGCCAAATACATTAATATATATTTGGAAACTGAAATCACAATAAATTTGGGACTATGTTGTTGTTCTCGTGATCCTCTTTACAACGGAAGGAAGGATGCAGTAGCTTCTGAGAGTATGGACCCCCTGAGCACCCGAGGGCAGAAGTCTGACTTCTAGTTCACACACGTCAGAAACCTTTTTTACAGGGTGGACATCATTCATACATTCAGTTGTATGACAGATGCGTACAATCGGTTTGCGTACAGGTCGTAAAAGTCCTATAAATCATGCGTAGCTCTTTGAAAAAAAGGGGGAAGGGAGTAATTAGTCTAGGTTTGTTAAAACATATGTTGTTTGTTGGCAAGAGTATTTGACGAGGAAAAGAATTGGCCTTTTAACTGAATTTTGCGGCTTAAACACAAAGAAAAATCTATCGTATTTGTGTGTATGTACTGGCTCTACACAAATCAGACAAGAAAAAAAGATTTTTTAAAAAAATATTTAATTAACGAAAAATTAACAGAAATATTGACTTTTTTCCATGATACCTTTCTAAAATTTTACAATAAAAATAATTTTTACAACACTTTAAAATTAAAAAAAATTTAATGAGATCAAATTTTTTACCGCATTATTTTTTTCATACTTAATATATGTATCAAAATTTAAAGTTTAAGAACGTTTTGTGCTGTGGACAATTGAAATTTTCATCAATCATTAATCATAGTTTACTAACAGGATTGCCAAAGGTACAATTTTTTTATTTAACAATATATGAATAGCAAATAATTTATTTCATTTTCATAAAAATTTACAAATTTCTATTACGGAAATATACTGAAGAGTTAACCAATATTCCATGTGTTATAATAGATAGTAAATTACAGAATTAGAAATGAATGATCACTTTTATAATAATGAAAAATAAAACATCTCTTTAAAAACTTTTTTAATCGTACAGTAATAATTTCTCTTGCAATGCAATGACAAAAATCTGACTTTATTTCTTTTAATAAAGAAACTAATTTTCTAAATCCATGTGCTCTTGAAATATTATACTGATCTGAAATATTATACTTCTGCAAACTATGGGCTCATGGCGAACTAACCAGACCTTTTCTATAACAAAATATCTGAACCATGCGCATTGTTTTCAGGAAAAATAATTGCATAAGAACTTCCGAATCAATGGCAACATCGGAACTAGCCCTTAAAGTTATTTCTAATACATATAATTAAATTTCCAAGATATTTGAATCTACAATAAGGAAGCAGTAATGTCAAGAGTCCAAAGAGATTATTTAAATAATTCTAATCAAAAGGGAGAAAAAAAAGGTATTAAGTTAAAGGTTATTAAGTAAGCAAAAATGGCAACTGCCAATGAGTCCCCCAGCTTTTTAAAGCGTTTAGCAGTTTTTGAAAGCTGTTTAGTTTTATGCTTTCATTTAATGACAGAGAGCCATACAATCAAATTTATTCAAGTCAAAATCAAGTACAGATTTAATTTATTTTTGAAATTAAATTCTAGAAATATTTCTAATTACATTTACAATGTATTTTTTATGCTATTTAATAATTCTAAAAAATCTGGAGTTTCAGTTTTAGAAAAATGTCCCTTCTTTTTACAATATTATTTTGAGTGTATTAGAGGAGTTGTCTTCTGTTTTTAATATTTTACATAAAGTTAATTTTTCGTTTTAAATGTGCACTTTTTTAAATGTAAAATTTTGAAATTGACTTTTTACAAAAGGGATTTGCTCCTGCGGTTTTTCAAAATTTGCAGTTTAAAACTGTAGAATAAAAATTGAATTAAAATGAATAAAAAATTTGGAGGAAAAAAGGGCCTTTGAGATTTTTATTGTATTGAATTCTCTGAAAGCTTTAAAAAATCGTTAATTTTTCTGAAATTGGAAGTAATTACATTGTTTGAAATATGGAATAAAAGCACAGTGAAACAGTAGAAATTTACAATAGAAGTGTAGATGTATATTGTTGAAGAGTATATTATTTTATTCATCACGATTTTGAATGGCTTATTATACATATAAGAACGATCTTTACAAAAAATTAAAATTTCTTAAGAAAATACAATGCTTATAGTGATGAAAAAACCATGCTTTATTCTATTTTTCAACAGTAGATTTGGGTTATGGTTTAATATATAATGCATCTAAAAAAATTAAATTTTAATTCAGCTAACATCTTCTATAGATTTTCAGATGCAAATGATTAGTTAGCAAAACATTAATTTACTTTTCTTTTAATATGCTACTTCTTTTCTTCTTTTTTTCTTTTTGCATTGTTTTGATGTAAAGTGCACTTGCAATAATTTGTCTCATATAAAAAATGAAAAGCTTTATAATGAATAAATAGTTTGTCTTTATCAGAGTACAGATTTAAAAAAATGCAACAGCATTGAAATTTAATCTACGAAGGAGAAAAGGGTTTCGAAATTTGCATTTCATGTAGGTCCCTATAAAGTTTAAAACAACTCTAAATTTTTTTGAAATCGGAAATAATTTAATATTTTTTCTAAATTTCTTAAGAATATATAATGCATATAGTAATGTAAATTTCTCCTTTTATTCTGTTTATTTTTCAGCAGTAGTTTTCGGTTATGGAGTACTAAATAGTTCATTTAAAAGAAAATTACATTTGAATTCAACTAACATCGCCTACAGATATCTCATATAAAAAATGAAAATTATATAATAAACAAACAATTTATCTTTATAAGATTACATATTTTTAAAAAATTTATACAACCTTGAAATTAAATCTATGATGACAAACAGAAAATTTTAAATTTGTAATGACGCTTCCACTGTAAAGCTGGTTTTTAAAAAAATTATAACTTGGAAACTTAACATCCGTGGATGAAAGCATTTCTTACTACTTACGGTATTTCAAGAATTGTAATTGTATTTCATTCCTTCTTGCAAATTATTTCAATAATATTAACCTCATTTATTTATATTTCAAATTTAATAAACAACTAATATTTAAATAACATAGATTTTCGTGCTCGAACTTATTGAATTAAACAATCGAATCAAGAAGAAAAAAATCAAACTAATGAAAACAAAACTCTTTCTTATAACGCAACTCGTTGAATTCATGTAAAGTAACGTATTTTCTAAAATCTAGATTATTTTTTCGAAGTGGATGCAGCATTTATATGAGGAGAAATTCATTGATTTTTATCATACAATTTTGAATAAATCATCTAAAAGCAATTCATGTTTCATCGGAAACAAAGTGGAAACTTTGTTTAATGAATTTTAAAATGCACGAAACTGTATTAAACAATAAGTCATTAAGTATTCCAAATTGAGTTAAACATCATGCTACTTTCGCCAAATCTGACACTTTTAAGATAACGTTTAAAATGTTGCATCCTCTTCTGGAAGTGATCCTTTACAGTAACAAAACCCCCTTGTAACAAGATCGTTGATTGACAGTTTTACGACTGGCACGCAAACCGATTGTAAGTATTTGTCCCACTACGCATTCATTCATTCATCCACAGCTCGTAATTTCCACCTGGAATAGAGAACTATCGCCTCTGACCCAGTACCTCTAGTTGTAATGTTCTTGACATGGAGGACTGTGACCACGACATTATTAACTTGCCCCAGCCACCTTACAGTCCCGAGTCTTCGACTGGCGGGTTCGAACTCGCAGCCCAAGGAATGCGAGTCCAACGCCCTACCAAACTGTCTATCCCGGCCTTTGACACCATGTGAAAATGCAATTTAATGAATTTATTAAAAAATTCAAAAGAAGAATAAACATTTTACTCAATCAACGTTATTTAAGGCAAAGGAAATAAGTAAAAGAATAATGAATTTCATTGAAGTTTAAAAAAAAATGTCTCCTAGAAAGACCAAAGAACAAATTCTGTTTGGTATTTCCTCAAATATATCAATTAAATTTTGTAAGATTAGCTGTGTAACTTATTTTGTGGAGAATTTATTTTATTAATATATATTGGATATTCTATTAGTTGTGTGTATAGGCCATTCAAAAGAATATTCTTAACTGATCATCACTTTTCTTTTGGGGGAGGAAGAAAAGGTGGCATGTTTGTTCTTTCTGATCTAATTTAAAATCTTCTTTGTTAATCCATTTTTGTTTCATATCCTTTTAGGCACTATTTTTACTTTTTAATGTTTATAAAAAGCTTTAATAACTCAAGAAGATGTACAATAATGTACATTTTCTTTGGAGTATTGTAAAGAATTCAAAATATCGTATAATGTCGTGGAAATACTTTGTGATAATGGAATAATATTAAGGGTGCCGTATACACGCCACCTACAATTTTCAAACGTAATGTTATCCTATAGGGAAATATTTTCCCCATGTTTCATTTGCTATTACGGTGTCTTTATTATGAAGTCGTTCTGCAGTCGGAAGAGGGAATAAAAACACAGATTTCTCCTGATGGAATTTTTTTTTTCGTAGGTGTCAAAATATTTTTAAATATTTAATAAAAATTGAAAAAAATGTCAAGGGCGCCATTTAAACAATTTTTTTAAAAAATCTATCATAAATAAAATAAAACCAGCAACTGAAATACATTTGTTTTGGTATCTTCTTTCCTATACATATAATTAAAAAAAAAAAGAAATTAGGAGAATGAGTACAAACAGCATTTTAGAATTAAACTTGGAAAAATAATTTGAACACCCCCCGAAAGTTCCTTTAACTCCCCCCATTCGCTGAGGAATACACACTAAACCCTCATTTCACCATGTGATGGATTGTTACTTTTATTATCTGGTCTTCACCCCGTCTTCAATTTCCCCCTCAGCATTATTTTCTTTCTGTTTTTCGTTTTTGTTTTGTTTACCATCACAGCTGTGGTCATCTGCGCCTTCACAATCTACACTTGTTTCAACGAATACTTCCGCAACCCTGGAAACAAAATTAGTAAACTTTTGTAAAAGAATTTGAATTTTGCATATTTAGCTGCATTTCCGGACGGTGCTAATTGGTGATGATGGAATAACAAAAGTAAAATGCACAGCAAATATTACTCCGGATGAAGCAATATAAGTTTTAAAAAAATTCATTTTCGGAATTAAATAAAAATGAAAAACAACCATAAATAAAAATCATAAATATTATTTTCAAGTGCATGTTCAGCTGCATATAACTCGAAAAAAAAAAAAAAAACTTTTATTTTCAAAGTGGACGGAGAAGGGGCAGAAAGCAGAAAAAAATAATTTGTAAATCCAAAATTTTGGCAGAGAAAAAAAATTAAGATTTTTTTAAATTTGACTATTTATTGCCAAAATTCGTTGATCTCTGATATCTCTAGTGAATGTAAATTCGGATCCTTTTGCGATTATAGAGGATCAAAACAAAACAAAAAAAATGAATGGAAAAAAAAGGTGAAAGCACAATGCTTTCGTTGCTTTTTTTTTTCTCTGGATATTTTTATAATTGTACTTTTTTTCACACAATTCATAAATCAATGCTTTTTTTTTCTGCATTCTTTTTTTTTTTTTTGTAAAAATTTTATTTATTTGATCTTGTGTTTATGACATTTTGTGCATACATTTATCTTATTCATGTATCTTGCATTAAATAATGGTTAATTCTGTTATCAATTCAAAAGTAAGATTGTTTTTATCAGAAAAAAAACAATTAACGGTAATAATTCATTTAAAGAAAGTAAGATATAAGAAAATTTATATATATATATTTATTTTTTACTAATACTTGAATATCATCATGTTTCTGAATGAGTTTTCTTCAAAATCGTTCATATCTATAGTCATAAAAGGGTTATATATATATATATATATATATATATATATATATATATATATATAT
>JAOUZG010036559.1:3993070-4024600 GCA_026289955.1 Argiope argentata
ATATATATATATATATATATATATATATATATATATATATATATATAGTTCACTAAGCAATTCTGCAAAATATTTAGCTATCAAAACTTCAGTTTTTGATAACTATATAATTATGTCATATCATTATGTAGGCCTTAAACAAATCTGTTCATTATATTACTTATCTCTTATTAATTTTCTGTCAGAACGCATAAAATGTACACAATAAATTAGAGTGGAAATGTTAAACTGTAATTAATATGAACATTTTTTCTTGAAACCAAGTACACCTTTTTTTTAAATATGAAAATTGAAAGCAGAGTCGTTCACTATTGAAACTGTATGTACTTTGCAGAATAATTATTATCACGTCAGAACATGTTTTGAGAATGAGATTTTCTGGCGTCAACTAAAATCCGTAGGTGAAAAATAAGCATTTTAAATTTTATCTGCAAAAGCATCTCAAAAAATAGCTGTGAATAATGTGTTACCATAGCATTCACAAAAACTCAGATTAAAAAAAATAAGTTTATGACTACAGCCAATAAAACCTAGAATAATGTTATTTTGAGCACGTGATTATATTTGACATCAGTCAATAAATGACCAAACGAACGAAAGAAGAGGCTTAAAAGGTTTGGTTGACAGGTTCTTTGTCACTTGCGCTCAGTCTCATTAGCGCTAAGTCATTAGAGGGTGTCATTTGCGCTCAAGCCTTAAAAAGTGTACCACATTATAACTTTTATCTTAGTATGTAAAATTTGACTATTTTACAATGTGCGAATGATACTCCATATCTCTGATTACGTTAAAAAGCTACTGTGGGAAAAATGCTAATGATCGTCACCGCGTTTCAAACGATTGATAAAAGTAATAAGTAGAATGGGCGAAATTGGCTTTAAAAATTTATTATGAAGGAACATGTTCATAATTTTTCTACACTGAAGGCATTTATAAAAATTATAATTCTGATGCACATAATACAAATTTAATCTATTAAAGTGAATTATAATTTTTAGTTTTAGGAGGATTTGATCTTTATATGTCTTAAAGTTTAGTTTTATTTAACAAAATAAAAAAATGCATAAAGTTTTTTTTAATTCAAATTTGAATGGATATCAATAATGTTTTGTTCTTTCAATATATATGTATGCTTGTATGTATATATATTCTACAAACAGATATTTGAAAGGAGCTAATGTATTTTTTACGTTAAAGCTATTCAAATAAGTTATATTTTTTTGCAAAATAATTAGTGCTTCGGCTAAATATAAATTATGAGAATCATATTTAAAATTTCAAAAAAAAAAACATTTGCTGGTTAATTTTCAGGGCAAAAAACATATTTTCAAATCGAAAGTGTCGATAATTACTGAAATTCCTTCAAATCTGAAATGCATTACTATATTTCCTAGATCATTCTGTCAGATTTAACTATGCATAATATAATGTACTTCAAACAATATCTAAACATACTACATTAAAACCCTTAGTTCTCAGATACAGCATCACGTGCTAAAGTTTTATTCACAGGTTATAAAGTAGTAAATTTCTTTCTAATTTTCTTAAATGCGCTACCAGTGATTTAATCCCAATTTTCAATTTATCCTAGGTCTAAGCATGAAAGAAAGCTAGAAATTGAATATGTTACTTTATATTTTATTCGGTTTTTTTTTCCTTTTTTCGTCCATTAATTTCTTGCCAAAAGAGTAGATTCATGTAAACTGAACCTTTATTGTAACCGAAATTGAAATTACAATAATAAAGGTTTAAATATAAAGACGTTAGATAAGACTAGTTTCACAGCTATGTCAGTAAGGTTTCTGAAGTCACCTTTTTTTAAAAAAAAGAATTACATCGTTGCACTTAGGAATAAGTTTTTTTTCTTTTTTAAATGCTGCATCCATTCATATTTCCAATTACAAAACTTCATTAAATAAGGTTGGCAATTGAACAAAGATTACAAAAAAATAAATTTTTATATGTTATAATTTCAAGTGTTATAATATTCATCATAATTTCAAGTGTGAATTAGTATTTTATTTATTATGTATTATGCGATGTATTATGTATTATTATTATGTATTTATTATGTATTATATAATTTATTATGTATGCAATCGTAATGCTTCCCCCGTTTTAGAATATAATAACGTTTTTATTTCCCAACATTTTAATATGCTTAGTGGTTGAACTTAGTAGGATCCTTACTTCAACCGGACAGAATTGGGGGGGGGGGGATAAGATGTTATATATATCAGGGATGCACAACCTTTTCAGGATGAAGGGCCAAAATAGGAAAAGGGGTCATGTCGAGGGCCAAATCAGCATATGAATGTTAAAACATGTTATAAATGGGAAAACACTATTTATTGTGGCAATATGCATGAATTACATTTATTACTTTACTTATTTTACTCGTGCATACATTATGCAATAAGTAAATGAATAAAACAAAAATATTATAGCTATGATTAAAATACTTTACCTAAAAAGAGATTCCTGCTAAAAAGGAGGCAAACGAAATAGAATAACAGAGGGAAACCTTTTGGAAATTATACTCAATTTAAATTTTGAGAAAAAAATTAATAATCAAAATTGATAAAAATTAATGAGATGGCTGGGACAAAATATTTGTAGTCATTGATTATATATTGGGTTTAATATTAGTTGTGGAAATGCGTAGAACAGCAGAAAGGTTCTCATCTGCTATTCTATTTCTTATTTTTGATTTGTTTAAATGCATTAGTGAGAAAGTTTGATTACAAATGTAAGTGCTGCCAAAAAAACTTGCACGTGGAGCTGCATTTTGCTTTAAGCACAAAAAATTCTTCTGGTAAATCTTTATAAAACTCTAATATCGGTTTTTCTTTGAATTGATTTTTGAAAAAATCGGAATTCTGTAAATCATGTAAGGCTAACTGCATACTCTCATCCACTAGAATTACATTAACAGAAATTGGAGAAGAAAATACATCAATTTTGGTTTGGCACTCTTTTAAAATCTGAAAACCAATCATCAAAGGCTTTACGCATTACTTGAGTTTGATCCTCAAGCTGCATTTTCATGTGTGGAAATTTTTCACGGCTTCGGACTTCTCCTATACGAAAATCGTACTCGCAGGTAGCCACGAAGAGAACAAACTGAAAAGCTACGTAATAAAAAGTTAATAAACTTGATGAACAACGGCAAATTATTTATTCTGATGTAGAATCGTTTTCGTATCAGATTTTTATCCTGTTTATTTGAAAAACCTCATTTCATTTTTAAATTAGTTTTATTTTATTAACAATATACGCGGGCCATAGGCTGTACATCCCTGATATATATGATGAAAAAAATTGACATTTTTTTCTATTTTTTAGATTATTGTCTTGCTAGATTAGAGACAGTCAATTTAGAGCTCAACAGACCAAAATTGACTCTGTAGAGAATATTTCAACTTTAATTAGTGGTATTCATACAGAATACACGATCGGCGTCTAAAATCAAGCAAATAGACCGTTTCTTAAGCGAAATCAAATCTTCCTTTTTCGAAAAATGTTGTTTGGAAAGACAAATGTTGCTTTGATCTAGATAGAAGCATTAATTTCACGTCTAGCGAAATTTTCACGTTTAGAAAAGTGAAACATTTCTTCTTGCAAAAATTCATCATCATTTTCAGTTTTCTGTTCATATTCTGCATATTTCTGTTTTTAAAAGCTCTTTAGTTGGTCCCATTTTCAACAATATACGGTATGTTACCGATAAATTCAATTAATTTTTAATGATATTATATCTGATCTAAGAAATGAATTAACTTTATCAGTGAATTTTTGATAAATCTTGGCCGTGAGAAAAAAGCGAATATTTCGAAGATAAGAACCCTTAATTATCTCACTTAACCTTATCAATGCGAGGAACGTGCGTTCTTTATAGCCTCACTAGATGCACGCCAAGTTTTCCTGTCAAAGTTGATTAAATGCCAAGGAAACTACCATGTGAACGCAAATGACACCCTCTAATGAGTTAGCGCTGATGAGACTAAGCGCAAGTGACACAATCCCGATGGACAAGCCAAATAACACCCAACAAGAAAAGATTTCCCGGTCACCAGGAGATAGTGCTGTGTAGGAGAGTTACATTCAGAAGGTCATTTGACCGGCCAAACCACTCCCAATAAAACTCCCTTTCCCATTGTAGAGGTCTTGGGACATCACGAAAAAGGGGGTCGTGACCCCCCCCCCAAACTTGTTTGGAAAAGTTACTCTTTGAGCTAGATATTTTAGATTTCTCTGCTTGCACAGAAAATACTACGGAGGGCTGCAAGAATGTTAGACGGAATCTTAGAACATAATATTCATCATTGATTAATTTTTGAAACACTTCGATTTCGGGGCATTTAATTGCTTTTCTGTTAATATTAGATAATCCTTTAATTAAGAAAGATTTATTAAATAATTTAATATTAACAGAATTTTGTTTGACACGACTTTATTTTTAATAATAATAGCGTTTATTAATTTTTCAATCCAGGAGGATGGGCAAAATCTAAGTGTCTATGAAAATGTAATTCTTCGGACTCATCTCCAAGGAATGGGTTCAATTCTTTATCTCAATAGTTTTAGTACTAACAGCGAATTTTTATAAAATGTCCCTTTTTTAAATTTTATAAATAAATTGTTGATTTCAAAAATATATTGAATTGTCTTAAATGAGAAAGGAAATTAACAAAATTAAGTTGAATTTTTGAACATGTGCAACATCGCCTGGTGTTTCTGTGTAGCAGGGATGCTCCTGATTTTTGCAAAAAAGAGAAAATCCTAAATTTTAATTAAATGACTAATTTGTACCAGATTTATATATATATATATATATGTGTGTGTGTGTGTGTGTGTGTGTTAAAAATAATGTTAGGATGAATTCTATTCCTCAGCTTTCCTAAAACTGGGACAATGTACATAAATTGGAAGGGAAAATAATGAAATAAATTGTAAAATGCAAATATCAGATTGAATGTCTCTTGGTTTTGGAAATATTTAAACCATTAACTGTGTGATTATTTTTATATTTGTTTTGTTTTAATTATTTATTGGATTTTGAAAGTACAACCATTCATCTGCTTAGCCAAGATTCTATATTTTGTATCAAAGTCTGGAATATTTCAGACTGAAAATTCATCTAAGATTTGTAATATTTTTCACTTATAAATGAAAAAATAATATGGAAGTAATAAAAAGGAGTTAGAATTTTTAAAAAAATGAATCTTTTTTCTAAAGAATTAGTTTCAATATAATATGGTCACTAATATTAAACACAAAGAAAAAGAAAAAAAAATAGTAAATTAACTGCAAAGTTTCTCTCTCTAACATTCATCATGAGTCAAGACTGTTCCGTATTTCTGAATGCTTATCAGCAATTTTGTTTATTTTTATGCAACTAAAGTTTTATTTAAAA
Organism: Argiope argentata; assembly: GCA_026289955.1. Classification (NCBI taxonomy): domain Eukaryota; kingdom Metazoa; phylum Arthropoda; class Arachnida; order Araneae; family Araneidae; genus Argiope; species Argiope argentata. Next base: position 3,998,487 of record JAOUZG010036559.1, read on the forward strand.
AGTTGTGCGAGATTCAACTAAACAATTTGGTAGGAATATTGCATCGTACGATATATAAATTATGATTACTCCTATATCACCAGGAATTGATAAACAAATAGTTGTAAATTATATTATTACACAAATACTTACACATTAAAAATCATTTTTCCTTGTCATATAAGAAAACATTTTCATAAAAGCCGTGACTAACTTAGTTTTAGTTAATTTTATAATTCAGATTTATTGCTAAATTTTACTTAACTTGTTCTTGATTACTTACTCACAAGAATATATCTAATTTCAAATTCTATCAGACATTTAACATTTGCTACTGTTCTAAAAACCATATACCATTCAGCATTTTGTGCAATGCATCTCTTTTAATTTTCAACATTCTTAACTGAGATGGGAACTTCAAAAACGAAAGTGTTTAAACTTAAACTAATACAAAAACTTTCTCATTTAGTATTATTTATACTCAGTACAGATAATATTCTAATCTAATATTAATTAATTTTACTAATATTGAGCCTTATACCTCCAATAATTTATTACATTAAAGAATAACAAGATTAAAAATCTTTATAAAATTTACAACGCTATAACTTAACGAAACTATAACAGCACAAAATTGATTTTTGCATCACAATAAAGCAAAAAAAAAAAAACCTTTTTAATGATACTATAGTTTTCTTTAAAATGTTGATGTCTCAAGAAAAATCAATCAACTAAATCATTCCCTAAAATTGAAGAATTTATGAATTTTGAATACCGTTCTTCTGCAAAAGCTGACAATTTTAGACCACTTTATAGACAGTCTCAAAGAAGATAGGCTACCAGGATTCCTCGACGGGAATTGGACTATGATTATGAAAATATTGATTGATCTAATATTGATATGTAAAAACTAACAGATTTGATAGCAGAACACAGAAAGTTTATTAATTTATTTAAAACTCGAAGTATCAAGAGTATTTTTCAGAATATGATTCCTTATGACAAACGGGCTGTGTAAAATGTAAACTTCATAAATTTTTATATGAACATTTGTTGTCTAAAGTCATATAAAAAATATATATATTTTGCATCATTTAAATGTTTTGAAAGTGAAATTAAAAATTGAATTTTACGAAGAAACCGAGAAATTTCTGTTGAATAAATCTTTAAGATAGCATGAAAATTACAAAAGATTAAAATGAAATCTGCACTGCATATTTCAATGTATCGTATCTGAACATAATTGCTTGAACGGCCAAGCACCACGTGCTCGTGCATTTTAAATTATATTTTTATTCATTTTAATGGTTTCTTTGAATGAGTTTCTTGAATCACTTTATTATTGAAAGCGAAAAAACTTTTCTTGCATTTATTGTTTAAAAAAACAATCACATTTCCTATTCATTTCATTTCATATAATCACGTGCTCAAAATTACATTTTTCTAGGTTTTATTTGCTATGGTTATTAATTTGCTTTTTTAAATCGGAGCTTTTGTAAATGCTACGGCAACGCATTTTTCAAATCTGATTTTTCGAAATGTTTGTGCAAATAAAATTTAAAATGTTCATTTCAATTTTCATATTTAAAAAAATATATGTACTTGGTTTTAAGAAAAAAAATTATATTAATTTCAGTTTAACATTTCCACTCTAATTTATCGTGTAAATTGTATGCACTTTGACAGAAAATTAGTTAGAGATAAGTAATATAATGAACAGAACTGTTTAAGGCCTACATAATAATATGACAGAATTATATAGCTATCAAAAACTGAAGATTTGATAGTTGGATATTTTTCAGAAAAAGCTATTCAGAAACCAAGTTATATAAAATATGTAAAGCTTTAGATATCTTTTTCTACTATTGAACCAGCTGATCATCTTCACATATATACATTTTTTACCCTTTTATGACTATAGATATCAACGATTTTGAAGAAAACTCATTCAGAAACATGAGAATATTCAAGTATTAGTAAATTATATATATATATATATATATATACATTCTTTAAATTAATTATTACTTTAATTGTATTATTACTTTCTTATTGAATTATTACCGTTAGTTGTTTTTTCTGATTAAAGCAATCTTATTTTTCAATTGATAATAAAACTAACCATTATTTATTGCAAGATATATGAATAAGATAAAAGAATGCAGACAAAATAGCATTGATTTATAAATTGTATGTAAAAAAGTTCAGTTATAAAAATATCCAAAGGAAAAAAAACTACAAAATCATTGTGTTTTCGCCTTTTTTTTCTATTCATTTTTTTTTCTTTTGATCCTCTATAATCGCAAAAGGATCCGAATTTTCATTCATTCGAGATACCTGAGATCAACGGATTTTGGCAATAAGCAGTCAAATTAAAAGAATTTTAATTTTTTTTTCATTGCCAAAATTTTGGAATTACGAATTATTTTTTCTGTTTTCTGCCGTCCGCTTTGAAAATAAGTTTTTTTGTGTTATATGCAGCTGGACCTGCTCTTGAAAGTAATATTTATGATTTTTATTTATGGTTGTTTTTCATCTTTGCTTGATTTCCAAAAAGAATAAAAAAAAAACTTTTATGGCCTCATCCGGAGTAATATTTGCTGTGCATTTTACTTCTGAAATTCTATCATCACCAATTAGCCCGTCTGGAAATGCAGCTAAATATGCAAAGCTCAAATTCTTTTACAAAAGTTTACTAATTTTGTTTCCTATGTTGCGGTAGTATTTGCTTAAACAATTGTAGACTGTGAAGGCGCAGATGACCACAGCTGTGATGGTAAACAAAATAAAACAAAACAAAACAAAAGCAAAAAGCAGAAAGAAAATATAGTCCACCTCCCCATTGTTGGCGCTCGGCGGTAGAGTCGAAATAGCAGCAAATGGGGAGGGCAAGAAAACGAAGCGGCTAATCAAGGTTGCCATAGTTGGCGAATTATCGAGGAATTTTTTTAGCAGTCAGCGATTTTTTTTCTGAGCTTTTTGATACAATATTTAAGAAAATAAAAAGTTGCGGCTAATGAAATAATATTGCAGTTATATGGCTGAATCAATCGTTTAACATATGATTTAATTATCATATGATTAAATTATTTCCCCATTACTATTATGAATCACGTAGTTGGTATTTGCATATACAGTTTTAGACTTTATACAGATTCCCAGGTACAGTTGGAAATGTTTGAAGGGAATTCGAACGCAATTTTTATTCAGAATATCGATGACATTTGTATAAATGCGAGTACATTGTTAAAAGAAAATAGTCCGTAAAATACTCAAGTACTTCCTACCGAAAAGTAATTCGTTTTTCTTTTTTAATAAATATGTATTGCAAATTTATTGAAATAATTTAATTAAAAGTAAAAGGCTGTTGCTTCTCCAATTTTTGACTGAATTTAGATAGTTTTATTGAGTGCCAGTGCAAGTACTCTAATGTTTCACACATAAATGTCGTTTCTATTATCTTTAAACGATACAAATTTTGTATTGGTATAGGCTTAAACTAATGCATCAAAATAAGAAAAATTGGATAAGTTTTCCATTACTAAACGTCGGCGAGATAATAATACAAATAATAAGCTGCACTGATTCAATGCAAATTTCAAATACAATGAAATGTTAATCCTGAAATTAAGAAAGAAGATCCCATAATATTTGGGAATTGTTATTATTAATTGTCACCTTCTATAAAACCATCCTGGTTTCCTGCATGAAAAACGATCAAGCGCTTCCCAGCAGTATTTTTAGTGACAGCTCCAATCTTGTCGAGCTGCCAACACTTCCCAAATGACAAGTTGCTGTCGATCCAAGTTTCATCTAAATGGATAATAACTCGTTTTCTATCCCTGTATTTTCTAATATCTCCTAAATACCTGTACCTCCATTGTACGATGTCAGGCCTCTCCATTACAATTTTCCTTTATCTACAGATCGCTTCCATCTAAAGCCAATTTTCTGTAGAACACATCGAAGTGTTTCCACCTTCCAGGGAAAATTGATCTTTTCCTTAACAGCGGGCAAAAGAGTTCGCAAAGAAGGCACTTCATTTCTGGCATAAAATTCACTGACAGTTTGTCTTATAACACACAAGTCAAAATCATCCAAACTGGTTGAAGAACAAATTAACTTTCCGATGCGTCTTCGTTTCGAGGGCGACTTTACATGGCCAGTATCCTTTATTTCCCGCTTGATACGATTAATGGTTCGAGTCGAAACACTAGTCTCTGCCGCAGCTCTTTTGATCGGTTGAGAAAGTGGAATACTTAATTGGTTTTGAGAACATTCATTTTCAAAACATCTCAAAGCATTCAAAACTGTTTTCCTTTCTTTGGAAACAATACGATTCCCAGGCATTATAGCAATGATGTTTAGATTGTTACGTTTTTAGCGTAGCGGGTTCGGATTGAATGGACTTTATTTGAGGACAGCACAAACAAATTTATTTACAGCTATTTACAGGTATATACAGGATGACTTGAAAAAGTAAAACTTCAGAAACACAGTTCAGCAATAATCAGTCACTTACAGCGTAAATGCAAGTCTTACGCACAATAAAAACAGACTGCAAAGCAGCTATAGTATAGCACAGCAACAGTCAATCACAGCGAGCTCAATAACACAGCGTTAACAGCAAACGCAAACACAGCTCACTAATACAAGCGAAAAGCTGCAAGTAAAGCGAAACGCTATTCTTTGAGAGATTCACTCACTGACTCCTTTTACGGCAACCCTTCCCTTATATAGCCGGGCCCGCGCGCGCCCAAGGTCAGGGGGAAGCAACGCGGCGTTTCACGTACACTCGAGAGGCTACCAGACTATTCCTCTCGCCAAGTCAACTTGGCTGGCGCGGACTATCTTGTGAAGCGCCGCCAACACCTCACCCTTGGCGCGCGTTTCGCCCGCTTGTAACATTGCCCCCTCCTCAAGGACTGCACGTCCCGGGCAGTACAGACCCAGAGCAGAAGACAATACAGTTACAATACATAGACACAAAGTTTCATACATAAACATTGAAAAATAATTAACATAAAGACAGTATTTACAAATATACAGATAACATTTACATAAATGAGGAAACCATGGTTTCAACTAAGTATTTGACAAGTTATCATAATAAGGGGCTAGCCGGTCGTAATGTACTACTCTTGGTTTCGAGTTCGGTGACTTCCTTATTCGAACCACGACGTCATTCAGTCTTTTCATTACTGTATAAGGGCCTTCTCAGGAAGACTGCAGCTTCGGAGAGAGTCCCTTTCGTCGAATCGGGTTCCAGAACCATACCTTGTCACCTTCCTTGAATTCATGTCCGGTGGCTCTTGTGTCGTACCTGGTCTTCATCTTCTCCGTTGCTATGTTGATCCGATCTCGGGCAAACCTGTGTACGTCTACTAAACGGGCCTGGAGGTCTTGAACATAATCCACAGGCGAAGAAGGCGTATCCGGTGGACACCCGAACAGAAGATCACAGGGCAGTCGGAGTTCCCGTCCAAAGAGCATCTTGGATGGCGTGAAGCCAGTCGTTTCGTGAACCGCGCTCCGATAAGCAAGCAGGAACAAGGGTAGTTTCTGATCCCAATCTTGTTGGTTCTTCGAAACGAAAAGAGAGAGGTTATTTAGAATCGTACGATTGAACCTCTCTACCATGCCGTCTGATTGGGGATGAAGAGGTGTTGTCTGAGTTTTGTCGATTTGGAGGAGTTTGCAAAGTCCTTGACATACAGCAGAAGTAAAATTCCTCCCTTGATCAGAGTGAAGCTGAAGAGGTGTTCCGAATCTGGAAATCCAGTTCTGAAGTAAGACTTCTGCTACAGTAGTCGCCTCTTGATCAGGAATTGGGTAAGCCTCTGGCCACTTTGTGAAATAATCCATAACGACCAGAATGTTTCTATTTCCATTGTCCGTCCGAGGAAGAGGTCCCAAGATGTCAAAGGCGATTCTCTCAATTGGTGCACCTACATTATACCGCTGTAACTTACCACGACTGCGTGTTTTTGGTCCTTTACGGGCGTTACAGTCATCACATGTTCTACACCATTCTTGAACATCATCTTTCAAGTTGTTCCAATAGAAACGTTCCCGGACTTTATGAATTGTCTTCATGACTCCGAAGTGGCCACCTGTAGGACTGCTGTGTAACTCCTTCAGAACTTGTTTTATCCTTGATCGAGGGAGTACAAGTTGCCACTTAACTGACTTCCCATCTTCGGACTCCCATTTTCTATACAAGATGCCATTTTTAATTTCGAGTGAATTCCAGAGAGCCCAATAACGTTTCGTTCCAGTACTGAGGCTTGAAATGTCCTGCCATTCAGGTCTTGAATTGTTTGATTGCATGAATTCCATAATCGGTTTAATGTCAGGATCATTTATTTGTTCTTTGCGAACCTCTTCATCACTCCAGGGATCAGATTGAGGTGGGACGGCTCCTGCGATTTGGCGCACAGTTGGTGTAACAAGCCCATATTTCTTTTCAGCAGAGGAGCAATAGCGACAACCCTCGGAGCAGGGCTTTCTTGATAAGGCATCTGCATTTCCATGCAACGACCCTTTTCGATGTTTAATTTCAAAGTCGTACTCTTGAAGTTTCCGTATCCATCTGGCTATCTGACCCTCCGGATTCTTGAAATTTAAAAGCCAAGTCAGAGATGCATGGTCCGTTCGGAACAGAAATTTTGTTCCATAAAGGTAACTATGAAAATTCTCCACGGCCTTCACTATAGCGAGCAATTCTTTCCTGGTGACACAATAATTTCGTTCTGGTTTCGAAAGACACTTGCTCCAATATGCGATGACACGTTCGTGGCCGTCGATTTCCTGAGACAATACTGCTCCAACGCTCTCATTACTTGCATCTGTATCCAGGATGAATTGTTTTTCAGGATCAGGATAGGACAGGATGGGAGCCGATGTCAAGGCTTCTTTCAAGTCGTTAAATGCCTTTTCACACTCATCCGACCACAAGAATTTTTGTTTGTTTTCAGTTAGCCTGTGTAGTGGTCTAGCGATCAAAGAAAACCCTTTAACAAATCTCCTGTAATATGTACAGAGGCCCAAGAAGCTTCTAAGTTCATGCACATTTTCAGAGCGGCGCCAGTCTCTAACTGCTGACACTTTTTCCGGGTCTGTTTGGACGCCCACTGCAGAAATTATATGTCCAAGGTAGCTTACCTCGTGACGGAACAAACGACATTTAGATGGATTCAACTTCAAGTTGGCATCTTTTAATTTATCTAGAACCTTTCTTATATTACAAAGATGCTCTTCAAAATTCCGTCCGACTATGATGATGTTATCAAGATAAACGAGGCAAGCTTCTGGAGTAAGTCCTTTTAAAACTGTCTCCATTAGGCGTTCAAAAGTTGCTGGCGCATTACAAAGGCCAAAAGGCATGACCTTAAATTGCCACAGTCCATGTCCTCCAGTTGTGAACGCTGTTTTCTCACGATCGTCAGGATGGATCTCCTCTTGCCAGTATCCACTCTTCAGATCGAGAGTGGAGAACCACTCGTTCCCGGAGAGTGTATCTAGTGTATCATCGATTCGGGGAAGAGGGTACGAATCCTTCTTCGTGATGTCATTCAGTCGCCGGTAATCTACACAGAATCTTTTAGAACCATCTTTCTTACGGACCAAAACTATGGGAGAGGCCCAAGGACTAGACGAAGGTTCGATGACGTCCTTTTCTTGCATATCATTTAACAAATCTTTCACCTTTTCCACTTTGGCAAATGGCAATCTTCTGGCGTTCTGTCGTATAGGAGGATGATTTCCAGTATTGATTCGGTGTTGCGTTAAATTTGTTCTGCCAACATCATCAGATGTTTGGGAGAATAAGTCTTTAAATTCATCAATAAATCTTCCTGCAGCAACTCTTTGCTCTTCCTCCAATTCAGTGTCTTTAAGTAATTCCAGGCTCAAAAAGTCGGAAGATTCCTTTGATGTTAAGTGGGAATTCTTCTCGATACAGGTAACTGAAGAGCATTTAACTAGAACTTCACCCTTCTTAATTAATTTTGATTTATTACTAACATTGATAACCCTGACGGGTACATTCTTTTTCGAAAAATCTACAAGACTGGAGGCCACCATCGTTCCACTTGGAAGACTCCCGTCGCTGGAAAATTCAACAACACCATACCGGAAATTCTCCGTTTCGCCAGTAGATCCCTCTAAAATTATTTCTCTTCTAGCTGGGATGACAAAGTCTGTTGAAGCAACAATCTGATGGCATTTATTTACTCCTCCAGAACCTAAATGGAAAAGAGTCACGTCTTCTGATGTGGAGTGCAGGGAGTTATTTTTAAAGTCAATCACAAAATCATATTTCTTCAGAAAGTCCTGTCCAAGTATAAAATCATCTGTAATTTCCGCTACATAAACAGCATGGTCATAAGTAGCATTTCCAAATCTTATCACAATATTCATTTTTCCAATAATCGGGATTTTGTCACCAGTGACCGTTTGGAGGGTGACGCTGGGCGGTGTGCAGAGAATTTTCCTTCCGAGTTGTTCTGCAACATCTCTTCGCATGATGGTTACGTTGGCTCCTGTGTCAACGATCATTCGGCAGGGAGCTCCGTTGATGAAGGCTTCGACGAATAAACCATTTTCACCGCCACCTCTGGAAGATATCTGTAAAACTCCAAAATGGGGCTTTTCTTCATCTGGAAACCTCCGCCCCGCAAGACCGCCAAATTCTAGTTTTCCTGGTTGTTTTGAGAAGGGTCTTTAGCCCGTTTATTTAAGCGGGCTGAACAATTCCTTTGAACATGGCCCTCGTCGCCGCATTTCCAACATTTCACAGTTCTCTGGCCATGTTTATTGGGCCTTTCATCTCCTTTCCGGATAACCTCGCAAATTGTTTTTACCACTTCAGTTAGATTTTGCATCGAAGAGTCTGATACATCTTGAACCGTAGCACCTCTTACTGAGTGGCGATCCCTCCGTGAAGCTTGCTGAGCTGCTTCAAATTTCATTGAGTAAACCAAAGCTGATTTCAAGTCCTTCAATTCAGCCATTCGCAGGGACTTTTGTATCTCTGGATCCCTCACACCGTCGATGAAATACTGCAGGGCCAGTGTTTCCCGTACCTCGGCAGGACAGTCGGAGAAGGCAAGATGGGAGAGCCTCTCTACATCTGCTGCAAGCTCTTGCAGGCTTTCATTCGATCGTTGTTGCCGGGTCTTTAACTGAAGACGGCTATAGTCCTTGAGGCACTTTTCTCCGAAGCGCAACTCCAGAGCGTTTGAAAGAGCATCAAAGGACTATAGCCGTCTTCAGTTAAAGACCCGGCAACAACGATCGAATGAAAGCCTGCAAGAGCTTGCAGCAGATGTTGTTGCCGGGTCTTTAACTGAAGACGGCTATAGTCCTTGAGGCACTTTTCTCCGAAGCGCAACTCCAGAGCGTTTGAAAGAGCATCAAAGTTCAGATGTTGATCTTTGGGAACAGTTCTCAAAATATCAGCAGCTTCAGCCCGTAGTGATGCAGCTAGTTGACGAGCCTTCGTGACTGGATCCCAACCATTGGCTTCTGCGACGATGGAGAATTAAGTCCTGTAAACTTGCCAAGATGTTTTTCCGTCGTAGGTGGATACTTTTATGTTTGATTTAGGAATAGCAGGTCCATGAGATATTTCATGCTCTCGAACATTCGAGGATTGGTTTTCAGATTTTATCTGTGCACCTTCCATCCTCTTCAATTTTTCCTCTACTTTCCTTTCAATTTCTCTTTCAAAGGTGTTCAATCTTTCATCAAATCTCTCTTCAACCCTACGGAGATTTTCACCATTCTGCTCACAACTCTGCTGAATATTGCGAACCTTTTCCGCCAAAGCATCCACTTTGGTGTTGATTGCTTCAACAATATTAGCTTGGCCTTGTTCTATCTTCTCCATCTTCTCTTGCCCTTGATCTATCTTCTGTTCTATCTTCTCCATTCCTTTAATGAAAGCAAATAGCTGTTCGAATTTTGTTTTCTCTGCTTCCTCCATCGCTCTAGCCTTCACCATTCAATCCCACTTCTGACACCAGTTGTTACGTTTTTAGCGTTGCGGGTTCGGATTGAATGGACTTTATTTGAGGACAGCACAAACAAATTTATTTACAGCTATTTACAGGTATATACAGGATGACTTGAAAAAGTAAAACTTCAGAAACACAGTTCAGCAATAATCAGTCACTTACAGCGTAAATGCAAGTCTTACACACAATAAAAACAGACTGCAAAGCAGCTATAGTATAGCACAGCAACAGTCAATCACAGCGAGCTCAATAACACAGCGTTAACAGCAAACGCAAACACAGCTCACTAATACAAGCAAAAAGCTGCAAGTAAAGCGAAACGCTTCTCTTTGAGAGATTCACTCACTGACTCCTTTTACGGCAACCCTTCCCTTATATAGCCGGGCCCGCGCGCGCCCAAGGTCAGGGGAAAGCAACGCGGCGTTTCACGTACAATCGAGAGGCTACCAGACTATTTCTCTCGCCAAGTCAACTCGGCTGGCGCGGTGTATCTTGTGAAGCGCCGCCAACATCTCAGCCTTGGCGCGCGTTTCGCCCGCTTGTAACAAGATAGATGCAAATATAATAAATTGGGAAAGCAACAATAAACGCAAGCACTTAACAAGTCGTAAACTGACAATGACGCTTCCCGAAGATAACGTCTTTCGCCAACACATGAATATAGCAACCCTGGCTTATCTCATTTCCAACCGGTTTTAAAGTGGCCTTGTCCGAAGACGAGCGCCAACAATCGTGAGGTGAACTATAAAGCTGAGGGGGAAATTTGAAGACGGGGTGAAAACCAGATAATAAGAGTAACAATCAATCACATGGTAAAAGGAGGTCTTAGTGTGTATTCCTCCGCGAATGGGAGGAGTTAAAGGAACATTAGGGGGGAGTACAAATTATTTTTCCAAGTTTAAGTTTAAAATACTGTTTGTAATTTAAAGAACATCTCCAAGATAACCACTTTGAAATTACTAATATTTACACTCCGGAAAAAATCGATCAGATTTAGAAGATGCTACAAATGACTGTAAAAATATTAGTCCCTTCGCTAAAAAACCAAATCAACCCTATATCAACCCCTTACTAAAAAATCTAAATGCTGAGAGAAACAGGATGAGGAAATTGTACCAACAAAATAGATCTCCCAGTATTAAAAATATCCTTAACAAAATGAACAAACGGATAAACAAACTTGACAACGAAATTAGGAATAATGAAATGACCAAAAAACTGGTTAATTTAAATAACGAAAATGGGGAACTATGGACCCTTGTGGGACCTTTTAAAAAGAAAAAAACAAATAATTCCGACCGTTAATGGTCCTGCTAGTATCGCGCAAACAGACCTCATAAAAGCAAACAGCCTGGAGACTCAATTTAATTTAAACAACTTAAATAAAGAGGAAACTGAAATTAAGGTCGAAGAAACTTGAACTTGCTTCCGCGACACACAGATGGCGCCAATGAACCAAACTTTCCCCGTAGTAGACCTTCCGCAACCATCTGAGATAGCAGACACCATTAAACGCTTGAATGATAAGAAAGCCCCAGGAATTGACAACATCTCTAATAAAATGATTAAAAAATTACCACTAAATTTAATTTTTACCCTGCTAATACATAAGATTTTGGAAGTAGGACACTTCCCAACGCGTTGGAAGACAGCAACGGTGGCCCCGATTTTCAAGCCAGGAGAGGATTCCACTAACCCAACCAGCTATAGGCCAATTTCACTACTTTCCACTCTTAGCAAAATTGCTGAAAGTATCATACTCAAGAGGCTAAACAAACACTTTGAAATAAACAACATACTCTGCCCAGAACAATTCAGGTTCAGAAAAAATCTCTCAACTACACATCAACTAGTTAAGGTTGTAGAATACATCACAGAGGGTTTCACCAACAAACAAAAAACAGGAGCTGTCTTCCTTGATATCCAAAAAGCATTTGATCGAGTGTGGATAAATGGACTTATTTTCAAGATGATTAAAAATCAGATTCCAGGCTATCTGATTAATATCTTAGATTCCTACCTCACTAACAGATCTTTTAAAGTCAGGGTACAGCATGAATTATCTGAAACCAAAATCATCAGAGCGGGGGTGCCACAGGGCTCCAAGTTAGGCACGGTGCTCTTCTCTCTGTACATTAACGACATGCCTAAACAGTTCAATACCATGTTATGCCTTTACGCTGACGACACAGCGATACTAGCTAGAAATAAAAACACCAACTACATTCACATAGCACTCAATAGACACCTCAAAAAACTCGAAGAATGGTTCGAGAGGTGGAAAATTGAGATAAACGCATCTAAAACTGAGGCAATCAGTTCCACAAGGACCAAGTTCAACCAAACTTTCCTAAATTAAAAATTAAAAATAACTTGATTCCCTGGTCTCAGGAATTGAAATATTTAGGTTTAATACTCGATAGAAAATTAATTTGGAAAAAACACTTTATTTACATCAAAGAAAAGTTTCGAGCACTATCACGTAAATTTTACCCCCTGTTAGCTCGAAACTCGAAATTGCATAGGGACATGAAATTGCTTATATTCACAGCCTATTTGCGTCCAGTACTCATGTATGCATGCCCTACTTGGGGCTATGCAGCAAAAAGCAATTTAAAAATCCTCCAACAGCAACATAATAGAATCATACGGAACATTTGTGAGGCTACCCTCACAAATGTTCCGTATGATTGAGAACGGCGGACCTCACTAAAGAACATGAGAACGGCGGACCTCACTAAAGCGCTTAATTATAACTCCTTCCATGAAACTATCAGAAAACTTTCTGCTAACTTTTTTGATAAAATGGATATCAATGATAACCCAGCTATTAAAAGCATAAATAAATATTCCCCGAATATTAAAATAAAAAGACCTAGAAATGTCACATTATAGCATCTTTTATCTACCCCTCCCAAGCTCTCATGTACTAGAAATCTTTCACCTAAGAGACTAACTTCTAATTGGATATCAACAAACAATAGTTTATACGCAGCTCACAACTCCTCAACATAGCAAAAATACCTTTCTCGCTGGTCTGCACACTGCACTCTATGTCTCACCCACCAGTCTGAACAAAGAGCGCCCATTGGTTGACGCTGCCTAGCCTCTTCATCTCAAGCCCTCTTCCATGTTCCGAAGAAAAGCACCGCATTCAACTGACAACCACAGCGCAGGGCACATCTACTGCAAGGCTCCACTGTATAAGGAAGGAGATAGCTGCTGGAAAAGCGGCGGGTGCCCCATCAAACGTTTCAATTTCGTTTCAAAATACTGTTTGTACCCATTCTCCTAATTTTTTTTAAAATTATATGCATCGGAAAGAAGATACCAAAACGAATGTATTTCACTGGCTAATTTTATTTTATTTATGATAGATTTTTTTTAAAAAAATTGTTTAAATGGCGCCCTTGACATTTTTTCGATTTTTATTAAATATTTAAAAATATTTTGACACGTACGAAAAAAAATTCCTCCAGGAGAAACCTGTGTTTTTATTCCCTCTTCCGATTGCAAAACGATTTCATAATAAAGACACCGTAATAGCAAACGAAACACGGGTACAATATTTCCCTATAGGATAACATTACGTTTGAAAATTGTAGGTGGCGTGTATACAGCAGTAACTTTTCCTAACAAGTTTGGGGGGGGGGGGTTCACGACCCCCTTTTTCGTGATGTCCCAAGACCTCTACAATGGGAAAGGGGAGTTTTATTGGGGGTGGTTTGGCCGGTCAAATGACCTTCTGAATGTAACTCTTCCACACAGCAGTATCTCCTGGGGACCGGGAATTCTTTTCTTGTTGGATGTTATTTGGCTTTTCAATCAAACCTTTTAAGCCTCTTCTTTCGTTAGTTTTGTTACCGCCCGATCACCCCCACCGATAGGAGGCGCTTTCGTCGACATCGAGTTTCATTCTCTGTATATGGCACTCTTAAAAGAAATTATGAATACTTTTAAAATCTTTGTTCAGAAGCCTTATCTGGAGAAAATAAATTCATAATTTTTAGAAATAGGAAGGATGGTATTATAATGTCTTCATTATCCAAGCAATTGTTCGTTATACGGAATGAAATACTACTGCGAAAGTATTCGTTACCTGATTTGTTCTTCATCTTATTAACTGTTTATTAACTAATAGCTTCTGTATTACTCTTTATATAAAATATTTTATTATTTAATATGCTTTTGAATAAAAATTTTTAATGCTTAGCTTTTTGAATGATGCATTATTTCTCCTTATGTGAATAATTTATATTTTATTTTAGTAATGTTTCCTTTTATAGTAGTAAGTTATCTTGTCCGGTTCCTTTCTTTTTTTAAAAAAAATATTTTCTTTTTATCTTTATTCTTAGTTTTCATTCAAAGAAAATAAAACCAGTTTATATATACCAATTTTTTTAGTTTTTTTACCAGTTTTTTCTTTGAAATTAAACGTCATCACTTATTTGTATATTTCTTATTTTTTGTGATATTTGTTCTGCTGGGATATTTCTCTGAATTTAACCTTAATTAAAATTTACATTAAACTTTAGTGAATAAAAATTTACAGATCTCTCTTACTTTTTCTGGCTAATTTATGAGATAGTTTTATTATTCGATCTTTTGAACTTACATGTAAAACTATTGATCGTGTTTTACTTTTTAATATGCATTTTTTTTTTACTTCAATTCTGTGAAAATATGTGCAGTTTGGCTATTAGAAATTTTTAAAAAAATTTTAAAATCTTATAGGTGACGATTGCTTTCGTTGGACTTTTCAAATAGATTCATGTGCTATATATTCTCTGGAAAAGAATAAGGATATTAAGTACACCTATTTGATATATCCTACTACGCTGTCACCTACTGTTGGGTTGTCTTTCAAGAACCATGAAAATCAAATAGCATTGTGCATTCATATGGATAGTAAATACGTACACTTAAACTTTTCGGCAATTCAGGTAAGGTTTTGAAAATTTCGAGTTTTTTTTAAGCTGCCTAAATCTTTATTTGTACCATAAAATATTTTTTTAATTTAATTTATCCATAAAATAAATATGCTTTATTGATAATCCTTTGGTAATATTCTTGATGAAATTGCTGTATTTAAATCACTATTTATATTTATTCTGTTTTTTATGCCGGTGGATGATGATAATAATATAATGTATGCAACAGCTGTTTTTGAAGAATATATCCCTAATGAAATAAATTAAATACATGAAAGTATAGCTATATGTTTTTGTGCCCAAGATGTGGTAGATACAGAGGAGTGGATCTAACATAGCATATTCTTTGGACACGAAATTGAGGAATAATGTAGTTAAACTTTGAAACTCATTTTTCTCTGGGATTTAAAATAAAACTTCTGAAAAACGGAAAATATTATTTTAATTTTATTCTAATATTTCTATCTACTCAGCTATCACGATTAATTTGTAGGCACACAATCCTGACAACAAACTGTCATTGAAATATTATTTTGCACCATGTACATCAGCAGAAAATCAAAATTAAATAATCCTGTATTCCCGAGCGTTTTCGTGTCATATATTAAAATATCTTTGTATTTATGTTTTTTCGAGTTGAAAACCGGAAATAATTTGTTAAAAAATAGGTATTCTTTTTCTTTTTGTCTTCCCTTTTTCTTTCTTCTTGGAATAATGCAGTTATGTTATGAAAGAAGTCGATGTGATACCAAATTATTTAACTTCCTATCTCTCACATGTTAATTGCAAAACATTAGTATTTTCCATCTGGTGACCTTGGACGTCAATTCTGAACTTTGTGAAGCTATTTTTATCAAATGCGGTAAATTACGAGTTACGTAAAAAAAAAAAAAGAAAAAAAAAAGTTAGAACGTTATTACGACATCTTTTCATTATGACTAATGATAATTCAAATACGGACGCGGAGCTGAGCAAAATCGCTGTTAAACCGTCAGTGTTTTGAAAAAATAAACCAAAACTATGGATTATACAACTTGAAGCACAATTTTCCAACAGTAGAATTATTCAAGATGTAACTAAAATATAACACCGTCGTAGCAGTGCTCGATTGAAATGTGTTAAATTTCGTTGTAGATGTTTTATTCCATCCGCCAATCGGGAATAAATACGACACGTTAAAAAAAATGCTCAATTAACCCGATTAACTGAAACTAAAGAATCTAATTTAAAAAAACAAACGACTCACTGAGATCGATAAATCAGCCATATTTGATCGCAGAAGATAGAAATGTTTATTTATTTAGAAGTTTAAATATTAAGAATATTTTACAGAATATGAATCTATAAGACCAAAGGAATTTAAACGGTAATTTTTTAAAATATATTTATAAACCAAAAAAAGAAGTTATTATTGAGAGCATTTATATACATCTAAATATAAAATTAAAAACTGAAGGTTTCATTTAATCTGTGAAATGTTTGCTGAATAATTCCTTGAGATATTATAAATTATAAAAAAATTATAATATTTCAATTTCTTTAGTGAAAATAAAACTTCAATGTCGGACTACTCTGCTTTCAGTTCTTAGTTTTATTTAAAGACATGCTTGGATTGAAAAAAGAAGTCTTTATGTCAATTGAAGTTTCATCATTTCCACTTTAATTTAAAATTGAATTTTACGTGCACTGATAAAAAATTAGAGAGATATGCGGAGTTTAAAGATCAGGACTGCTTAAGGCCTACATAATAGGATAAGTGAATTATATGAC
This sequence comes from Argiope argentata, assembly GCA_026289955.1. NCBI lineage: Eukaryota > Metazoa > Arthropoda > Arachnida > Araneae > Araneidae > Argiope > Argiope argentata. Next base: position 4,015,186 of record JAOUZG010036559.1, read on the forward strand.
TATCGAAATTTGAAGCTTAAAAATATTTTACTTAAAAACGTATTATAAGACCAAGTTATATATATAAAAAAATTTATTGAACCCTTAAGTCTGTATTAATACTGGAGAGCCGACTGGTCGCCAAAGGCGGCTAGTTGACTATAAAATATGCATCTCCGCGTCGTTCTTATGTGAGAATATTTCGTAACAACTCAGTATTATCCATTTTCTCGGCAAATTTGAAATCAAGTTGCCACGTTTGTTGCCAAGCCCTGACATCACTAACTCGACACCCGCTCAGCACGCAACAGGGCTTATCGTAATAAGCTTACGGTGACACTGTTCGCACTGGGAAACAAAATTACTGGTTTATAACATTGCCCCCCTCTTCAAGGACTAACGGCCTTACAGTCTCACTTCAATCCAACAGCTAGTGTAGGGTTGCAAACGATGTGATTTTTTTGAATCCGGCGTTAGGTGACTTCCGCACTTTTAGTTATGACATCATTTACTAAATTATCGACAGCTAAAGATCCGCTCGAACCTTCTCATTGCTTTGTCATTTCGGATAGTACATCCAGACTTGATTCGCATCTTAAAATGCAAGATGTCCCGTGGAGCCAAATATCGAATCGTCACAACAGTTCTTCGGAATGAATTCTAGCCAGGCTGGTAGATTGCCGACTTTCAACTTTCTCACACGAACCCGTTTATAGATAGATAAGGTCTCAGTGCTGCTTCGTGACGTCATCGTCACTAGTTTGAGTCTACCGATTCGGAAATATCGAACTCTTGCACAAATTTTTTTGTCTCCCTTTTATATGGGGATTCATTTCCTTTTATTTTCAAAATTTGGTGAATTTCATTTTAAGTTCAAAGATAGTATTCTAAAATCATATTTCCTTTTTGTGGATATTAAAAGTGCTATACTAAAGATAAATAAAAACTAATGTTAAACTTTACCGAACATGGGTCTATCATTAATATTCCGATGATTTAAAGAGAAAATGAGTATTTTTAATCTGTTCATGTAAAAAGTTAGGATAAAAGTATCTCTTTGGAATATAAACTGCAAATTTTTGAATGCATTAAAAATTTTTTGTCGTTTTCTTGTGGAGGAAAGATAATAAAATTTATTCCATATCAATTTCTTAATTTGACAACTAAAAATTATTATATATATTTGCTCTGTTTAGTTATTAAAATTTTATTTGATTTGAAGTGTATTTTTCCTGAGAGAATATTTAAAAATATGATAAACATATTTAAATTATTGGTGATTACGAAGCAAAATCAAATAAAATCTTGAAGAAAAATAATGGTGTTTGCTTACATTATCCCCTCAGATGTTAGTGTACAAATTGTAAGATCATGTCATCCATGCAAACTCTATCCCTCCCTGAGTCAAACGTTATGCCTTAAATAATGCATAGTTGAAAAATTTTACAGTATAATTTTAATAACTTCAAAACATCAGTGCACGATTTTAGGTTTTCACATTTATTTTACTATTACCAACATTTCTAAACTTTTTCTAATGTCAAATTTTTTCCCTCACCAATACAAGGTCTACAGTGACAATCAGTTGATATAGCTTTTTTACTAACCTCTTTAAAATATAAAAATAAATTAAATATTTTACTTAAATTTCTGAAAAAAGGAAGTTACATAATAAACAAAGATTTATTGAAAACATCTTTAATAAATTGTATTTATATTTCACAAAAGTCTATATGATATAATAAGAAAATAAAAATTCACTAACCTTTCCGAAAGCCAAAAATTTCTGTTCAGTATTTGAGGATAATTGAAATTATAATGTCCTAAAAGACTAGAGATCAAGTGAAAGCCAATTATACTTGGTTTATCACTTAAGCCAGACCTTTGGGACAACATTTCTTTCAACAGCATATAATATACAAAAAAGAATATGTAGCTTAAAGTATCTCCTGTGTAAAAGAAAAAAAAATTACATAAAAGCTCTACTGTAATTTCTTACAAAATAGACACATGTCTTCTGCATATGAAATGTTTGTAAAGACTTTACAAAAATTAGATTATTATGTCAGGAATACTAAATTTTGCTTGAAAGAAATTCTCTTATTTGTTTGCTAGATTAAAATTTAAATTAGCAAACAAAATTTAAAAAAAAAATTAGATGCCATTTATAATAATGAAAGATTACTTTAGAGTTTGAAGTTTATGATTTATTTTTGTTTCACAGTTTGTGTCCTACTTTAATTTTTTTCTTTATAGTAATTATTTAAAAATATATTTGTGAATGACCACTGTAATATTTTGAGAATTTTTTCTTCACTATGTTTGTTATCACAATAATGCTCAAATAAGTTTTCAGAATTTAAATAATTTTCAGATAGTTCCTAAGCAGTTTTTCTTGGATTTTCAGATGCAATAAAATGATCTTCAAAATTAAAACATAGTTTTTTAATAATAATATAATTGTGTACAATAGCATTAACTACATTCGGTATTGGACAAAGAAGCTGGCCCCTGTCTAATTTAAAAATAAGCCCATAACTTTCTTCTATTTAAATTGTCTTATCTACTGTTAAATTACTTTTGCAAGTATCACATTTTAATTTCTTAACTGAATAAACACACAATATCCTGCTATGTAGGTTAATGGACCTGAAACCTCTCCAAACTTCTTCTATATCCTCATCACTGATTTGAATATTTGGCTAAAATGTAAGAACTACTTTTCCTTCATCTACATCACCAAAATCTTGCAAATCATTATTTGTAATTAAGTATTAAAGTTTGACCAAAAGTTTTGGAAGATATACCAAATTTTAATAAAGAACATAGCCTAATCTTTTTTCTGTTTCAAACAATTGCCGAATGGATGTACGATAATTGCCACCTGACATTTGTCAATATAGATCAAACCTACATTCTAAATTATCTGTTTGAAGTTTTCCTTGTAAAATAAAATATATTCCAAACTCTTCTTTACAGTATATTGCTATGTCTGTTATAGCATGACATGTCTGCTATGTCTGTTTTATAGTTACTTTCAAGGCAGCATGTGTTTCATTTGATAACCCACCAGTTGTACAGTCCATGTCTTCCCATTTATTCAACCAATTTAAAAACTTGTCAAGAAATCGAACTTTTTCATCCTTAGCCATCCATGTATGTGGTAGTAGCTGCTTAAATTTATCACTTTCCCTTAAACCCACACTAGGGGATTTTACATTCTTAATCTTCCACCAAGTCAACATTATTTTAATGAACTCACCTATATCAGCAAAATGTTGAACTTCATATTTATGGCCAACTTCCTGCAATGCCCCAACTCTGTGGTCATTAAAAACCTGCAAAGCAAGATTGGCATATTTTCTTTCAAGACTTGAAGGAGATAAAGCTTTTAATGTTAAATTACAATTATGTTTAACTAAATTATTAGCAGCAGCATTTTGTAATTTTCTAAGTGATGCAAAACAAGATTAATGAAAACTTCCCTTCATGTCCTTCAAAATTTGGAGATGAAAGAGAAGAAAGAATTACCATCATTTTTTTGGTTCAACCAATTGTTTCGTATACTTTTAAGTTTATGCACTGAATCAATTATGTAGAACAAATGCTTATTTTATCCTGTGGATGAAGATAAACCATTTGTATTTTTTTTATTTATTTTTTAATCGACCCGAGTACCAAATTGGGACATTGCACTTCTATTAATGGAATTGTTATCACTAACAACTGCAAAGACAAAAAAGCCGATGCTTTCTAATTTATTGATTATTTTCCTTGTCATGCAATGCAAATCATCATATTTGATACTTTTAACTGGCCACACATGTACCACATCTTTGTAAGAGGTGACACTTGAAATCATAAATACATTCTCCAAAGTAGCAAACTCGCCTTTATTAATAGAGAGACCATCAGTATTTCCTCATTTATAATCAACATACGGTTTTGTGTGAATCTCATCAAACTGCAATATAACTTTTTTTAAAATCTAATTCAGATAAATATGTAACTCTCTGATTCAAATATTTTTTTTTTTCATTTTGCTCTAACTAAGGGTTAATGCCAGGTGATGAGCATAGATTTTGAATTGTAGGGTGGTGCAAAATAAGTTTACTACTTTTTCTGATAAATTGATAAGCATTTGGTGCCATGCCATACAAAAGTGTACAAAACACCAACATCTCTGGAGAATGCGTTAACTTTCGCATTTCTTTTCAACATAGCTGCTCACTTATGAATTGTAAAAAAGGATCCTCTTCACTATACAGTATGATCTGAAGTACATCTTTAATACAATTTAGAATATCATTTTTTAGTTCTTCTTCAAACACTTTAATACGAGTTGAAAGGATATCAGAGAGTAAATTAATATTATAACTCTGAAGAGGGAAAGAATACAATCCAACTTTTAATCGTTTAATATTCTTAAAAATACATTTACCTCCAATATTTCATTTATAAGTACAGAACATTTTATTTGAGGACAAGGAGAATCGATTAGTTTAACAAAAAGTAATTACGAATCCTTCCGAATTACAGTCCATAAACTAGATAACTCTAAATTACTTACCTTCAAATCAAGTTCTTCCACAGAGCCAAATTACCTGGATTTTTCATACCTTTATTTTTCTTCAATACTATCCTCAATAGCCTGAATAAGAGCAGATTGCTCTCTTTCCTCTCTCTTTTCTACAGGGCATTCACTCTGGAACTTAGGAGCTTGATAATAATCTGGATATCCGTAAAAAAATTGTAGGAAAGGCATCCTTCGTTAATTTTTTAACCCTCTTAAGGGTTACACGCGTATTTCGACGTAGCCGCAAGACGTCATGGCAAGCGCGCTGCACGTATTTTAACGTATGCTTAGAAACGACGCTCTTTCGCTGTGCACGGAAAATAACGTAGGGGGTTGTCTGTTCTCCAAGCGTTGCCGACGCATTTTAACGTATTTCATTCCCCCAACAAGTTTGGACATCTTGATGGATCGGAGGGGAGTCAACACAATGGATATTTTACGACCATTTAAGAATGTCAAAGGAACTAAGGGCTCGAAGGGTCCTTCAGGGCAAAGGGCGTTATGAATTGTGACGGCGTAAGAGATCTTGTTGAATAAAACAGGAACAAAATATTTTCTCAAATTGAGTGTCCCATAAGCGTCTGTGTGTATTTAGATTTAATTTGTATTTAGTTTCAATAGTATTTCTTGGATAAAGCTAATTTGAACGAAATTTTGTTTTAAATTTCCATTGAATTTTTATTCAGAATGCAGTTTTATGCTGTCTTGTGATTAAACATCGCATTGAAGCATTAGAAACTTAGAAGGAATGTATTTGAAAAATTGCTATCAATATATAATTAATAAATAAAATATATTTCGCATTCACAATTAAGCTATTTTTAAAATGCAAATTTGTTTTTTTACTCTAATCTCTACCTCTAATTATTTTTCTTCGCTCAAAGTAAACAGATGCAATTGAATTTTGTGTTTTGAAGGGGCCTGAATTTTGAAGAATATAATAAAGTATACTGTTATATTGTTTCTCTTCTCAAATTTATATTGTGTAAAACCATGGAATTATGTGTTCGATTTTTTAAAATGCGACTACTTTTTAAAGTTCTATAATGAAAGGAATGAAATAATCTCTTTCAAATTCATAAAAGAAACAATAAAAACATTTTTAAAAAATTATTTATATCTGGGAAGTTTAGTTATTAATGTTTAGATATTTATTAATATTAGTAACAATTAATATTCTAACTTTTAATACTTGGTTATAAGTATTTATACCTTGATGTCGATAAAAAAAATAGCAAAATAAAATAAATTAAATGTTTAAAAATTTTTAACTGATAACATTTTAAAAGTTTTGACTCTGTAAACTATCTTAACATATTTTTTTATTAGTTTATCAAAGAAGATACTTTTCTTAGATAAAACGGTAGATCTATAAAAATAATTTAAAAACTCAAAAATTCTGTATTTATTTTACAGTTTTTTGAAGTTTTTTTTTTGTTATGCTAAAGAGACTTCTTCATTAGAGGCTAAAATCTGAATGGATAACTTTTGATAAATCTTGTGCAAAATGCAGCACGACTTTTAATTACATGTTTTTATGAACCTACTAATGGAAAATAATGCAAATAAAGGCTTCAATGTTGCGTGAACTATAAACTATTTATGAATATGGAAAAGTTTTAGAGTTCATAGCTAGGGCTTGAAATCATAATCTGTTATTTACTAATATCAAATAAATGAATTTACATAACTTTACTCAAATTTTGGCAGATGTTTCTTATGGAAGAAAACTTCATAAACTGCACACTTTGGTGTGGATCGATCTTAAAAGTTGTCGGGCCCAAACTTGAAAACATTTTTTATTAAGATTTTATTATTTTTTTTATTATTAAAAGTAATCTAAGGATTTACAATCATGATAAGATCAATGGTAGTATTAATCTTCATATTTTCTCGTATGCATATGCTAATGCAGTGTAACGCTATCCGTATTCTTTAGTATATTTGAATAGAAACAATGCCAATGATATTGGAGGTTTTTGGAAGCGCCTAGGCTCTGGGGCCTTTAATCTTCCGCTCGACTGAAATGGTGGGTAAGTGACAGCCAAAATATGTTGAGCATTACTGAATAGAAACAATTATGAATTTTGTACATTTTATATTGGAAAGAAAATTCGATATTTTTGTATTAAAGATGTCAAAGCAACGTACCAAACTTCATTTATCTATTTTTTGTAATTTTAAATAATTGCTCAAACACTCACGGAAAGACTGACTCACGGATAATCAATATTTTGGCACATTATATTAAAAAAAATTTAATACATATTTACATTTTGATAACTTTGTGTGACTCGTATAATACATCAAGTTGCTTCCGTTTTGGAACATCATGTAAACGCATACACGATTTTTACAAACAGATTCAATCTAATATTTGACACAGTTTTACATCTAACTTATTTACAATTAATTTAAGAAAATTGTAATATGTTTACTTACGATAATGAAAGAAATTAAAAATTTCACAAATTCTTTGACTGAAATGATTCCTAGTGAATGCTCTGCCTTTTTAATTCTGACTATTGAATACAGAAAGGATTAAAAAAGATTCAGGGATTTAAGATGTTAAAAAAGGGGGATTAAGCCATATCCAATAGGCTACATTGAACTGAAATTTGAGAAACAAATGTTTATTTTTAAGTCAATTATATAAATAATTACTTGTTTAGCAAATTTTCCAAATATTTTAACGTTTCTAAAAAACTGAATTTGTTAATGTACGTTATCATGTTTAATATAAAATAGTTATACATTTTCAGTCCTTATCCTGCTTTCTAATGTTATTTTAAAAGTTAGTTATTTAGTCCCCATGCATGTTTCTTATGTCCAGTGTTTAATTTTGTCCTAAGATGCATCAATTACTCAATAAAGTTAAATTTTTTTCTTAGTGTATTGGAGATCTTTTTGATAAATTATGAAAATTAAGTATCAAACTATGAAAATTAAGTATCAAGTTGTGGATGGGTACGATTTGCTTTCTTTCAGCATTTTATTTATTTATTTATTTCAATTCCCGCTGTTAGCTCACACTCCCCTATATATATCTTGTTCAAATTTTCCATCGTTAATAAAATACTTTTTATTCATCCAATCAAGTTCAAGTAACTTTTTAAAAACTTGTAGTGGATGGCATTTGACGTGAAGACAGTTTTTCAAATATTAATTAATTTTTTTATTAATTAATTAAAAACTAACTTTCTCGACAAAAATTCGACTTCATTTCTCCATCGCTAAATAAGTAACGAATTCAGTTAGTTTTTCCCCCACGCCAATGAGATTAGGTTGATCATGTTTTCAGCAGATTATTTTAAACGATTCTGTTTATTTTCGTAATGTTTGATGCATTTAAAATAAGCATTGTAAATTATTCGGTTTGTTCGACTCATTTTGAAGTATTTTCGAATTAAAATAATTGAGAATAAATACATTAGAAATTTCTAATCTGTATTGCATTATCCAACTAGTGTAGTAATAACGCCATCAACTTTAAATTAGAAAGGGGGAAAAAAGGAAACGAATAAATAGCAACAAACAAAAATGATAGTCCAACACCATATGCAGACAGGAAAATGGAAAATTGCCATTATTATAATTATTTAATAAAAATTAATTCAAATAAAAAAAACCTTTGCTGACGTAAGAACGAATTGATTGTAAAAAAATTGGTTTTTATATTACTTGTTTATAATCTTCTTTCTCTGAGTGCTGAGAAACATGAATACCGAACTTCCGCAACATGCGAATGACTTTGCATAAAAAACTTAGGAGACAAAACTTTTATGAAAACCAGTTCTATTATACGTGAAGTTAATAATTTACTGAAAGGAATATCATGAATTATGAGGCTTAAAATAGTTAAATGAATATTATAATAAAGTTTAACTATAATTAATAAAGTTTTAATTAATCTGATTTATGTTTTTAAATTATTCTGGCAAGTAATATGTAAAAAAATCCAGTTCTTTCTGTTATATAAATAATAATAATTTGGAAATATAAAGAGTTGGGAATTTATACTTGAGTTGAATTTCGTTTAATGATTTCTCTATGAACCTATACTGCGGTCATTAGGTTATACCTTTAATTCTTTTGTTCGGCATTTTTTTTTTTTTACTATTGGTTTCTAGTATATATGTACTTCCACAGCGCTATTAAGATTATTGAATTTGAGCATTTTAGTAATTGCATTTGTTGTTCTTGTTGACTGGTGACGTATTTCCTTTTTAAATATTTTCGTTCTATTACTAATTTTGGATTTTCTGTTGAATTTTATATGTATTTATCCTTATTGTGAAGAGATAGAAATAAGGCAATAATAGGCACCGCTCCGAAAATATCTAAAAAGTATTGCTACTTCTCTTATCAATACGGTTGTTATCTAATTACACAAATTTGATGAAGTGTAATGCGTTTTCCTACATTAAATCCGACATCCTACACAGTTGTGCAAAATATTTCAACTCATTGTTATAACAGGCATATTTCTTTCATAATTGAAAGTAATTGCTAAAACCGGCCATTGCTTATAAATAAGGAATCGGTTACCTCTTATGCCAGTTTTCGAGAGATTTCAAACTATGCTGACAAATATTTGTAAAATTTATACATCACAGCTTCACTGAAATAGCATTACTATCTCTTCATTAAATTCCTTACTTATATAGATTGATAACTTTATCATGTCTATGGAGATAATCCACAAAAGTAACATTTTCTTGTAAGCAAATTTCAAATACGGTTCTAAAACATTAAATTTTCTTAATTAATTTGTGGAACTGTTGGGGATTCCTACCTGTTAGCGGTGGTCTAATATGTGTTATATACTCAAATGAAAACTCCGATTTTAAATCCAATCAA
>JAOUZG010036559.1:4029600-4056164 GCA_026289955.1 Argiope argentata
TTGCTTATTTTGAATATATATATATATATATATATATATATATATATATATATATATATATAAAGACCGAATGTATGATGAAAATTTCTGTACTTAATATATATAGTAAAAATTAAGCTAAAACCTCTCTATTTATATTTTCTCTGTGTAACAGTTTAGAAAGTGCTATCAGCAATCGGGGTTAAAAAGCAACCTATGCACTATTCCTAGAAACCCTCTGTCGTTTGAAGCCGTACAAAATAAACGAAAGCAATAAAATTTGGCATGAATGGGCGGTAATTTGCTGATACCCTAGGCTTGTTGACCTCCCATGAAGAAAAGGAGTGGAAAGAAGAAAAACCGTGAACGCTTCCTACACATCTCTGCTAGAAAACCGACACGCTTTCACGACAGAAAACTAGTCTCGCTTCCTTCACTTTACAGAAGAATGGAAACGCTTAGAGGGTTAATGTCCAATTTTGCAGTAAGCACTTTACCTGCTTTTATATCAAACCCGTGAGTTTCTTGGACAACATCATCTTCTACAAAATGCAGCTCACACACCTGCAATATAAAATAATTTTTATTATTAATTACTATTAACTTAATCATTTTAGTAAATGCAAAATTAGTCTTCAAGAGTAACAATAACAAAAACATAATAGCTGCAAATTAAAACTATGATTCATTGTTTACATTCATTTTACTCAGCAGGTAAAATGAATAGAAACTAACAAGATAGAATACAATAAAAAAACAAATAATAAAACAATTGCTAAGAAATAAATTACTTCTTTTCAATCTGACATAACTGCATTATATGCAAATTACTTTAATTAAATTAAAATATGCTAAGACGAAAGTGACTCCTGTAAAATAACTGGGAACTTTTGAAATTATTTTAATAAATTAATTCATTTCCTTATTTACTAATTTAAATTTAGTCTTTACTCTGTAATTATAAAATCGATGTTTATATTCAATAATGCTCACTTTCGTTTTGCAATGGAAAAAAAAATACAGGAACTAGGTAAAATGGATTGTAATAAATAAAATTGTAATATTTTAGATATCAATTTCCAAGAGGAAAGCAATCTGAATATTATTGTTCTAATGGAAAAGGGGGGAGGGGGGAGTTCAATAGTGCAATTTCGATTAATAGTGCACTCGACACATTATTTGTATATTAACCTTAATTCTGAACATTAGCATTCTAAACATACACTAGACCAAATTCCGAATTATTAGCATTTCAAACTTCATAATGATAAATACATGTATATTATATGAAATAAATATACAGTAATAAATGATATTAAAGATACAAGTATCAAACAGAGTAACAATAATTCGCAAAGAAAATTTCATTATCACTAGATTTTGTTATAAAGCAAGACCTATTTCGATATCTTATTTTTGAAGAAAATAAGAAGATAACACTACTTTTACATTAAATCATAAAACAGGTATTTGAAGAATATAATAATAAAATCGGCGAAATAGTTAACATACCTTGCTGTTTTTGTTGGGTTCAAAATCCTTTTTGTAAATAGCGACAATCCAGCATTTTCGCAGTTTCCCATCTTTCGGGATCTTAAAAACTGAAACTTTGGACCCATTTTTATAATTTCCTCTTCAGTTGGGTACACAGCAAGTGAATGGCATTTTATAATCCACAAAACTAGTGAGAAAAACGCAAAACAAAATTGCTACATTTCCATACTCACTCAAAGCGGGAAATGAACGAAACACGAATCAGAAGAAAGAATCATGGGAGCAACCGTAACGGATATGAAGTCAGAGCTTTCAAGAAATTCTTCACTGCGGCCTTATCTCTCGAAGGCTACGCTCGAACCAACCGAATGTCCGAATGGTCCAATAGCCCGTTACAGAGTCTACTTGAAAGCCAGAAATTGAATAGGAGTATTTCCACCTTTTCCCGTTTTATTCTCGACAGTGGAGAATTATCGACAGCTCTCAACACAAGATCTTCTAAAGAGCGCTTCTGCCTTTGCGAAAAAGGCTCCTCTGTGACGACGTAACTTATCCGGATACACAGAAGATGCGTCGGCTCCTTTTTTGTTTCAATATCTACATAGTACGTTTCTCATACTGTTTTCTTGGAAGCCTACTCTTGTAATATTATAGCCTTGAATATCTTCTAATCCTATAATTGACATTATATACTCAATCAAGCAACCACCTTTACTCCAAAAAACAAGTATGAAGTATAATGTATGTTTCAATACTATCATGCGCAAATTATAGTGGAACATTAAAGGCCCGATGGAATTGCTGAGGATGCCGAAAACACATTATGTATCTTTTTTGACAGATCGGTACTTGATTATTCCCTTTTCGACTGCCGAATGTATTGCAGCAAATGACCTGATCAAATTTTCATGCAGCCTGAATGTTCAATCGCCAACAAAAAAAAAAAAAAAGTATGGAACTTCTACACTTTCTGTACCTGGAAAACGCGCGCGCGCGCACACACACACACACAAAACAACAACAACCAGTATTTACTGTTGGGAGCGTCCATTTGTACAACTGAATGCTAATATTACTTATATAATTAATATATATTAATTGTATATTTATGTGCATAAAACGTATCTAAGGTTCTGTTCAGATTTGTATGTTTTTATAGAATTGCATCCTTAAACAAAGTTGCCTTCAAAATTTTATTGTAATAATGTAAGAAAATAATCTTCAATAAAACATTTATTTTACTCAATGAAATTTAATAATCAAAAAGATTTCAAAAGTTATTGTCTGCATTTCTTCAAGCTGAATGGAATTCTTCGTTTTGACATTCTTGGGCTGATATTTTTTAGCCACCGATGTAATCCACCAAAGGAAGTCTTCGACATTCTGAAGTAATTGAAGAATTTCAATGTCAATTTCTTTTGCCTTTAAATCTCCAAATTAACTTGTAAAAAGCTCCTGGCTCCTCTTTTTTCATTAATTGAATAAATCCAAATGAGTCGATTTTTACCTTTTCTTCATTCGACCATAAAATGACAGAATCTATGCTCTATTCATTTTAAATAACATTTAAGCAGCAAATAGTTTAAATAAGACGGATAAAGTAAATTTGTTTGCAAATGAAATCACGCCGACTCTTGACGGCGACGGAAAATTCTCCGCCATGTGTGTAAATTTCTGAGGCATTTGAATGACAACCCTGGTTAAGAGATACTTTTCCGCTTTTAATCTTAATGGATATACTTGTGTAATGAACTTTAACTACCGGTCATCATTCTTCTAAAAGATATCATGTTTTTAAAATTTTTTTAATCATTTCGAAAGTTTTTAGTGAAAATTTACGAGCTTTTTTCAGGATATTCTTGTTATATTAATGGGTTTAAGTCACTTGAAGCAATTTAAATAAGAAATTCGAATAGTTATTTGTGTGAAAATTTAAATATATTAGAAAAATATAAAATCAACATGCATTCCATTGACCTTGTTAGAGTTGGAAGAAGCCTATTGTAGGCCGCTGGTGCTGATTTATTTGGGGAGCCCCTTTGAAATAATCGTGTCTAATGCATATTGTTTTAAATTTAGATCCATTACAGCATTCATATAAAGATTTCGAAATCGTATAATTGTTCTAATTAATTTATCGTTTTGAATATAAATATTATATAGTGTTTTCATTAATTCTTCTTGTGATCATTCAAGCTATTCGATTTATTTTTAATGTATGAAGAATATGTCGCCTTAATTTTTGTGTACTTTCAAAAAATTAAATTTTACCTATGCAGTTTCTGTATTTGTAATTTTTTTTTATATTTCTTGGTAAATTAAATGTATTGTGTAGTAATTACTCTTTTCATCCTTTAGACAGAACTTTTAGTTCACTACTTCGACACTGTGTCTAATCTTGTTAAGTTTGCGGAAAGACTAGAATCATGGATACATTATTTTAAATTTAAAACGCCTGAAGCATCGGAACATGGTGTGATGAATCATGAAATGAAGCCATGTGAAACAAATTTGAATTACAAGAAGACTGGGGATACTAGTCACTGTAAAAAAACTTCTAACAGTGAAGTAAAATCACAGAATATGGATGAAAGCAAGCCAATTCAGAGAATGACGATATGGATTCAGCTTGCTTTATCCAAGCTGTGTGTCACTGTGTTTGGTAAACTTTCTTCAGAGTCCAACAGTAATGGTAAGTAAAATTTGAATAATATAAGTAGATAAATGTTATTAATATTGAATTTAAAACTATTCAGAAAGAAACATCTGCTAAAACGAAAAATATTTTTTTAATTGTAGTAGTTAGTCGCTTTTTAAAAAGTATAATTGCATATCAGGAATGTCATTGAAAAACATTGTTTTGTTGCAATTTAATGAAAAACTGGTAGAAAGAAAATCGATAAATTAGTTTTTCAGCTTTAGATATCAATTAAATTTGTATTATAAAATTTGAGCGTGTTTTGATTTTTTTTAATTATAAATTTTGATTAAGGAAATTTTTCTAATTTGTCATATATCACACTGTATTGTAATCTTGCATCGTTGTTGTTTTGAAAATAATTTCTGCTATGGAACACACGTTTCTTAAAAAATAAAAATTAGCTCAATAATTCATATCATAAATTAGAATTAAATCAATTTCTAATATTTGTGCTATCGAATATACAAATGGTTCTAAAAAAATCAATTTAGTCGAAAACTCATGTGAATTTCTGCATTTGTTTTCCATGATATAAAATCTAGTTTCCATATAATCATCATTTTGTCCAATTAACAAAGACTGAATGATATTCAGCGTTTTATAGTTGCATTTGTTTTAATAATTATAATTAAAAACTTAGTTCACTTCTCACACATTGTAAAATGAAAATATATCTTTTCTTTTATATTTTCGAAAATTAAAACTTAGGGTCAAAATGTATGTATGGAACATAACTTTCAAAGTTTTAAATTTCGATTTTTTTTTAGTTTAAAACGAAGGAAAATCAGTCATAGGTGTTGGACTTTATCACAAGAGTAACTGGCTCGGATTTTGGATTGATACTCAAAGGAAAGAATGATACTCGCATCTTCCAATAGTTCACACTTTATTCACGGCTTCTCGTACACTACTGAGCTATGCTTGCTTTCGGTGGGGCAACACACTACGTGCGCGCCACCTATTGGTTGCATATTTTACAACTTCTTAACACTCCCGACCTTGAAACCTTAAGGGTTTCAATACAAATATTCTATTACAAAATACAATATTAAAGAATACAATAGTTTTTAAAATACATGATGATATTGATGCAAAAAACACAGGAATTATAATAACAACATTGAGTAAGACTACAACTATATTTTATCTACAGAATATTCAATCATTTATGGGTAGAACACAAATATCTCTTACATTTCTCTTAAGTATTTTACCAGTAGGTAGTAATACATTCACTACTCTTACTTTAGCATCTTTACTGATAAATAATCCGGATATTCTACCAGTTAGCCACTTTACACTTGGCATATTTTCATCTTTTATTAACACAAGTTCACCTAGTTTTACATTATTTTTGGAAAACATCCACTTACTACGCTGCTGTAGAGTATTCAGATAATCTTTTTTCCATAACTTCCAAATTTGTTGGCTATATTTTGTTATCTTTTTCCACTTGGAAAGTCTATTCTCCGATATATTGATGAGACTAGGCTCAATAATTGAAGTTAAAGGTCTACCTATGAGGAAATGACCTGGTGACAGGGTCTCAAAATTGTCAAATTCAGTTGACAGGGGGGTGAGGAGTCTGGAGTTTAAAACACTTTTAATCTCAAGAATTATTGTGAGAAATTCTTCAAGAGTCAAATGAGCATTACTAATAACACGTTTCAGATGATATTTAAAAGATTTAACCCCAGACTCCCAGAGCCCACCGAAATTCGGCGATTTGGGAGGTATAAATTTCCATTCAATATTTTCACTAAGAAGAAAATTAGCTAAAGTTTCATCTGGGTGACTTACCATTTTGTGCAATGTTTTCAGTTCAGTGCTGGCACCAACAAAATTCTTAGCATTATCACAAAATATTTTTGAGAATTTTCCCCTACGACTAAAAAAACGTTTCAAACATGCGATAAATGCATCTGATGTAAGGTCAGATACAAAATCCAAATGGATAGCTTTTGTACCTAAGCATACAAATATACAAACATACACTTTATTTAATACTCCCTTCCGTTGGTTTTTGAACTTTATATAGAAGGGTCCACAAAAATCAATCCCAACATAACAAAAGGGAAATGAAGTTGTAACTCGTTCCTTGGGTAAATCTCCCATAATTTGACTCTGTAATACAGGTTTGCTTTTAAAACAAGAAATACATTGATATACAACTTTTCTACATACACTTCTACCATTTAAAATCCAAAATTTACGTCTAATGTGATATAATAAAGCATTAGAACCAACATGCAAATATTTTAAATGATAATATCTTACTATAATTACTGTAAGAGGGTGCTTGGCAGGCAGAACAATTGGGTGTTTTTCATTTAAACTCAGGTCTGAATATGTTAATCTGCCACCAACTCGTAAAATACCATTATCATCTAAAAAACAATTTAAAGATTTTATCTTACTATTAATGGAAACTGAAACACCCTTTTTGAGATTTTTAATCTCTTCTGCAAACTCACTTTGTTGAACCAATTGAATTACACTCATTTCAGCTTGTTGAAGTTCTTTGATGGTAAGATGACCTGCAAGTCTTTTACTATTTTTAACATTATGTATAAATCTAAATACATAGCACATAACACGAATTATACTCATATAGTTATTATTTATTTTAAGAATATCATCAATCAAGGTATTATGATTAAGGATAGTAAAGGTAAGTGGAGAATAGTCACAACTTTTCTTTAGTTCATCCGAAATTTCACTCGGTGAAACTGAAGTATCACCATTACCTGTATTTGCTGGAAAGTCAACATCTCTCAAGAATTCAGGTCCTCTCCACCATAGGTCACTGTTTAATAGAACATCAACACTGACACCCCTGCTTAAGAGGTCAGCAGGATTTTGTTTGCCAGGACAGTGAAACCAGGCACTTGTATCACACAGACTCTGGATTTCAGTCACTCGATTGGCTACAAAGGACTTCCACTTCTTACTGGATCCTTTAATCCAATAAAGGGTGATTTTTGAATCAGTCCAAAAAAAACTTTAGAAGGTCTTTTGAGATTGACAATTGCCTTAACCTTGCTTGCTAGTCGAGCTGCGAGCAATGCACCAAGTAATTCCAGTCTCGGCAAGGTTATTTTGGTAAGAGGAGTAACACGGCTTTTGGACACTAGAAGATTAACTTCAACACTGCAATCTTTCACAACTCTCGTATATATGACAACACCATAAGCCTTTTGACTTGAATCACAAAAACAATGCAGTTCGAAGACATCCGTGGGTTCTTCAATACAACCTAGTACACACCTGGGAATCTGCAGCTCAGAAAGACGAGGCACCTCAGACCTCCATTGGCACCACAACTTTTGAATCTCTGGGGGCAGTTCTTCGTCCCAAGAGAGTTTCTTCTTCCACAAGATCTGGAGGATGCACTTCACACGAATAGTAAATGGAGTAAGAAGACCAAGAGGATCAAATATCTTTGATATTGCACGTAGGAGGTAACGTTTCGTGTTCTCGTTTTTCGATAGACTATCCATTAAACTCTGCATTCCTACGAGCAGGTGATCTTTAACAGTATCCCACAGCATCCCTAAAACTTTGGTTGAATCGGCACTCTGACTAATTGGATTGTCCTGCAGATAAGTTTTTAAACCTTCACGTTTCCACAACTGCATCAGTTCGTCGCTATTTGTTGTCCACTTTCTCAGCACCATACTAGCTTTGGACATTATGGATACAGCTTGAGTAGAAATTTCCAATGCATCTTGCAATCTGCTAGCTCCGCACACAAAATCATCTACGTAGAAAGATCGCTCCAGACATTCTGTAGTGGTCGGGAACTCCTCATGGAATTTTTTCAAGTGCGTCTTAATGGTAGCAGAAAGGAGAAATGGGCTGGATCTTACTCCGAAGAGTACACGATTAAATCTATACACTTGAAGTTAATCATTTTCTGTCCATAGGAAACGCACTGCATCTCTGTCTTTTTCAGCTAGCGATAACTTTAAGAAAGCTTTCTCAATGTCAGATGTGATTGCGATTTTGTTCATTCTGAAACTTATTAGAATGTCAAATATATTGGAATTCAAGTTTGGGCCAGGCCAAAGACAGTCATTTAAACTCAAGTGTTGAAAGCTTTGACTTGAACTCGCGTCGTAAACAATACGCATTTTTGTGGTTGAACTATCATCTCTGAACACTGGCTGATGAGGTAAATAGTAGACTGGTTTGTTCGTAAGCTTCTCAGGATTGGTCACCTTTTCTATTATGCCCTTTTCCTAATAGTCACGAAAGGTTTCACGATACTGCAAATTTAGATCAGGATTTTTCTTAAATCTCCGCACAAGGGAATCGAGCCTCTTTTTTGCAACACTGTAATTATCATTAAGTTCATTCCAATTCCTCTTCCATGGTAGTTCAACCTCATAACGATTATTTTTGTAGCAAACGGTTTTTTCAAATGTCTCTAAAGACTGATCAACCTCATTGCAATTAGGATCATCTTTAATTCCTACTGATTCGAGCTCCCAAAATTTTTGGATTTCATTTCCTATGTCACTACAATCATGAATAAGCCCACAATGAGCTTGTTGTATATTTTGAGGTTTGGAATTTGAAGCACTACCGGTGGCTATAAAGCCAAACACTGAATTATGAAATATTATCTCAGAATTGGGCATTTGAATTTGCCCGGATCTCAAGAGTTGATAGAATATCTCTGCGCCTAAAAGCATATCTATGTTACCTGGGCGGTAAAATTCAGGATCGGCGAGTTTAATATTACTCGGTAAATTCTCTTTTGGAATTTGTAACGAATCAATTGGAATCATATTACAAATTTTGGGTACGCATAAAAACTCTAATTTTATCTCAAAGTCACTTCCGTTAGACATTACCGCGCTAACTCTAGAGTTCACATTTATTTTGGCATTATTTAAACCGGATACTGCTACGGATATTTTTTCTTTTTTTATTTGCAATAAATCTGCTAACTCAATAGTTACCATCGAGCACATACTGCCACAATCTATCAAACATCTGGCCTTTTTCAGATTTCCGTAACGATCCTTAACGAATATAATCGCAGTTGAAAGTATCACCGTTTTTATTTTTTTTTCATCTCTTACTTTCACTGCTGCTCCGGAAAATATACTACGATCATTGCACAAATCAAAGCTCACGGCGTTTGGATTGAGACTCGATGACTCATCTCCGTGACCTTGACCGTTTCTATCCCCAATTTCGCTAATGTTTAGATTCTCGTTCTCGAAATGAAGTAATGTGGAATGCTTCTTCGAGCATTTTTGACACCGGAAAGTAGACGTACAATTTCGTACTGCATGAGATTTTAAACAGTTGAAACAAAGATTATGTTTTTTCACGAATTCACATCTATCTTTTACGGAAAGATTTCGAAATTCAGGACATCTATAAAGTCCATGAAAATCTTGACTCTGGCATTTTACGCATTTAAATTTTAAGTTTTTAGCATTAGATGTAGAAAGCATAGTCGTAACTTTATTTTGAAAGTTATGACTCTTTTTAATTTCTTTTTCTTTTATTTTACTGTTTTGAAGGGTTCTCGCTTGGTTTTGCAAAAACGAAAGCAGTTGATTTAAAGTACCAAATTCTTCGGAATTAGTCAGTTCTTTTTCCCACCAATAACGAATTGATTTATCCAACTTTTCGACAATTAAAAACACGATAATGGTTTCTGATAAATTCTCAACTTTATAATTTAGAACTTCTAGAGATCGAACACATTCATTTGTTACATCGATTAAATTTAGGATGGCACTCGATGATTCATTAATACTAGGGTGATGTAGAAGTTTTTTGATAATGGAATTTAATAGTTCTCTTTTATTCGAATATCTATCTTCTAGAAGTTTCCAGGCAATATTAAAATTAGCATCAGAAATAGATATGGAATTGATAACTCTTAAAGCCTCATCTCTGCAACTCGCTTTTAGATACTGTAACTTCATAGAATTAGAGATTGCTTTGTTTTGAATTACGCTTGCAGTAAACATGTCTTTAAACATTATCCAGTTTTCGATTTTACCGTTGAAATTCGGGATAGAAAGTGTCGGCAATTTCACTTCTGATAGAACGTCATCAACGTCTGAAGAATGTTCAGGATCAGATTTCTTATTTATTTGCCGGTTAACTTTTAATCTTAATTCGTCTATAGAATCGTCTATGATATTTTTCTCATTGATGAATTCCTCTAACTCATCTGGTTTGCACGTTAAGAAAATAGAGTCAAATAACAGTTTAAAGTCATTGTGTAATTCACTGATTTTAGAGTTATATAATAACACAGTTGCTGAATCTACATCATCAATTATTGACGATGCCACTTTATTTTCAAGCCTTGTCAATGCAGTTTTCAAAACTTTCTTTTTCGTTTTTAAAGGTTCCATTTTAAATGAATTTTTTAACTCTTAAACTCAAATTTGAATAACTATTGGAAATATGCGCTCACCTGCAGCTACGACGGACCATCTGGACTTTATCACAAGAGTAACTGGCTCGGATTTTGGATTGATACTCAAAGGAAAGAATGATACTCGCATCTTCCAATAGTTCACACTTTATTCACGGCTTCTCGTACACTACTGAGCTATGCTTGCTTTCGGTGGGGCAACACACTACGTGCGCGCCACCTATTGGTTGCATATTTTACAACTTCTTAACAGGTGTAATCTCTTTAAAGCCATTTAAATTTCTCATTTTAATCATCTATTTAATCTATGGTAAAACCTATAGTATTTCTCAGTTTAGTGCTACAAAACCAACTGTGAAAAAAAGCACTGCAAAAGAAAAAAATATAATTAAAATGCATTTCTTAAAAATAATCAATCTTTTACCCTCCAGGCCATTTTCACGCGAAGGAACTCGAACGTTTTATAGCTCTTAGAATTTCTTACTTTTAACTTATAAGGAGTACATATAAAATTTAGATTTCAAACCTTTTCTTTTCACACACTTTATAAATCTTTAAGCTTACACGTGATTTTCAAATGTATGCTGAATTTTTTAAAAGAAACTATAGTTAACCCGCACATCGAATTTCCGCAAAGTGGTGAGCCTGGGTCACCTCTCGAGTTGCGGCATTAAATCATTTGGTGAGTCTTTGGAAGGCAAAGGGTTATTTAATATCTAAATATCCAAAAACTTTTTTAGTTATATATTTTTAAAAAGTTACTCCATTACCTAATTTTGATGAGTTGATTTTATCTAATACAAGAAAAGGAATGTATGTTAAAGCAGATGGTTTGCATCGATTCAACTTAAAAACCAAATAAAGGATGGAAAATGGACCTTGAAGGGAAAAGGGACAAAAATAGAGATACCGCGGGGTTAACTGCATACGAAGCTTGGTTTGTATCCAGAGCGGGTTAGCCACCTCCAAACTCGATGGAAGGAATCTTTTATTTTCACTCATACCTATTGCTTTGGGAGCGAATTTTGATGCCTTCTGAGACACATCTGTGACTAGCCCTGATTTTCATTCTCCTTCTTATTGATAAATGTTATGTTTTCATTCGTTTTTTTTTAATTTTATCATTTATCATGTTTGAGAATAAATTTTTAAAAAGAAATAATGTTCTAAAATTTTAGAAGATGTTGTAATTTTGCAGTTTTAATCAATGACTGATTGTGTATGAAGAAATAAATGTATGTATTAAATAGGACCCTACTTGTAAATTTCTGAATTCTTTTAAGGCTGAATATCTTTTTTTAAAAAAATTAAATGGATGTTAAAAAATCTTTTTGAAAAATAAATTAGGTAGAAAGAATTTAAATTTTATGTTGCAAAAAAAAAAAAAAAAAAAAAAAAACTGATCATCTAAGTGTGGTGAATGCTATATAAGCCAGATAACATCGCTCGTGTTGAAGTCAACTTTTTGCTTGACCGGTATGTTACTCGGCTACTACCCATAAGATTGGGGATTCGGGTTTAGCACTATCCGCTTATCACCGACATAAGAACAGTATATCCCTTATATAGGGCTTTAAATAAGAATCTAGAGACTAGAAATATTCTTGTAATTTTAGAGCTTTAAATATGAAAAATATTTCCATTTATTTTCTAATAGCTTTTGCAAATTATAATCATTTCTTACATGCTCCAAAAATATTTAGTGAAAGTAGATAATTTGTACAAATTTACAATTTCTAGTGCATGAAGCCAATGTCACTTAAAAATACGTAAAAACTCTATTCATAAATCATGTATGAATATGTAATGATTTTTGGGAGGAAAAAGCACAGCACAGACATTCCGTCTTTTCACGAATACTGTGTTTTCTTAGTTAGGTTTTATATTTCATTACCTAGATGAAAATTGTGTTTCCTCATTTGATAAAAAAAGTACACAAAACTCATTTCCAAACTTTTTCTTTAGTGAAATGACTACGGACTTTGTAGTTATCTTTCAAAATGCATTTCCTGTTTTCCTCAAATAAAATTCTTAGGTTTAAAAATTTTTAGGTGCTTGAAGCCAAATTCTGAAAAAAGGCATTAATTGAAAAATTTTCGAAGCTTATATCTTGCATTGATTTTTTAAAATATAAATGTTTAATTCCAAATTGCTCAAAAATTTAACAAATACTTATGAAGTATTGGGGGAGGGGCGCACACACACAAAAAAGCACATCCCACCTATTAACAGATTATGCAAATGTGTCATTTTTTGATGTTCCTCTTCAAAAAATTTTTTTTTCCTTCTTAACTTTGTCATCAATAACTGATGGATTAATACCAACTGTTGGGAATGCATTTCAGCCAGTGAATGAAGTAAACTAATAAAATCTCAAATAAAAAACAATAAATATGAAGAGAAACTTTTTACTATCTACTGAGGAATTAAGCTGTTTAAATCTTTCCTAGAAGGGTATATCTGTAATTTTCGTGCATCACACAATAATACTTATTTAAGTTTAATAGTTTCTTTTTTTTTCCTGTTGTATCTACTTTAAGAATTCTCATTTTTTTTTCTATAAGCAGCAGTCGAATCTATTAACAGTATCATTCAGGTATTAAGGCAACTACAAAATTCTTAACAGGTTGATTCTACTGACCCAATAACAAAATAACGTACAAAATATGAACTTAAACATGCCTGCCTTTCTTTCATATTGTAAAGACTTGACCTTGGTCGGCCAAATAAAATGGTAGCGTGTTATACAGCTTTATACAAAAAAACACGTCATCTAGGTTAGATACAGGAAATATTTACAACGGATTGTCCGTTCGACAACTATGCCGGGAATTCACAAGCTGTCTGCGTATTCGGCTACTGCCTGTAGCTCCAGAGATCTACGGATTACTTCCGGTAGATCTTTCTAACAAACTCGAAATCACGTGGTATCTCTTCAACTTCAGCACTCCTCAAAGCTTGTCTCGTCCTCCGGATCAGCTTGTCTCCTCTCCTCTTGGCTTCTCGAATCCCTTTTTAACGGTAGCGAAGCTCCACCTCTCAGGCTGATATTAGCGCGCTGGAAATGCCGATTGTCCAATCATTTTACTCCCACTGACGCGCCATCATGTCGTGGGAAGGTTTCTGAAACATCCACCCCTTATCAGAACCTTCACACTACCCGCTGTTCGCATCTGCATTCTTTCTTCAATGGGTTCAAGGAAACACTAATTTCTTCAACGGGTCGTAAACAGCATCTGCTGTTCGTTATCGGAACCCTTCCCAGCTGGGGTGGTCCATAGACGAAATAGTCCCTTCTGGTATTTCGACACGGTTTACTGCTTTAATGAGCCGAAAACATGTGTGATCCCTTATCTGTCTTTCTCAAATTCTAAGAGCGGGTGAAACACAATGGCAACAAAGGATGAATAGCCTCACCGCTGGATAGGAGTATCATTGTTCGATCATGTGTCTCTTCCAGCAGGAGACAAAGTGGCGACTTCCTTACAGCTCCCCTACTCTTGAAAGGGGACTTTTGTCCAGGGTTGGACAAAAGTCATAATCGGTTCGTGCAACTAACAATCCCTTCTTAGAGGCAGAGATACTATACTAATAAAACACATTTAAAAACAATTTATATTTACAATACTATGTACATAGGAACCTCTTAAAACACTGTCCTTTTATTAAAGTTTACAGCGGCTCAAACCATCAGCATTTTGATGCTTACTGCCAGGTTTATGTGTGACAGTATAATTGTACGGTTGCAGTGCTAACGACCATCTCATCAATCTAGGGTTATTTCCTGCATTGGTTTTTAGCCAAACCAACTGATTGTGGTCCGTAACAATTGTGAATTGCTGGCCATCTTGGTAAAACCTGAGTTTCTTTATGGCGTACACTATACTAGCACACTCTTTTTCTGTAGTGCTGTATTTCCTTTCGGCTTTCGAAAATTTCCTACTCAGATACAAAATAGGATGTTCCTTGCCCTCGGAATCTAATTGGGACATTACAATTCGTATCCCTACATCTGACGCGTCAGTTTGGACTATAAATTTTTTCGAGTAATCTGGAGCATGCAAAACGGGCTTTTTTGTCAAATTCCTTTTTACTCCCTGGAATGCTTGTTCGCATTCGGGCGTCCATTTAACTAGCTCCTTCGTTCTAGTGCCTTTCAGTGCATTTGTTAAAGGAGCGGCGATGACAGAATTTTTTTTCACGTAGTGCGCATAATACCCCGCTAATCCAAGGAAAGCTCTTTTCTGAGTTTTTGTCTTGAGGGTAGGAAAATCTTTAACTGCTTGTATCTTTACTTCAGTGGGCGTTCCAACTCCATCCCCAACCATGTGTCCTAAATATTTCGTCCGGTTTTGCGCGAGCTGACATTTTGACGGTTTCACCGTTAGGTTTGCCGTTCCTATTCTTTTGAAGACCTCGTCAAGATACTTCAAGTGATCTTCCCACGTTTCTGAATCGATCGCAATATCGTCTAGATAAGGAAAGGCGTATTCATCGCAATTCCCTAATATTTTTACCATCATCTTACTAAAGAATTTTTCCGCGTTCACCAGTCCGAATGGCATTTTTAGAGGGAGATACGTTCCGAAATTAGTTACGAATGCTGCTAACCGACTTGCATTCTTTGTCATGGGAATTTGCCAGTAGCCCTTCGCTAAATCTAGTACCGTAATGAATTTCGCGGCGGCTACTCTTTCAACTCTCTCTTCTAAATTTGACAAGGGGAAGTACTCAGTTTTAATAATACTATTCAATTTGCGATAATCAATACAGGGTTTTGGGGCTTTGCCCGCTGCCTCTACTAACAACATCGGTGATGTGTAGTCTGATTGCCCCATTTCAATTATTTTCAGATCTAACATTTGTTTTATTTCCGATTTTAAAATCTCCGCCTGGCGTTGCGAAGTGCGATAGGGTTTCGATCTAACAGGCTGATTACTGATCAATTCTATATCATGTTTTACTAGATGCGTTTTGCCTGGTTTATCGGAGAAAACTGTTCTATGTTGGTGTAACAAATTTTTGAGTTCATTAATCTGATTTGTCGGTAATCTCTCATCTAAATTACTATTTCGGGAAATCGCCTCAAAATCGTACGCGTTTACGTCTCCCGTTGGGTACGTGATTTTCAGGTCGTTTTCCGTCTCTATATCCCCTTTCCTCTCCTGGAAAATTAGATTTACCTCCGCCAGTCTTTTATGGTAAGGTTTCAACAGATTAACATGAAAAATTTGGGGCTTGGCCTCCTTTCCTGCCATTTTCACGATATAGTTCGTTTCTGACAGTTGGGAGTGAATTTCACCCGACCCTATCCACTGTACTGATAGTTTGTTTGGCATAGATGTGGCAAGAACCAGCACCTGATCATCGGGTTTGTATTGGCGACGAACAGCATTCTTGTCGTACCACAGTTTCCTCTTATCTCGCGTCTCTATCATCCTGGCTACTGCTACTTCCTGACAGTGTCTCATACGATTTATTAAATCGTACATATATCTGGCTACCGCCGTTCCATTTTCGTTCGGTGCTACCCAATGCTCGTATAAAGCACTTCCGGAGTTCTTAAGTTTTTACCGTGAACCAACTCAGCGGGGCTAAACCCCGTGCTCTCGTGGGTAACGGTTCTCAAAGCTAACAGAGTTACTGGAAGATTTTTCTCCCAATCCTTTCCAGACTCTAAGCATAATACCTTGAGGAGTCGTTTAATGGTCTTGTGAAAACGCTCGACCGGATTCTTTTGGGGATGCCGCATGGATGAATGAGCGACTTTTATTCCAAACTTATCAAAAAATTCTGTAGTCAAATAGCTAGTGAACGACGTACCCCAATCACACTGTATCTCACGGGGAAACCCCATCCTACTAAAGACGTTTAACATGGCATTTATCACGGTCACTGATGTAATGTCTTCTATAGGAATTGCCTCCGGATATTTCGAAGACATGCACATCGCCGTTAACAAATATCGGTTGTTATTCTCGCTAGTGGGTAACGGCCCTACGCAATCGACGTTTAATTTACTAAAGATTTCCGATATAATGGGAACTAATTTGAGAGGGGCCTTTGTTTTTTCCCTCGGTTTACCCACTCGCTGACAAGGGTCACACGAACGTATGTATTCCTCGATTTCTTTCACGCAGTTTTGCCAAAAATAATATTTTAGGGCCCTATCTTTTGTTTTAGTTACTCCTAAATGTGCTGATGTTGACTCATGACACATCTCTAATATCATCGGTCTGAATTTTTTCGGTATAATTAATTGAGATCTCGGATTTCCCAAATGATCTTTCGTTACCCGAAAAAATATTCCTTTCTCCTTTTTAAAACCGGCATGTCCCTTTCTGACGTGTTCCCTACACTCTTCCAATGTTTCGCAGTCTCTTCGGGCATTCGAAAATTCCGCCTGCGTTATCTGGAATGGAGTGAATAAGTCCACAGCTGTTTCCCTTAGAGCTATGGGAGGGACGGAATCATCTTCCAAGTCCATCTCGGGTTCTATTACTTGTCTCTCTACTGCGGTGCTCGTAACCCCCTTCGGGCTTCCAATCCCCTTTCCCTGCGAACGAGTAATAACGGCATTGACAGAGGCGAAACTTCGTTTCTTAAGTAGCTCGGCCGTTGCATTACTCAAAATGTAAATTCCTTGGTCGAGTGATGGATCCACAATCGCGGCTTTTGTGGAGACTTCTCCGAATTATGGGCTTGCGAGCTTTACCCGTGCCAGAGGTAAACACCTCAAATCTAAGTCTAGTGGCTGTTTTACCCAGATTACCTCACCGTGTAATCTGCATTACTAACGTAATTTCGAGGGACGACGTCTACGCTCGCCCCCGAATCACGAAGAAATTTAATTCCCGATCCGTTCACGGATCCTTTACTTATATAAAGAGCAAATAGCTCATTTTCGTGCGCACTTCCTATGTGATTTATCTGCTCTGTTGGCTGATTTCTTCTTAACTGCGGGCAGTTCAGTCTCAAATGTGTCGTAGACAGACATTCGTAGCACTGTAATTGTTTTCGCTGGTCGAAGTTTTCTCTCCATTTCCTTTGGGGGGCTGAATTCCTCCACGATTGATTCTCTGCGGGTTTAGAGGTTACCTGTCTTTCCGCGGTTTTATGCTTCTCCTTTTTAGGTGAAATGGGTCGGTTTCCCTCAAAATGTCCCTTTCCAGCGAATTTTACAAAACTGGATTTCGTACGCACTGATTCATAATGGTCCAATTTCTCTGGTAGAACATAAGGATCCACGAAGTTTGACCATACGTCTAGGAAATGATCTTTTATCTGGCTCGGGACATGTTTCTTTATCTGATCAGTAATCAATAGTTTTTTTAACCGTTCGAAATCCGTCACGCCCGTCCCTGAAAGCCAACCAGTCAAGAAATGCTCTAAATCGAAAATCAATTCTTTCCACATTGCATTCGGTTTTTTCTGATGGCTCACGAAGCGCTGTCTATATGTCTCCGATTTTATTTTAAATCGTTCCAGCAAAACTTGTTTAATGTAGCCGTAATATTGAGCCTTATCCTCCGGTTCTCTTGCGATAATTTGAGCCAAATCTAACGGTAAAAGGGATAATAATTGGGAGACCCATTCGGCCTCGTCAATCTCGGCGGTTTTTAGTTGTCTCTCCAATAGCGTAAGATAAATATCTGTTTGATTACTATCAAATTTAGGTATTAAGTTTTTTATATCTCTTCTCGATCTAGAATTCTCATTTCGACTTGAATGCATACTATTATTTTCCGACGAATTCGATATTCTTAACCGCTCTAACTCGAATTGCCGTTCCCGTTCTTTTTCAGCGAATTCACTTTCGCGGGCGCGTTCCTTTGATTCGGCCTCTACACGCTCTCTTTGTTTCCGTTCTTCAACTATCACCTCATACCTATCCTTTACGAAGTCTAGGTTAATATCCGGGAAGTCTTTAATTTTCCTAATCAGCTCTATTACCTTATTTGAGGGGTCGGTCTCTACTCTAATTCTTCCGCCAGGGAAAATAAATATATTTTTAGCGCTCTGTTTAAGAAAGCCATTTCTCTATTTATTCTTACTAAAAATTGTCTTACTCTTGAAAAAATTGTATAATTTCCGCCAAAATAAAAAAAGAAATAATCTCAACCAATTTAAAAACAAGGAACTCCTTTCGTAACAGCAATACACATAAAATACACAAGGATACTACTAACCACCAATTCTAAATATTTTATTAATATACGCAGATTTCCATTTAACTAAATACTGCCAAAATTATTACAATTTTTTTCTCAACTAGTACTTGCTTAATAAAATTTCAAAACCACCATTCATCAAATGCATTTGGTTAAGCCACTGAAACCTGTGCTTACGTTTATCATTTACCAGAAAATTTTTACTATGTTTCATTTGTAGAAAAAGTACACAAAAAATATTTTAAATCTTTTACAGTTTGTATTAATTAATTCAAAAATTTCTCTACTGAATTGCTTTAATAGCCAATTCTAAAGTGCTACACTGAAATTTCACTTTTATTTCAGTAATCAACAATTATTTCTTATCACAAAAATTTTACTACCATTCTTACAAGTACCAAGAACAATTTGACATAATTTATTCAAGAAATTTTCTCTTTTGCTAATATTAATAAAACAATGTACTAACCCTATTAGTTTAAACTACTAGTAACAATTGCTCTTAATTCAACTTAACATATAGCTACACAAAATTTCTGCCTCTAAAGAAAAGGAAAGTCAGAAAACACTCACCCATTTGCAGAAAACAAGGGCCCTTTTTATTTTATTTTCCGTCGTCGGCTTGTTGACACCAAGTTGCATGTAGAGAGGAAGCAAAATCCGAAGGCTGTTTCCGGTAGTAGATGATTTCTCAATAGCGTTGAGTCCACGCTTGTAGATGGGGAACTTTTTCTAAATATTGAATCTGCTCGTCGTTCCTGCAGATGAGGAATTTTCCAGCGTAGAGTCTACTCGTCGCTCTTGTAGATGGCAATTACTGCGCAACTGTATACCCACCTAGATGTTGTAACAGTTTCTCTCAGACTAGAAACCTTCTGAGTCTGAGACGCAAGTCCAGTTATCTAATGATCTATAACCGCGCAAAGTTCAGATCCTTATCCGCAGCCACCAATTATTTAAAGCTGTAAAGACTTGACCTTGGTCGGCCAAATAAAATGGTAGCGTGTTATACACAAAGGGTTTATTTATAGCTTTATACAAAAAAACGTCATCTAGGTTAGATACAGGAAATATTTACAACGGATTGTCCGCTCGACAACTATGCCGGGAATTCACAAGCTGTCTGCGTATTCGGCTACTGCCTGTAGCTCCAGAGATCTACGGATTACTTCCGGTAGATCTTTCTAACAAACTCGAAATCACGTGGTATCTCTTCAACTTCAGCACTCCTCATAGCTTGTCTCGTCCTCCGGATCAGCTTGTCACCTCTCCTCTTGGCTTCTCGAATCCCTTTTTAACGGTAGCGAAGCTCCACCTCTCAGGCTGATATTGGCGCGCTGGAGATGCCGATTGTCCAATCATTTTACTCCCACTGACGTGCCATCATGTCGTGGGAAGGTTTCTGAGACATCCACCCCTTATCAGAACCTTCACACTACCCACTGTTCGCATCTGCATTCTTTCTTCAATGGGTTCAAGGAAACACTAATTTCTTCAACGGGTCGTAAACAGCATCTGCTGTTCGTTATCGGAACCCTTCCCAGCTGGGGTGGTCCATAGACGAAATAGTCCCTTCTGGTATTTCGACACGGTTTACTGCTTTAATGAGCCGAAAACATGTGTGATCCCTTATCTGTCTTTCTCAAATTCTAAGAACGGGTGAAACACAATGGCAACAAATGATGAATAGCCTCACCGCTGGATAGGAGTATCATTGTTCGATCACATGTTTCTTCCAGCAGGAGACAAAGTGGCGACTTCCTTGGCAAATCGTCAAAAGTCCGGTGGCATGTATTTTCATCTCGAAATTATGTTCTCTTTGTGTGTAGATAACTAAATATTTTTTAAAAGATTTAACTTTCTAAACGCAGACATTATATGGCTTATATTACCTTTTCCATGACGCCAGTTCTTATAAAAGTTCATTGGCAGATTTTCATATTGTACATACGATGCACCTGTGCAATGTTAAATAACTGAAATAGTAGCAAAAGCTTTACTTTCAGTGTGAATTTTCAAGTGTAGACTCTTTCTCGAATTGAAATTGGTCAAGAAAGAGTTTTAAAATTTATTTTTACTAGTTTTATCAAAACTCTTTGGATTTAATGAATATACAAATGCTGCATATTACCCACTAGCAACTGGATTTATTGAGCTTTAAAATTAAAAACATATTTTCGTTTTGTGCACCTCCCCTCCCCCGCTTGTCTCTTAAAATGATTTTTTCCCCTCATTCTCTCCATCAAGTGGTACCACTAACATGTATTTAAGTAAATTGATAGGCTAATTCATAAGTAAATTCTGAAAAAATGAAATTGTGTCTAGTCATAGAGTGTACAAACACATATACAGATTCAAAAGAAAATTACATCAGGGAGTGAAAGTTCAATTACAAAGAAAGATATTTCGTTTATTGCACCCATTGAGAATTCTATCACAACATATAATAATAGGAAAATAAGTTATAGATATCAAATGCATGATTTATAAATATAAATATTTTTTCATAATTAAATCAAAGTGTTAATTATTATTTAAATAACTTTTCAGAAAATATTGAGGAAAATTTATTAAATGGTTTGCTTATCATTTGAGAAATCATGCATTCAGAGTAGATTAGAGAGTTTTCTAAAACATTGAGTTACTCAAAATCAGTATTTAATAGGAATTTAACAATAATAATATTTAAAAAAACAGTGTTGATTTTCCTGAAAGAATTCGAGAATTAATCAAAATCCATTTGTTGCGTACGTACTGCACTGATTGTAAGAAAATAATAAGTCTAAGTAATTTACGAAAACAGGCATTTATTAGTCATATCAAAAAAAGAGGGAAAAAATTGCGTGTCAGTATACAAAAGTCATAATTGGTATCCATGTATCTAAAGGAATAAAGGAGAAGGTGATATGTTAAGTCCGAAAATAAACCGATTTCGAACTTCTTAGTTCCAGAATTTTTAGGGACATTAAAACTTATCCTATCACATTCGTCCTTTAATGCATTGAATGATCTATCGGAAATATTTTGGGGTTTGTTTACTGAAAGTGAAATAACTGAAACACAACAAAGGGCCACACCTTATTTTTTAAAGATTAGTTCCATGAAATTAGTAGTTGAAAAATCTGCAGAAATTGATGCCCAAATACATAAATTGGCACAAGTGAATAAATAAAAAAAAATTTTGCTTTATAATTTATTTTTTTGCTAAGTAATCATCAAATAATTTATATCATGATAACGGAAATGTTTTTTATTTTATTTCACCAGAGTCCATAATCTTGTGTGACATATTTAAAGAGATCCCTCCGTCTTTATATTTAAGTTTTGTCTTCGCTAAATTCTAGATAATAGAATATGCATGCAGGAAAACATAGGCGTTTTTGTACTTTTGAGTGGCAACCAATGGCTAAGTCAGTGAAATGTCAGGCATCTCACTCAGCTGTCATCCATTCAGTGTGTAATTTGCAGTATATTGATAGAAAAACTGGAATGACGGCAAGTGAAACTGATGTTACATTTTGCCGATAATTTTTAGACACCTGGCCAAGAAATGATTCGATGGAGACAGACAACGCTCAGTCGGCAAAGTATCGAACATATGATTCAGTTATCGTTCTTTCAACCTTAAAATTGTCTTACATTTGTAGAATATCTGGAATAGTGATTCGTGTATCAGATGTCGCATTTTTGACGACTTTTTTTTAACCAGTCGTCTTAAAAATCAATACTAGAGGATATCTACTGTATATTAGGTATCTAATTTAATTGTAGTTCATTCAGACTGTAATCGGTATTGCATTTTGCTGAATAAACGGATTTAGTATTAAATGAGTCAGATGTCACATCTACCGACTATTTTTGGTTGGACGGTAAATATGGACGGTAGATGTAAATTTGTTAGGATTGTTCATTTCATCGACTGTTTGGATCACTTGTCGGCGAAGCTTTTAGATGAAATTAAGAGTATTATTATTATACAAGATTTAAATGTTAGGAAAATATAGTGATTATATGAACGTATTTCGATTAGTTTATAGGGTTTAAATTTTTTCTGAACCCAAAGAAAAAAAAATTACTTTTTGATGGACGTTAAATTTTTGAATTTTTTTTATAAACATTTCGAATGCTAAAGATATTTACAGGAATTTTGCAGATATGAATATTTCACTATAATTCTCACTTTTAAATAACTTGTTACTGTTTTAGGAATTAATAAATACAAACTTTCAGTTTTAAAAAAATCCAAATTAAATATTCGGATAGATTATTTTACTTAAGAAAATTTCGTACTAATATTTATTTTTTGAGTAATAACTTTATTTTAAATAAGTATTCAAAAATGTTACGAAAAATAACTGCAATGGAGTTATCGTACTTTGGTAACCAATCCAAATTTAACTTTAAAAGTTCTTTAAAAGGAATTTGATTAGTTTCATTTAATGTAGTGACCATTTATGTAGGAGTTTAATCAAATCTTCCAAAAATGTTAGACTATTCAGATAGCGGGACTTTAGTGGCGTTGTGTCTGAGGGTTTTCAAATATTTACGGGTTCAGTTTCTAAACCAAGATTAAAATAATGCTAAAGAACGATGAAGAGACTTCTTTAAAAAAAATAAATGAATTTATTTAGAGTTAAAGGGAAAATTTTGCAAAGGAGAGTATTTACAGGGAAATATTAAATGGATTAAAACATGGAGATATTAAATAAACAGAAAGTTAGATTATTTCCTCTAGGAGGACGTTAGAAATCTAATAAAAGGCATTATGTGACAGAAAACATATTACCGCGTCGCTTTGCGAAAGGAGAAACGCTGACACGTGGAAACGTCTTTATAGTACGGTGATTAGTGGGCTTGTGCCTGAATATTAATTGTGGCATTTTTTCAAAAACTCTATAGACGGCCTTGCTCTGGAATGTTGTATTAATTAAAATTATCGTCCTCTGGGAAATGAACTAAACTTTTACAATTCTGGATTTGAATTGCGTCTACAATCAGATGATAAAAGAGAAAAAGAAAGGCTAAAATAATGGTTAAATAAAATAGCTCCGTGGGATATGCTACATTTATTTAACATAAATGTAATTCATTTAGCTTAAAATGTAATTCAGTTGTCAAGTTTAATAATAAATTAATAATTGTTATCAGTTCCTCCCTTTTTTCGAAAGATATCGTATACAGTCCTCAATCTCCATGAATCCCAGCAATTTTCAGCGCCAACTTAGCAGTTGCGCCTCTTTGAAGCATAAATAACGAACAGATTGCTCTATTATTATTGTTCAATTTTTATTTATGCTATTGTAAATATATTTTTATTAAACCTTTCTTGTAAAAGCTTTAAATCCTCAAAGTTTGTTTCACATGGCTAAATTAATCTTATTAATTCTAGTCTCCTTCAATGTCCTCATTTATGGTATTGAAATAATCGTATCGACTAGTTTTTGATGAAATACATAGTATCAAAAGGTGGAGAAAACACTATTTTAAATTATAATTGTATAGTAATAATAGAGCATTTTGATTGCTTAGTTGCGCTTCAAAGTGGTGAAACCAATTGCCAAAATCTCTTAAGTTGTTGAGTTAGAGATCTTTGAGTTTTATACTGCGATATATCCCCGATTTCGGGACACATGGCAAAGATGTATAAAAATTGAGAATATATTTCAAATTGGGGATCGATATAATGACAGTTCTTGATGATGTTTTTAAGAATCATGAGCTTTCATTTGAAATAAAAATTGGGAAATCGATGCACAAAATATTATATTTAGTTCTGTTACTGGGAAATTCTATCTTTTTTTTTTCCCACAGAGAATGCATGGTTAAGTAGATTACATTTCTCACGAAAATGGATGATGGTTGAGAATAGTGAACTTTTTATTATGCATGTAGGTGTCATTAGCTATCACAAGAAATAAGCAGTGGATAAATAGCTGATCTCTAGACGACTAGTATATATTTTTTTTCTATCATTAATCGTTTCATCTTTGGATTTTTACTACCCTGACACCCAAAAAATCGTTAATTATTCATTATAACTAATTTAGCAGTTAATTTTGTAATTAACTTTATTTAATCACAAATTTAATTATTGTTTCTTATTTTGATGATAAAATTAAAGAAATGCCTCATAACGGAAAAATTCTACCGCCTCCATCGTCTCTGACACAAATACACCAAATGGTTGGTTTTTTTCCTTATATAAAAACTGAAATAGTCTCCATCATTGTATTTGCAAATGGTTTTTGAATAAAATGTTTAATGGTCGTCTTTTATTCGAACTTTGTTAAAATAAAATTAAAATTTCTGCTATTTGGTTTTTATCTAGGAATTACAAGATCTCATTAGAAGAATTGTCATTAATGGAATGATTAAATTCTGATCCCAAATCTTTTTTCTTACATTCATGGATTTTTTAAATTTTCAAGCCACTACTTTTCCTTTCTTATTATTATTGGTTTATTTAAAGAGGCTATTCAAAACTTCCTGACATATTTCTTGCTTCCTTTATTGCCTTTTTTCTCTCAGACATTTTTTTTATCTATTTCTTTACGTTATATTATTCTTTTTCATCGTTTCTTTTTAGAAATAAATTTTCGATTTTTCCTGCTGCCTTCTTCTTTAAACTCAAAAAGTGTGGCACCGATTCGAGTGTGTGTGGAAAATATGAAATATGACTCTGCGATACCTATTTGGAATAGGACAACTCTTGTTACTGCGGGAAGAAGGGTCTGCATCTGCCTTTCCTGCAGCTAAAGGGTTCTCAACAGTTGAATCAGATATCTTGTAAATATTGTAGGCCTAAAGAATCTCAACCAGTTAACTGATTTTGATGAATGCTCTTGTCATTGAAAAAGTACTACATTTAGCGTTATGGCGAGTTTATTCAGTGACAATTATTATATATATAATTAATGATTTATATAATAAATAAGCTTTGGACAATTTAGATGCATTTTCTGATGAGGTCGAAACAGTTAATTGGTTAAAGCAAGAATGTTGATTTATTAAAAGGGCATATTCTACACATATACATAACCTAAGTGAAGAATTAAGAATTTGTTGTTTTTATAGAAATAGAGTACATGGATGCACTTAGAAGACACATTTCATTCTGCTCCGGATTTAATTGCATCATTATGCCTCTGAAAGTTACTTTGTTTAATGTAATCGGTTTTTCAAAACTATATCAAAACTAAAAGCTGTTCAAAAAACTAACGAATTTTCTTTTTTTCTTGCCTTTGAGATAAATTCCCAGGTCCGAGGATGTAACTAATAGCAGATACTACAAAATACAAACTCGTTACAATAAAAAAAAATGATAAGAAATTTAGAAGCGTGCTTCGTTCGGAAAATAATCATTGACTGATCGCGACCGAAAAATATGCACTGTACTAAGGTTACTACATCATATATGTGAGGAAATGTGAGCATCTTTAAAAGTTAGGATTTTTATAACTGTACCCGTATATCTATCTGCCTTACTATCTATATCTTTTTTTAAATATCTGAAAATACTCAGTCTATATGACATTTATCGTAGCGCGACGATGACCGCTATTTGACGTCTTTGTTTTGGGCGATTAGCTGCAAAACAATTTTGCATCTAAGGCCTTATGTTGCGAAAATCTACCACTGTATATAAATTAAGTTCTGTATTTAAGGAAATATACGGCATCTAGAAGATGAAAATTTCTTCTGTTTATTATTATTTATTAAAAGATTTAGTAATGTATATTCGTTTCAACGTTTGATATATATATATATATATATATATATATATATATATATATATATATATATATAT
>JAOUZG010036559.1:4056174-4127812 GCA_026289955.1 Argiope argentata
TATATATATATATATATATATATATATATATATATATATATATATATTATTCGCAGATTTTAAATTACAGTTTGATGCTGAAGAAATTGTCTCATCAGTTGATATACAAGAAATCTATTCAAAAATGAAATTCAAACTCTCATCATTAAATGTGACGTGTTTTGTTAAGCCGTGAGTATCATTTTTTATTATTCAAAGAGGTTTATTTTCAGTTCTTATTCAGATTCGGGGTTTTCCTGACATGTGAGAACATGTTGTTTTGGTTATGGTGTTTTATGGTGTATCCAAAAAAAAAAAAAAAAAAGACCTTAGTCAAAAAATATTCGTTTTTTCACTGGTAGATAGCGAGTCACCTGCCAATATTGTTTGAGATATTGAATTAAATTTATTATCAATTGATTTTTGTTTGTCATTTCTACGAAATGACGTCATCTTCCAGTTTGTTTACGATTTCTTACTTTAAAATAATTAATGTCGCACTTATAAGAGTATCGTGTTTTTTTTAAGTATTTTCTTTTAGTTTTAACTATCACAATTTTGTAAAACGCGACTTATATTTATTCTTTAATGACATTATAAGCGCATTATAATTGTATTTCTCAAAATACTGTAAATATTGGAATATAACTTTAATATCAATCTACATTACGTTCATTGGATTTTACCACATTTACAATTGCTTCCAGTAATAGTGAAATTTTCGTCGAAAATTACTGGATTTTTTTTTTTAAATCTTAAAATAGATCGAGCTCCAAAACATTGTTTGCCAGCTAGAAAAATTGAAAATGAAAGTTTAAAAAATTATCATTAGAGAGAGAGAAGTCTCGTGATATTTTCAAATCGGTGCAAACTGGTTAATGACTTAAATTAATTAAGACAAATTATCACTTAAAAAGTAATAATGTTCTCACATGATAACTTGAAATTCGCAACCGCAGATCTCATTTTTTTCCTCACATTTTAGCATTTAACATTTTATTTTATATTTTAGATCATTCAGGTCAAAATAAGATTTTTTTAGTGGGAATGCTTTATTTCAAATTATTTTTGTGATGGAAGAAATATAAATAAAGTTTAGTACATATTTGCAGGTAGTTTTTAGTTTCTATGTTGTAAATGATATTTATCTGAATGTCAGTGATTATAGCACAAATGTTGATTTTTAAACTTTTTTAAATTTTGATTATTTCCTAAACCTTTCAACTTAAGGAAAAATATTTTTGCAATTTTAAAAAAGAATTATGAAATACTAGATAAGAGAGGTTGTAACTTTCATTATTTTGTTCAAAATAAGCTCTTTAAAAACATTAAATAGTTTAAAACAAAATGAATCAAATCTATAAGAATATTTAATTAATATAATCTCATTTTTGTGTGCAAAATTTTTATATAGAATCTTATTTCACATATTAATCATCAATATCTGTATAAATAATTTTTGTAAGAAGTTTAAAACTAAATAAATGTGTGTCTAAATTGTAGTTCCTTTTATTATATTACAATCTTGTATATTTATTGCCTCTCAAAATTTTGCTGTTTCATAGTTTATCGCATTTTAGTCATAATAAATTTCATGATGATGATAAGTAATTTTTCAATTTTTATAATTTAAACATTTTATTCATAAACTTTTAATCTTAAATTAAAATAAACAAGGATTAAATTCATAGTTCTTTTTCTCTGTGATGATTCATTGACAAAAATTAAGATAATTTTACTGCAAGAGTTTTGGTTTTTAATTAAAAAATTTGAATATTTTTGAAATTGAACTTAAAGTTAGAAAAAGATTTATGCTGTAATATTAAACCAGTGCTTTAAATTACTTAAGTAAATGTTATGAAATAATTGTTGGCTTGTATAAGGGCAGAAAACTATTATAAATCTAAATTAAAACAAAATTTAGGCTCTTTTTCTGTTTTATAGAAACATTTAATCTATCCAAAGGTTATTTTAAAATTGCTTTGTTACTTTTATTTTGAATTACAATCAAAATAGTGTTTTATATGCTTAATATTTTATTATCTCAGGCATGCATTAACTAAGGTTTTTACTTCACATTCAGGTCTGGAACAGATTCTTGGATGCATGGGCCATATGATGGAAAAGTAGTATTTTGCAGTAACATGGCAACAAAAAATATCAAATCTAAAACAATAACAAACAGTAACAACTTAGGACAACACTCTCATGTAAAGTCTGACAATCAACCTTTCTTAATTGCAAACTACACTCAAGCATTACATTCAAATGTTAAAGAAAAGTTGTCTTCTAGTGAAAAACAAACTAAAATTTTAGTTGAAGAAATGAAGTATATTAGTGAAATTGATTTGAAAGTAAAATCATTTGGTATTATTTTGTGGATGTCATTAGTTGACATATTAAATCAAATCAGTGTACCTTTGAAAGAAGTTTTTATTTCAGATACAAAAACTTACCATTCTTTTCCTTCAAGAGAAGACACATTTGCTATGAAATTCTGCGGGAAAAACTTGCCTTTATTCTATGTTGAAACTAACAACATTCAGATATATTTACCTGAAAACTGTACTTTAACTAAATTAGTATTAAAAGAAAATTATCGAATCGATCAAAGTGTAACTGATGTACTGTTTATGCAACTTGATTGTGTCACTTTGACATCACAAGTTGAAAATCCTTTGCCACGTATTATTTTGGAATCAGAAATATATACAGCAGCTGTAAATTCTAAAACTATTGCACTTCCTGGAGCTTCTGTTGAAGATAGGCAGTACCAGATGGATATATGTGGGTTGACCCTTGGCACCAGTAAGCATTTCTACTTTTTAATCATGAAATAATCTAATTTTAGTCTGAAAAATATTTTGAAACGTTTATATATTTCTTTATCGACTTATAGAAATTTGCACAAGTTTCAAATAAATAGATGAACTAAAAAGAAGCACGAGAAGCAATTGCATTAATATATAATTAAATAAAGCTTTAAGTATTTTTGATTCCATAGATGAATTATTTTTTGCACACTAATAAAAGCTCTTCATTATTTACTTAACCATAACTGAAATGGTATTTATATATTTCATTACCTGCCATTGTCAAAGTATGTGTATGTTTTAACGATAGATGATAAAACAGATTAAATTTTAAAAATTGTCTTCAAATAGTTGTACTGTTTCCCCCCGATATTATTAATTGTGATTCTATGACAGTTTCCGGTGCTAGCATTGTATGTCAAAATGATCCCAAGAAGGAATTTATTTCTCATTATCCTTTGACAATGGGAGAGAATCCGGCTCTAGAATGGAATATTGGTGTTATTCCTGAAAACAGAAATTTTTCGGATGATTCAGCGATGGTAACGCCAATTATATCTCCTCTGGATCTCCGATTTGCTTTTGCTCCATCTATTGTTTGTGATAGTTCTGAAGCAACAGAAGTAAGCACGTTTATTTTATTTAGACGTATTTTGTGTATAATTATAAGAGAAATATATGCAGCCAAACTAAATTAATTTTGTATATTAGCTTAATGGTGAGTATTTATGCTAGATAATGTAAACATCTTAATAAATTATTTATGTGTGTATCTTCACAATGAGATGCACTGCAGTTTTAATGAAAATATTTGTATGATTGTTTCTTAACACTAAACCTACCGGCGGTTCATCTATCCATTGGAATTGCCATTGGAAACGGGTCATTTGACCCGCTCGTGGTAACTTTAGTGTTAATTTTAGAATGTAGTTTGAATTTTTCTGTAATAAAAGGATTATAGAATATAAACTGTCAAAAGATTATTTCATTTCAGATTTATATTTGCTTGGTTATGTGTAGATTTATTTATCTGATGCATAATAAAAGAGATTAAGAAATGTTTTAATAAACGTTTTTTTCCCTAAAAATATAAACTTAATTTTATATTGGAAAGTATATTTTTTAAAGTTTTTTTTAAATAGATTTTAGCTTATAATTTATAATTTAAAATAAGGAAAGGGATGTAATTAAAACTACTAAATGGCAAAGAAGGATGATTGCATCAAAGAATAATAATTTTTGATTCCATTTGCTATCTATCTTTGTGGTGACAAATTACTGACAATTGTTTGAAAATATTTTAGACTTTCTTCCATATGTCATTCGGTTTTGATAGAATCAAGCTAAAAATAAATGACAATTAGACTATTTAAATTTTTTGTTCAGATACTTAAGGGGAAATTTCATGTAATTTTTTTTATTGGTTTCTGATTTTGTAAAATAAATGCTGTTCTCCCAAATTCTTGGGAAGTTCTTAATAGACTTAAAATCATTCAAAAGTAAATAATGAAAAAATATTATGAGAATGCTGATATTTAACCCTATTCTGAGCATTAATGCATAATATTCAGTTTCATCCTAAAATTAAAGATTTTTCTGCTCCAAAGTGAGTATAAAATTATAATTAATAAATAAACCTGTTATTTTAAGACAAAAAGTTGTTTATATTTTAAATGATATTGCATTTTGTACTCATGTATCTTATATTGTGCTTCTAATTCAGTAGCATTGTTTTATCTGTGAATTAATTAAAGAAAATGAACAAATTTTGTGCATATTTATTTCGGTATTCCTTAAAAGTGTTTGGTTTTGCGGATGCAATTTTGATGTCCTTATGATTATTATTTATTTGAATTAATCACAGTCCTAAATGTTAAAGAAATATTCATATGATTTTCAGTTGTTTTTTAAAACATGACTTTAATACATTTCATTATATTCATCAATGCCAAATTTTTAATAGATATATGAAAATAAAATATCATATTATAGAATTTTTTTAAAAAAAAGTCCTTTTCAAGTGATTTTAAGTCAAGTATTAATAAGAAGCTAAGGCATTCTTTTATTGTGATAAATAATGCATCATTCATTAATGTTCCATATTTAATTGTATTTTTTCTTATGTGTTCAAGGGAAGAAAATTATTCCTCTAAACAGTCACAGGCATAATTTTTAGTTTTATGTGTTTCGAGTATTGTGTTTCTAGTTTTATGTGTGGAAGAGGGACCAATTAAATTAAATTCACAAATATTTCACTGAAGATTCACTTAACAAAAGTCTTTGGTATTGGGATTCTGCTGATTACTTTATTTGTGTTTAATAACCCTTAATGTATTTAAAATGTATCCTTTAGGGTGGAAATGCAGAAATAATATTAATGTAAAAAGATTTTAATGGAATTTGCTCATTTTAAAAAGATACTGAGGTAGTTATAAAACGGTAATTTCTCCTCTAAATATAAAGCAATTTGAGCAAAGTTCCTTTGGCGTTTCATCTAGTTAGTTACATGATTTATTCAATAAAACAAACAATAGGAGGGGGAGAGCAAAAAAATGTTTTGTGATTTGAGTGTATTTGTGGAGTGTATTTCTGATTTTTTTCCCTTCTGTTTTGCTTATTTTTCAGAAAATACCGGTTGCTGGTGTATCTTCGGAAATCAGCATTTCTAGCGAAGTGTTTTTATATTTAAGTATTCATCAGGCATGCTTTCTGTACTCCCTTTTAAAAGACAATTTGGATTTTGTGCACACTGTGTTTGATAATGCTTCTAAAAAATCTGAAGCTCATATGGATGGATCGTCTTCGCCCATTAATTACAGCAAAAATTCCAGAAGCTCAAGTGTGTTCTCACCTCGAATATTTACTCCTGATTCAGCAAATTTACTAGGAAGACCAAGTAATATTGTTAGACTTAGCAAAGTTAATTTTGTGCCCTATGAGTTATTAATCACCGCCGGAACTGTGTCTGTTATGCTTTTTTATTATGATAGTGACTTCAAAAATAAATCACATTTTCAAAACTTTACTACCATGAATTATATGTTTTCGAACCCTGAAATAGCTCGGTCTAGCAGCATATGCCCAGCATTAGATGACATTAATTATGTCATCCCATCTTCCTTACAGGATGCATCATCTGTAATTACCTTACATCCATTTTTATGTCTCACTATAACACAACCACACAGCTATCTATTGTGTCAAGCAACAAACCAAAAATTTGAATCATCCTGTTTTGATTTGCAGTTGCATGGATCATCAGCTGATTTTGTTGTTAAAAGTAAGCAATTGTTATTGAACTTATTTTTTATATTTTCCGTGTTAAAAAAAGGTAATAATTTAAAGCCTAATATTCTGTGATTTTAAATTATTTTTAACATTGTAGGTTGCTAACATTAAATGTAGTTATTTAAATCAACATGTTAAATTTTTTTTCTATAATATTTCTCAAAGTAAAATTTATTTTAGAGCCTTTTAAATCTTCTGTGCCTATTCATGATGACTTCAATCATTCATATCTGGAAACGAAGCCTGGTGAACCACATGAGAAAACAGGCATACCACCGGCGTTTCTTACTATAACTTGTACCGATATTTTCACTGATGCTGGTAGGTATACCTCAATTCAAGTTATCGTTTTGATTTTTACAGCTGTATGTACTTCGTCAATATATTAAAATTTAAAAATATTCATAATTACAGCTTTTTTTTTTCAGTGTCTCATCGATACTTCAGACAAGATCTAATTCGGATTATAAAATTTAGTTCGAAGTTTGTTATATCCCCTTGGTTTTATTTTATTTTTTATATATGAGGACATTAGCGGATGCGTGACCGAGAGGAAGAACTTTTGAAATTTTAAATCGATCAACTTAAATTATTTTACTTGATGAGGCATAATTTGGAAAGAGCTAATGACAAAACTGACGTCGATTCGCTTGATCTAAGAGCAAAGTGACAAAAAATGTTTCCTTTCAGTAATTTTGCTATGAGACTCTGATAGATATTTCCTTGACGCATTTAGACTTAGAAATGGGAATCTTGGGTATCTTTAAAAGAATGTTTTGAGCATCAAGAATTTTTATCCTTTCACTCGGAGCGTGAGAAAACGAAAAATCATTTTAATTCTAGAGCGCATTAGAGTGCTAAGTAATTAAATAAAAGGTGGGATTTGTGTCGGAAAATAAGGGAACATTTTAGAATGAAGTTAACTTAGACTAATTGAAGTTAAAAGAAAATTAATTATGACCTAAATTAAGAGCTGTTATTGC
Source organism: Argiope argentata (assembly GCA_026289955.1). Lineage (NCBI taxonomy): Eukaryota > Metazoa > Arthropoda > Arachnida > Araneae > Araneidae > Argiope > Argiope argentata. Next base: position 4,063,238 of record JAOUZG010036559.1, read on the forward strand.
AGTTTTTCCTTCCACCGCAAAACCTGAAAGTACATTAGAGCCCTTTAATACCCAATCCTACATTACAGTAGTGTGAAAGTAAGAATGTGAAATTTAAATGTATCTTAAAAGTGACACCTAAGCTACCGTTACCTTTACATCAATATAGAAATCATTTTCAATAAAAATATTAGAAATATAAAAGTATAGAGATGTAGTTGTAAAATTATTATGTAAATTAAATAATCAAAAATCATAAAACATTAGCTGAATTAGATAGTATAGTGCATAGATGTATTTTTAACATTATTATGTTGACAATCAGCTTATAAATTAAATTTGATGAGGATAGTATATGGTACGCTTGCCTACGTTATACTAATCTATTAGGAAGTGCGACTCGACAAAATTATTAAATTAGTAATAAAATATTATTATTGTTATGATTTCACTTAAATGAAATATCACGATTTCATATAAAACATTTGAAAATGACAATAGACAAAAGATTCAACATACTCTGATATTAATTATTAGTTGTGAAATAAATAGTATAAAAAATGTTTGTGAAATGTGTGATAAAAAGTACTTTGAAATTTCAAAACAAAATATATATATTTGGAAGTATGAGTGTTCTGGCTCTAGAAATAACAAAAGATAGTTTAGTTACAATCAGGGGTGTAAAAAATTTCCTCTGAGGAATTTACTTCTTTTTCTGATTATTATGTATCATTAATTTTATTTATTTTAAATTTAACCTTGGGGTTTAATAAATCTAATTTTTATTAATCGACCTTTTTTTTTTTGACTTAATAACATTCTAGCAAATTTCAAGTGAAGTACATTTTAATATTGTGTCTAACTTTAAATAAGAGATTTAAAAACTCACATAATTTTAAATATTACTATAAACAGATTATTTGTGAAAATCTTGAGCATTTCAATCATTTTTTTGATGAACCAAAATCACAGAAAAGCAAAAAAAAAGTTGAGAGCACTGTAATGGAGAGCAGCACACTTAAATTTCAACACGGTGAGGAAGATTCTTATTTATTGTGGTGAGAAGGGAACAAATAAATAGCATCAGTATCTAGGTAGGTAATTAGGCACAGGCAATGAGCTTGGCATTAAATAGAACTTTCTGAAAAAACGATGAGAAGAAAAAAGCACAACAAATTAAATAAGGAAGCAGAAGAAATGTGGCGCAGGACATTAAACTTGAGTTAAGGATGGATAGGATTACGTGGTTTTAACGGGGGCAGCCGAAATGTTGGGAAGCCAAACGTACCGGGAACAAAAGCATGGCTGATCAGACAGGACGAAAGCAGTGGCGGTGCGGGAGCTGCTGCATCGCATTCATTTCGCTTGCCTCTTCCAGGGATTTGCGGATTAATTTTAACCCTTTAGTAATTTTTTAACTCGGATAACTGTCCTAACGACTTAAATTTGTGAACTTATTTTAGCTGATGCTTGGTCGAGAAGAAGAAATTGAAATATTTAAATTTGATTTTTTTCCTCTTTGGAGGCATAATTGGGAAAAAAGTGATGATAAAACTGATATCAGTTATAAGAGAAGGGAGACACAATTTTTCTCTTTTGTAATTTTACTATGAGATTTTGATTGGAACTTCTTTGACATATGTAGACTTAGGAAAAGAAATCTTGGATATCTTTGAAAAAATGTTGCAATCCTTAGGTATATTTATCCCTTCGACTGGAGCTCGAGAAAATTCAAAATCATCAGTTTTTTAGAGCACCTGTTAAAATTTAAAAAATAAAAAGTAGTAAAGGGATTAAGAAATAAGAGGTCATTTTACAATAGACATTTAAAATAAATAGTAAATTAATTAGTGTCAAAATTACGAGAAATCACTATGCACATACTCACATATATGTGGAAAACATAATGATAAATATTGAAGATAACATGATATTTTCAAAAATCAACTCCTACCGTTTTACACTTATTGCTTTGTGTATTTTTACAGAGCATGCAATATTTATGTCAGTCTGGATAAGAAAAACCTAGAGTTTCTCATGTGATTTGTTCTTTTTATATTTAAATGGACAAAAAAAAACGAACTAGTACATAAATCGTACTGCCTGTAAACTAAAACTTCAGATTCTTCTCTAGTTGAGGTATTTGTTTCCTTATTACGATTTTTATTTGCACCCTTTTGTATATTGAGGCTGAATACTGTTGTGGAAACGCTTGTAGTTGCCATAGTAATAATTTTTCTGGATTACAATTCTGACCGCGTTTGTCAACTCTTGATTAGACTAAATTCGAAATATATGGGTAAAGAATAGCTTAGTCTAAATTAATTTGTTATTTAATTTCCTGATATGTTGTATCTTAAGTTTTTGTTGCATTTTGTAATTACGTAATAGCAAGCAGAATTTTACTAGTACAAAACTGCACAAAATAACTTCTAGTTTATCGATTTTCAGAGTTGTAAGTACCGGTTAGATTGCATTTTGGAGCTTCGAGCTAAGGAAACAAACTAGTAGGGGGGGGGGGTATCAGTTCTTTTCGATTTGGGATTTTATTTTTAAAAATTAAATTATGATTTTCTAACGATATTTTAATTAAAGTCTATAAAGTTTATTTCTAAATAAACTAAAAGTACAATGGCTAATAATATTAAAAAATATCAAATAGCTTCTGATTTAACTTTTTTATTTCAAGAATCAAAAATAATTTAAAATTGTATACGTCAATGAAATATTTATAAAATATGGTTTCATTCAGTTAAATTGTATAAAACTACTTTACTTATTAAGAAATTATTCAAAAATAACTTAAACAAATGGTTAAGATTGGAGAAAAAAATTCAGATGGTAGACCCTTTATCATTTATTACTTTTGGAACTTCAAGTCTGCATTTACGGCCTTGTAAAAATTCGATTTATAAGAAATATAAGTTTGGCCTTTTATTCACTTTGTTATACACATAAATATAATCACTTCAAAAATTATATAAAGCTTGCTAATATTGTGTATACATTTTATATAATTTGGGATAGTTTACTTGTGTTATTTCCAATACATTTGAATTTACATTAAATTTTTATTTTATGTTCTTGTGAAAAGCCTTAGAAAGTTGTTTGGTATGATTGCAAATAACGCTGTAGACTTTTAAATAAGTTAACTTGTTTTGTTTGAACAATTCCCAGAAAGGATTTTAAAAACTGGATGAATAGTCTGAAGAAATAAATATATTCGATACAGTAAAAAAGAAAAATCAAAATCGTATTTTCTGATAATCAATCTGAAAGGCCTAAATTTTACTGACCATTGTAAAACTCGCTAGCGTTCTATAATTCATCTGAATCTAGAGATAAAAGTTGCATATCTGAAAAAGATAAATTATAATAATTATAAATAAATGTGTAGAGATTTATATTTCATGCTTAGAGAAATGATAATTCTAATAGCCTTGAGAAACAGTTTAATTTAAATAATATAAGTAATGTCACTGCTGAACAGTTGGTAAATAACACAGTCAAAGGCTTTCAGGATACTCATCTACCAAAATTCTCTGGCATCTCCCCCCACTACTGAGGAGATTAAAAATTGTATAGAAAAGTTAAACGTTAAGAAAGCACCGGGCCTAGACAAAATTAATAATAAAATTCTTAATTATCTCCCAGAGAACTACATCACTTTTTAAACTAATAACATAAATGGATGCTAATTCTAGAATACATTCCAAAGATCTGGAAAACTGCAGCTGTAGTCCCGATTTTTAAACCTTGGAAAGACCCCATTGATCCAAGCAGCTACAGGCCAACTTCACTTTTCCCATCAGCAAAATAGCTGAGCAAATTATTCTAAACAGACTTAATGATTACCTGGAAAATAACAACTTTCTCTCTCCGAAACAATTCGATTTCAGAAAAAACTTATCTAATATGCACCAACTTATCAGAGCTGTAGAGTTTATAGAAGAAGGTTTTGAAAACAAACAAAAAACAGCCATCGTCTTCCTAGATATCCAAAAGGCCTTTGACAGAGTTTGACTGGAAGGTCTTATTTGCAAGCTGATAACTATAACATGATCTAAGGAATGTAAATACTTAAATAAGGAATGTAAATACTTAAGCGTCATATTAGACAGAAGATTAACTTTGAAACCCCCATTTCATATATACTTCTAAAAAGTTTCGAGACCTAACTCGCAAATTTTCCCCCTTGATCTCTCGAGACTCTAAATTGAAGAGGCAAATTAAAATATTTATTTGCATACCTACTTGCGACCAGTACTAACATATGCATGCCCAGTGTGGGGATATGATGCCAAATCCAATTTAAAATATATTGAAAGGCAACAAAATAACTATTTTAGAAGAATCTGCAATATGTTTAGGTTCATGCCAAATACAAACATGTACAAAGCACCTGACTACCCCACTTTAAAAAAAAATATTAAAAAACTTGCAATCAAATTTTTCAATAATATGAATAAAATAGAAAACGAGGCAATACTTAACATTCCAAAATACGCCCCCAACAATAAGACCAGGAGACTCAGAAATATCCTACTTGAAAATCTTTAAACCAAATCATAGCCTCTTTAATTGATCTAATATTTCCCTAAGAAATCACTCTTAACACGTCGTTTATCATTTAATCTCTTCTAAGTCCAAGGTAGCATACCCCCACACCCTTAACTAATCAATCAGAAAGAGTCTTGACACTCACCACCTCACCCCGCCCACCTGATCTGCTGAGACTACAAGTACCAGAGCAGAAGACCACGGCGACAAATGGAGCACCACGTCCTCGGATCCTGTCAATACTGGGGTTAAGCCTCTGCCAGGGCTAGGAACCCGTCAACCCTACCATCATCAGGAGATTATTACATCGATTTTTGCTGTTATGATGACAGGTTATCCATATTTAAGCAATTTTTAAAAGTGACTAATCGACGGCGCGCGAAAGAGAGAGTGCACGGCATTTCCGAAGTAGAGTAAAAATAGGATTTTTGTATCTGACCAATTCTAGGGTGTGCCGCGAATACCAGGTTTCCAGTAAAACTTCATTCAACTTTTCCTCAAATTGCTGAGGATTTGAGTGCCAGCCCATTATCAAGTGTTAGTATACGCATTATACAACGTAACCTAATGGATATCGGCTTTCGGAGCCGCAAACCATCTCGTGTACCATTGGTGACTCAGCGATACTAAGCTTTACACCTTACCTGTGCTTGTCAAAGCCGCCAATTGACTCTTAAAGATTGGAAAAACGTTGTCTGGCCTGATGAGTCACGTTTCCAATTGTATCGAGTGGATGGCTGCGTACGGGTGTGGAAAAACCCAATGAAACCATGGATCCCTCAAGGAACTGTTCAAGCTGGTGGAGGCTCTGTGAAGATAAAAGGTGTGTGCAGTTAGCATGAAATGGGACCGTTGATGTGTGTAAACTCGACCTTGACAGGTCAGCGGTACTTTAATATCCTTTCTGACCACTCTACATGCATTCAAGTCATGTGTGCATTTTGTTGACGAACTTGGGAAATTCCAGCTGGGCAATGCGACACCCCGCATTTTTATAATTGCTATGGAGTAGTTCCAGAAACACTCTTCTGACTTTAAACACTGCCGCCGGCCACCTTCATTTCAAGAACATTTGGAGCAAATCGGGGATTTCTTGCAACGCGTGGTTCAAAGAAGATTTTCACCCTCTTGTTATCCTACGGATTTATGGTGCAGGATGCATGGTACCAGTTATCTGTATCACCCTTACACATTATTAAGTATAGATGTACTAGTTTTTTGGCTCGTCAGTGTATGATCGACGGTGTTCGGACATTATTTCCTCCTCTCTTCTTCATTCCAATTATCGCTAAAAAAATTAAAAGCCCAGAATTATTTTTGTTATTTGAATGCCACTGACAATTCCAATTCTGATTGACCATTTAGCCGGTCCACTAGCGGGGAGAATAGATGAAGTGTTATCCTGATCATAGATTGCAGTTAAAATTTACGAGGTCAATCCTTAATACATAAATTTCAAACAAAGACGATATAGTAACAACTTGATATAAGTATGTAGTACAAAATAAACCATGTCTTTTATTTCTCTATAGTAAAATTATCACTGTTACTCTTTGATTTTGAAATATTTCTAGTTCCTTCACTGTATGGATTTCAGATTATTAAAGTTTGAAATCAGTACCTATTATGACTTGGTACTTCTTTAATTAAAGCAGAGCGTCTTATATTATAGGTGAAGGCCCCAAGTAAAATTGTATATTTTTAAGATTTTTAAAACTTTTTTTTCAGATCTGTTCACTTTTGTAAATAAAATTAGCTTAGGAAATGATTAACATTTCATTAAAATTTACTGAATAACTAATTTAAATTACATGTCCTTTTCTGTACGGAAAGGTTCTATTTTCTTATTTAGTTTTTAGTTTTTTTTACAAAAAAAAAAAAAAAAAGACTCTTTCAAAATTTGAATACTTAGTTGAATGGCATTGAGAAATTCTGGATTAAAGAAATATTTTTTTGCAATAATGCATTCATTGAGATCATGAAATGTTGTATGTATTTTCTTTTCTTTGTTGAATGTTAAAATGATTTTATTCACAATACATATTTTTGAAGCGAAATAATCGATTTAGGCATTCTGACACCTTTTTCATTTTTGAGATTTTCTTTTGAGTATAATTATAGATTGGTTACTTATTTTTAAATTGTAAGTTAATGGAAGATAAAATAGGAATGCAATTTGAATTGACTTTTTCCTCATATCTATCTTTTTAATATGTTAAGTTATAAACAATTAGATACTGAAAATAATATCACTTTATTTTAGCAAAAGTCAGAATTTTTGTTGAAAGGCCAATGAAGCTGAATTTTAGAACTTCAATGGGAGAAGCTTTTTTAACCTTCCTGAAACGCTTCCAAGAAGAATTTAGGCAAGTTAGTACTTGTAAAGGAGAGCAGTTGCTTTCAGAACCTATCACCAGCTCAGAAGAAGATCTTTCTGTAAAAAATACGCTTTTGATTTTTTTTGTACATATGACTTTCTGTACTTCTCAGATAGTATTAGAGTTCACTCCGTTATTGGGTGCAAGTTCTGAAAAACTTGTTCTTTCTGCTGGCAGCCTAAAGATTGGAATTGATCTGGAAACGTGTGAAAGTATGTTAAATGAATTTTTATATTTTTTCTATTTTATATAAAGAATTCAATTAAAATATTGCTAAACCATTAAACAAGTCGCATTTACTTTTGAAATAATTAAATAGAAGTGTTAGGCTAACTGTATTCCACTTTACTAAATTATTTCTCAACTTTTTCGTACTTCTGAAATTGTATAAATTTCAGATATAGAGTTTGAAATAAATTTAATAGTATAGACTTCACGCATCGCAGCTTGAAAAATTCAAGTGTCTTTTCCAAAAGATTCTACAGTTTTAAGTTTTTTTAATTCATAATTATTTCTGGTGTCATTATTCTCCTTTATTCAAAAGAAAAAAAATGGAGGTTTAAAATGATGATTTATTATAGCATTATTTAAAATTTTCTGGTACATTTTCACAAATCATGAAAAGAATTACAAGTACGGTTATTTATTTGGAACCAGTCATTTTGTGATGGAATATTTATTATTGCTTTGTTAAATTTTTGTGTGTGTTTGGTGTACTTAAATTATTTCACATTTTTACTTTATATGTGCATATTCGATTCACTTGGGTGCTTACCTCTTACTATTATAGAAGGATTCATTTATACATTATAGTGTTGTAACTAAATAACAATTTATTCACAGGAGTATTTTATCCTATTTGCAAATGTTATATGTAAATAACGTTTTAAAATATTAGCTTGGAGTCTTAAGGAAATTAATCCTCTTGTAGAGCACTCTATTTCCTGAAGTGTGGACGTAAACAGAATACGTCGAACTCTGCATATCCTCAAAAGTATCTACTTATTGTGAAACTTAGGAAAAATGCTTTTATATCTTCAAGTTCTTTGAACTATTTATGACCACACAAATCTGGGGAATGATTGGGTAGAAACATTGTCTTATTGAAACAAAAAGAACATTGTCTTCTTACTCTCTAGGGAATATAGTTTCAGTAAATGGAGGAACTTTATCTCTCGTAAAGTTTCGAAAGTGATCAGCCGCCTTTGAATATCCCATGCAGATTTAACTAGTAGTTCAGGAGCGCATCATGATAAATGTAGCCACACAAAGTTGAAACCATCTCTATCTTTACGATGAGCTAAAGGTAATCAAGAATAAAGGCTTTTGTGCAGCTTCGGACAGGATGTTGAAATATTAGTTTTCAGCTGACAGAGCATCGGGAGTCTATTCATACCTACATCATAATAGAGAGAATTTTCAAAAATCGTTTAAACTGAAGTCAGAAGATGAAAATATAATTTTTGAAGAATTGCTATTATTTTACATATCAGTATTCTTCACATAAAAATATTTTTTAAAACGATACATTTCTTTGTTTGTACGTTAGTATTCTGTCAAGTGCTATAAGTATATTTTTATTTTCTTTCAAACGATGTGAATATCAGGTATCGAACTACAGTGATAAATCTAATGTAATAATTGTAGCATTTGTGAAACTATAAATTCTTAATATTTGGCTTAGTAAAGGGGAGGAAAAAAGAAAATTTAAGTGAATGCGTTATAATCATTACATGCTTAATATTTTATTGATAAAAGGCGTAAAAATATCGTCATCCCAATTAACTTCGGATGTATCAGCTGTTAAGTAAATATAAACAGCGGAAGTGATCTGCTCGAAACTTTCTCGCAAACTTTTATAAAGATATCCCCCCCCCCTTCATCTTCACATAAAATTATAGATTTCGATCAGGATCTTAAACCCCTGGAGTATTTAGATTTTTATTTTTAAAGCTTTGCATATGTAAGATCTGTGCTGTATAGGAAAATAACGGAAATCGAATATGCATGTTGGACATTTTTTTCCACCGATAGTAAAATGATATATACCTTAAATTAGTACAACTTGATTACATAAGAAATTCCACTTATTCAAATCGTTGCTCTTTTTGAGTTACCATTTATGCATTTATATTTAAGTACACATTAACTTATGATCAATTCTTTGATAAATTTGTCTCAAACTTTGTTGAAAGTCTATACTTTAAATGCTGAAAAATTGTGCCAAATTTCGTTAATCTATATCATTGCTTTGTTGAGTTATCGTGTTTACTCGCATGTAAAAGTGCAAATAGACAGACAGTTAGACTCCTGTGGGATTTGATAAAAAAATTTGATAGTGTTAGACTGTAAATGCTAAATTTCAAATAATAAAGGTAAAATAAAATATTTTGGAGAGAAAGAATTTAAAATCTCATAGCACGTCATAATTTTTCTGAAATCAATTCATACAATTGTTGTATTTCAAAAAAGGATTTCATTTAAAAAAAATATATATTAAAGGTTGTTTTTCCCCCCTCCATTCTTAGTTTGTCCAGATCTTTTTTAGATCCACGAAAACAGAAAATTAAAAATTCTGAATGATAAAATAAAAACAAGCATAGTTATTGGTATTACGAAAAAATTATCTCAAAAATTTAATTTTTTATCTAAATGAAATCTAAAAACGTATTCAGAGATCATTCATCACTTATCTGGGTAATTAAATGTTTTATTTATGTGTTGGTTTTAATCATTAGACGTCTAATCCCTCAAAGATACCCTATTAACGCAAGATATATATCGCTACAATATTTTTTGGTATTCTGAATACCGCTCCATTCAGTGAAGATGTCTTTACTATGTTGTAATTTTTTGCGAATAAGGTATGAGGAAAAATACTTTTAAAATACATTACATTTCTTATGAGTACGGCAATTAAAAGTTTTAAACTTAATACTAAGTCGTTGAAATTTTTAATATTTGCCCACATTCGGGAGTAGTCCCATTAAAATAGTATGTAAATTCATCCCTGAAGTTTTCTAAATGTGCTCCGACGTAATTGAGACTTACTAAAGCTTGAATGAAAGTTTCATACATGACTTCTATACCACGAACAACTATAGATTTGATTGCTGCACTTTTTGATTTTCATATGAACTGCAAATTTTCTGTGAAGATTTTTATTTTTTTCGCAATTACCAAACCTCAAAATTCTGTTTGCCTTAAAATTATTTCTTAATATTTTGACTTGGGGAACTTTTGAGCCAACATAAGCATCCTTGGGACCCATATTACCTTAAATGTACAGAACGCCCTTGCCTCTGGGTAAGTAGATAACTAATTGACCCGCCATTGCTTTTATGAATGTTTCCAGTACATAAACCCCGATGGTCGAAATAGAGTGCAAATGATTTATTGACTCTTGTAAGGCCCAGCCTTGGTGAACTCTGTCTGAGATAGTGATTGCATGTATTTCCTGCAGTTTTGAAGTGCCAGCCCTCGTCTGTCCTTTCAGTGAGTTTGACTTTCTTCCACTGTTTAATCTTTAAGACACCTACTTACCGTCTTTCGTGTATCCTCCATTAACAGCTGATTCTGTGCTCCTTGCAGTCCCTAAAACGTTTGCTTCCGTTTACAAGTTTGTATATCCATTCTATGTTTCACCCAGCAAGGCCAGATTTATCCTATCTGTCAATAAGTTAAATTAAACGCATTACAACAATCTTGCTTTTCTACAAGTTTGTCTAGACTGGCGTTAGAGCGCTTTTCGTGGAACATTCTCTGGCAAGTTTGTCTGGACTGGCAAGACTTGTGACAGTTGTGGAGAATTTGACGCCTTTCTCTTTGCGGTCTCTAGGTAGGAGAGTTCAGTGTTTAGTGGTGCAGGTGTGAAATGTGTCGTATTTTTTCACTAGTATATATTTTATTTTTCCCCGTACCTGTATATTAGAGATAGGAAGCGCACAATATAAAAGTAATCTGTTGGTTAGTTTTAAAATGTTTTAATTTTTTTTATTTCCTTACTTATTTATATGAATTAATTTAGTTTTATATTATTTATGAAACTTTATTTTAAAAATTTGTGTTTTCTAATTCCAGATAAAGATTCTTTAAAAAAATTTGTGAATTAAATGTTGTTAGTAACTCTATAATACTTTTTTTTCAGGTGGTGTGAAAGGTTTTGATTTAAATTTAAATCTATTTCGTTTCGTTGTCCAAACATCAAGTAAAGATCAAATTTGGAGTTTTCTGAAACCACTATCATTTTTAACCATATTAAAATGCTATTTGAATCCTTGCTTACAAATTGAATTATTCGTGTCTGGTGAAAGTTTGCTTTTAAATGCTAGCCTTCACCATGGAATGAAGTTGAGAAAGTTAACAGAAGCCATATTGGAACACTTACAAGTACGTATTAATGGTTTAAATGGATTTAAATTTTTAACTTTTACAACTTACATTTAATTATTATAATATATAAGCTAAATAATTATTTTTCAGATATAATAAAAATACCTTGTGATGTAAGAGTATGTATAAATTATATCTAACTTAAATTGTTACACACAGTAATTTGTTGTTAGACGTATACTTAAAATGACTTCTAAGATGACAACTATTTCTCCACTACAGTGTAAAATTTGGTTAAAATTATACAAATTGTCATATTTCTTGTTATGCTTTCTATTTTTCTGTTGTGTTAATTTATTATTCATTAAAAGTTGAATTTTCATCTGATTCAATTATAAAAAGTTACATAAAGTATTTTGCTGCAGAATGATTATTTAAAGCAAGTCTATTTATAGAAACAACATCACAGGGTTTGCTTAATTTAGCTGTATTTTTTGTTTAAAATGGGATTCATACATTTTGATTAGTTTATTTACATATCCTGTATTTTCAAATTTTTCTTTAAAAAGAGTGAACTGCACACACCCTTGCTATTATTTAGTTTATAAATTAGCTGAATTTTGTTATGGGCATTATGGTAGTTTAAAAATATTAAGAGCAAGATACCCTGATATACAGAAACTGACGGTTTGATATCTAAACATCCACTATACTCGAATTTTGCAAATAATTGATTAGTACAGTTAAAGGCCAATATTTTACGAATTTTTTTTCATGCTGAATGCATTATACTTGTGAATAAAACATATTAAATATTCTTAGAATTTAAACTTTTTTATATGAATATAATTCTCAATATTATATTTTCATGGGCGGCTCTTATTTGTATTGGACTAGTTGAATATACTGCATTAATTTTTTTACACTGCATTTTTTTTTGCTGTATTTTTCTTAAAATTTCCGTTAGTTCTTCAGAAAATTTATTTTCTAATCAATTGTAATTTTGGTACAGAAAAATTCAGCATGTCTTAAGCGAAAAAAAAATATATCTGCCAGTATATTGAGTTTGCAATTATACAATGCTATTTAAAGATATGAGAGAAATTTTGAAACACGTTTCTCGAATTAAAATTATTGTTAAAATTGGAAGCTCGCTTGCAAGATTGGAGTAGTTAACTTCTGTTTTTTTAGTAAATCTATGTTGTGTTGTGACTAATGGCACTTGCCGTGGACAAACCCCCGCTAATACGATTAGCAGATGATTCAAGCCTAAGAAATGCGTCGCTTTGTTTTACAAGTAGCGCCATCTAGGGTCAAGAGTACGACTTAGCTACTAAGTAAATCTATTAAATAGTAAATTCTCTCATACTAGAGTTTCTGCATCTCTAATAAATATATATCTTCAGATTGCTAATGGATTAGAAATTGGGAATATGTAATGAAAAAAATAAACATTTCTTCCACAACTAAAAACTTGTTTTGTCGATAAATTTCATTTTAGTGAAAATATGTGATATTTAAATGTGTCGAGGAAAATGATACAGTTATCATCATTAGAATTGGCTGCTTGAAATTCTTTATCAACTGTTTTCTTGGATTCTAATATTTTTTAGCCGATACCAGGGTTAGAAAATTGACATAGGCCCCAAATACTCAAAATCTTTTTTAGTTATTTGATTTCAAAGCATGTTAGGAAAAAAAATCTTTGGTTATTAATAACTGCGTCCAACTATCCAGTATGAAATGCAATTTTGTGAGAAAAAAAATTTAACTTTTCAAATCTTGCAATAAAAATTGAATTATCTGTATTTGTTATAGCTACAAAAAATTGCTAAAAGTTGACGTTTTTAAATTTATCTGCTTTTACTCTGGTAGAAAAATCTTGAAAATCTAAAGAACACCTTCAACTCAGAGCAAGAATTCATTACCGTAAGCTCTAGCTGTACTGAAAAAGATAATAAAAAGCGAACATACTGGAATGATGATCTCAGGAAAGGTGCATTTCAATTCATACAAATTGGTGGTAAGTTTTTTTTCCTTTTATATTACTAAAATCTGTAAAGACATTTCATTTACTTTTATATTTGTTGAAAGGAAGATAATACATATGTTTTATGTTTTTAAAGTTGAGAAGTAATTTTACTTTTTGAAATCATTCTAATTTAAACCTTATTTCGTTATATTTCGTTTAATATGTAATTAAATTATATTATTTTGTTAATTTTATATGGGAAGTTCTTGTGAACATTTAGCTTGCAGGATGTAGTGTTTGAAATATGTGTGGATCAGTCTTTTGAAAATTTCCTTATGGGAGGAAGGTATAAATACAGAGTAATATATTGAATTGTACTTTATTTCTCTAATTTAAAATCTTATACTTAGTTCTTGGAGAAATTTTATATATTGCATATTTTAAATCTTTCTTCGTTTTTTTTTTAAACTTTTTTTTATCAGGGAAGTAAGTTTAGTTTATAATGATGAACTGAAACATTAATTTCAGCTCTTTCTTTTTGCAACATTGTGCATTCTTTTGTTTTGCATTTTCTTTTTTATATCATTGCAGATTCCCATGAATATCAGCCTAAACCTCACGAAATTGTGTTCAATCGTTCATCTGCAAATGAACCTGCATCTATGACTTGGTGCTACCCCGAACCTAGAGCTCTGACAAAAATTGAAGTTTCTCCAGTACCTTTTAAATCTGGAGAAGAAGAGCGAAGCAAAAAAGTTAGTTATTCGTTTGATTAAATTTTAAGCATTGAAATGAATCTTGGACTTATGTTGATTATATGAATCTTTTATGATTATTTTTATTTGCCTAGTTTTCTCATTTCACTGTCATATTTTCATTATGAATAAGTTTAAATGTTAAAAGGATATGAACAACAGACATTTAGTTTTTGTTAAATTTAATGAAAAAATTATACCATCGTGTGTGTTTTTTAAATCCTATATGCATGAATTTGGGAAATTATATAAATAAGAGTGTTCGAACAATAAATGCACAATTATTTAGTTAGTTATTATTTTCACCTTTTTTAAAATGTATAATCTAAAATTATATCAGGAAGAATGAAAGTCAAGAATTTTATTAGAAAAATATAAATTTGAATAATATATTTGCTAATAAAAATTCAATAAAGTTATTTCGAATAATAAATAAATTTTAATAGAAATGTGGTGAGATTTTTATTCATTGTCCTATCACAACACATACATCTTAAAGCCTGGCCAGTGGCAGGTTCTTTGTTTTTATTAGTTACATGATATATATGCAAAATTTATGTGCATGCGTTATTTTCTGGAGGTTCATACAAAATATTTTCTACACAAACGTTTTAATTCTAGGCTTCTAGTTTTAATTCTATGCTTCAAATTTCATCTACTTTTTTACGTTTTGTAAATTTCTTGGTCAAATAATATGGAACAAGTGAATGGTATTAACCTATGTTGTGTGATTGAAAATTACTATAAAATGTAATTAAACTTTATTAAAGTTGCCATGCAGCACTTAGAACTAGCATCTTGTCTTTCATTTTTAAAATCTCAAAATGTTTCTTTAAATCATATTTGAAAAATAAAGAAATTAAATGACCTACATAAAATACTGTGTGTATTATGTTGTTTTGTGATATTTTATGTTGATAAGAATCATGGATAAAATGAAATAACTTTTCCTCCTATAGGTTATAACATGCTATCTGCAGTACTGGAATTCTACCCATTCGGAATATGTTAATATCTTTGATTTTGTTCTAAGTGAAACTGAACATTTTAGTTTGGATTTGCCCGATTTGAATTCGGACTCTGTAGCTGTGTCTAATAAATGGAGAGTTCTTCTAGATTGTGAACGTTACATGTAAGAAATAACATTCCCTTCACCCTCATGATTTTTTTTTCCATTAGGTAATATGCCAGATGTAACTTGGGTTGAAAATAATTTCAAATCTGTTTTGTAGTTTTAAAAATGTTTTTGTGCAAAATATAATAATCATAAAATTCTCTTATTATTGGTAATTTTATTTTTATTTAGCTCGATACTACAATTTTAATGAAACAATTAAAAAAAATATCCTAAACACTTCATAGTTTATTAATAATATTTTTAAAAGATTCTAAGCGTTGTATCATTTATTGATGATTTTTAAAAGTTGAAATAACATTTAATGAGGCCTTGCAAGTCACAACTCGGAAGTAAATGAATGAAATGATTTAAAATATCTATAATATTTTTATTAAATAGGAACAACACTAAAAATAAAATATGCTTAATGTACATGTTAACAGATTTTTTAATTATTAAGTTTTAACTACCATTAAATTATATAAATTTTTTATACTGCATAGGGAGCAAAATTTGTTCTATATATGACTGTAGCATAGAAATTATATAAAAATTTAAAAATATTTATGTAGTATTTTTATAAAAAATAATTAAGAAGTTTAATTTTCAATAATTCACAAAACTGTTTGCTATCTGGCATAAGTTTTTGTTTAATCTTGTTGGAATTTGTCAACATATTGCTATAATTTTTATAGAAATGTCATGTGAATTCTTAACTGATTTACAATAATCAGAATTTTATATGACTTTCATTAATCTTTAAAATTTGTTTATTACTATCGGATATTGGTGATGTGTTATCGCAAATTATCAGTAGATGATAAGCATCGGTATAATAATTCTAATTTTATATATAACTCTATGAAAAACGATTAAATTATGTATATGTTTATTTTACTATTATGGCATGCTTAATATTTTTTATCAGCATTAGAAAATAATTGATGTTGCATAATCTTTTCTTTTTGTTATTTTAATATACTGCTTTAGCTGGGTTGTTTTGCTAGAAAATTATACATTTAAGTAGTAGTTTTGCAGTACTAATTACACTCATGTCTATAAATTAAAGATTATTCAGTGTAACGCGGCATTCGAACTCTAAAATACTTATATCACCCTTAAAATAACTCCACACATCTTCTAAAATCGCACGTATATTGTAAAAAACTACCAGATGACATCGATAGTTCGTCACAATGACGAGATTGTAGACGAGTGATGTATAAGGAAGACAGGCAAAGAAGTAAAATTGTTCGCAAGCGCTTTATAAGCCTTTCAGTGCAATAACTGCATATTTATGTTACAAAGGACGCATTTAGATGATTTTTTACGTGGTAGAATTATCAGCCGTTTGAAATATAGGCGTACCCATCTGGAAATTTCCGAGAAACTAGGAATTGGGTCGAGTGTCATCTCCAGGCTTTAGCAACAATTCCAAGATTATGGTAACGTGAGTAGTCATTACAGCACAAGTGCACCCAAGTTACAGCGCTCAATGCAGACCGGTATTTGTCAGTTATTTCCAAAAGGAACAGACGGAGAACACCATCAGACCTCTCTCATCAGCTGTCTTCGGCAACTTGTACGACAGTTTCTAGGCCCTTATGGCAGATCGGTCAATGTGCTCATAGGTTTGTCAGATGTGTTCCACTTACTGCAATTCACTGTCGCCTTCGGTTTGCCTGTAGTAAAGCGCATGCATTGTGGACACTGCAACTATGGGTTTGAGTGTTGTTTTCCGACGAGTACAAGTTTAGCCCCCAATCTGATTCTCGCTGGACTTTCATATTGAGACCGCCAGATATCCGTTACATCCAAAAGAACATTATATAACGAAAGCGTAATGGTGGTGCAGGATTGCTCGTTTAGGAAGGGGTATTCATGTATTCAGAAATAACCTGAATGTTCAAATTGCAACCATGATAGGCCAAATCTATGAGGACGTCATTTTGGAACAACACGTACGTTTGTTTCGGGGCGCCAGCAGCTCAGAATTCGTGTTTATGGATGGCAGCGCCCGTCCTCGCCGTGCAAAAATCGTAAACGAATGCCTTCGGAACGAGGATATCACCCGTATGGACTGATCAACATTGTCAACGGACTTGAATTCTGTAGAGCATGTTGGGACATGCTTGGCCGACGAGTTGTAGCCCGTCAACCGCCTGCTATACTTCTGCTGGAACTTCGGAGAGTATTGCTTGATGAGTATTGTAATATTCCTCATAATCAGATCTATGATTTGATACTCAATATTTCTAGCCGTTGTACTTAGTGTATTGCTTCGTCTTGGAGACATACTATGCATTAACCATCATACCAACCATGCAATATAGGTTTTTGTGAATAGTTTTTTGTAATTTGCTTTTGGGAGCAAAAAATTTCAATTTTTAGTCATGATATCAAACTTATAGCATCTTTTTTGCTCTTTACCTATGGTTTAATAAGTAGACATTACAAACAAGTCGCATTTGTTTTGCTTCTGACTTTTTCATTTCCTGAACTTGTATTATCCTTAATTTATGGACACAAGTGTATATTGTTGTCTGTACTTTATGAGAGGAGTTAATTTTACATTTATTTCTTTTAGTATTTTAAGGTATAATTGTAATTTTTTCCAATTTCAAGGATATTATTTGATCTATCAATATCATTTACCTGTATGTTCAAATGCATAACATAACAATTATTCAATATAAAAAATGTATCTTTAAATTAAGTAATTTTTGCTTTAGTTATTTTTTATTTCAGTGTGTAAGTTTTTTTCTGTAATATTTGTATTTATTATTTTTGTATTTATTTGTTTATTTAAGCGACGATGATGGCATTTTGGAAAAGGAAAACCCTTATTTGTCACCTCTTGCCTTGGCAGCTTGTATGTCCATAGATTCTTGTTTTGACCCAGTTCTTGTTCCAGTGTTTCAAGCTACAATTTCTTTTGAAATTGCGAAAATATTTTTTTATAATTATTTTGGGAAATCAGGTATGGCATAATCTAAAATGTTACTTTTTTTTTTTGTATATACATACAAATCAGTGATGAAAGACTATAACGAAATATTATCACACCAATTAATGTCAACAGATATAAATAGAAGGTTTACATAATTAATTTTTAACTGAAATAAATTAAACTTAATCAATTCAATATTAAATACATATAATAATTGGTTAATTATTTAGTACTAATTGTATTTTATTTTGCATAAAAATATTTTGAAGCAATCAAAATATTTTATATGTTTCAACTTTTGTACCTGTTTATTGAAAACTGCTCAAATTACAGTGAAGTTTATAACACCTGATTTAAGAAGGAGGATTCTAGATATTAGATTATTTTCATATGAAAAATTTGTCATAAATGAACACGGAACAGTTCTACCATTTTGCATTTGTCTAATTGTAATATCAACTATGACATTATTTTGATATTACTGTAAGGACTTCAGACTGCTTTTCAATCTATGGAATTCAGGCACTCAGTAACTGTGACTTGAAAGAAAATCAAAGATTTCTAATTTAAGCATTAGTCATTTGATTGCATTGTCTAGACAAAGCAGGGTACTCTATAAACAGTTTTGAAAATTATCGAATATTTTATTTATATTCGTTGCATGAGTAATTCAGAAAAGAGTTTTTCAAAACTATGTATACATATATACTGCACAAAAATGATTTCTTTTAATTTTGACACCGGTACATGGATTCAAGCTTTCGCAAGAAGAACGGAAATTAATTTCTTAGAATAAATATTGAATTATGATATGCATTTGATTTTTTTTGTAAATTTATTAATCAATATTTTAATAAATTTTTGGTGTTTTAGATAAGAAATTTTAAAAATTATTTGTTAAGAAAAACTTTTTTTTGTGCAACTAAATAAAATTTTGGTTTTAAAAAATTGTTCTCAATGCGAAGTTTGCATATATTTGACTTTATATAATATAACACATTTGGATTATGAATTTTTGTTTTGTGATGCTTGTTTTCCTTGTACCTGTAAAAAATAAACAGAAAAGTTGTCGTAAAACTCGAGACAACTTCTGAAGTTAAATCGTGCATATAATTTTAAAAAAATAAAAACCCGAGTTATGAATTCTTTAAGAAATCTGTAACGAGGTTCCCATTTTTTCCTAACATATTTTTGAAATCACTGGTATAAGTCGGAGGGTTGGAAACTAGATTATCATCTGGCAGTAATCTAAAACCACTGTGTTGATGCATTGCTTCGAATAAGGATGTTAATATGGATAAATAAAATTAAGGTAATCTAAAATGCTGGATATTTTCTTTGTAAACATTATATCTAGAAGGAAAAAAACAAGGAATGGCTTCATAATAAATACTCTTCTTATAAAATACTATAAATGCCATAACCTCTGGAATATGTGATTCTTCATATTACATCTATTATGTTTTACTAATTAAGTGTAGATGCGTTTAATCAAAAATACTTGTAACTGTTAGAAAATTATAAATAAAATAAAAAGAGTTTTTCTTTAAATTGACGAGAGCATATTAGGAAAACCGAAATAACTTCTATCTTAATTCAGTAATTATTTTAGGAAGCTTCTGATCAATTCATGTCTTTAACCTCAGTGAATAACTTGCTGATATGTTTGTAACTATGCTAATTTTTTTCTTGACAAATGAAAGAAATAAATTTCAACAATATTTTAAAATCAATTTCAGTCTTCAAATATTTCACAAATCTGATTGTAGATCCTTTAAAATAATTATTTTAAAGAATTTTTATAACTTAAAATATGTCTGACAATAATATGTTCTTATCAAATAGCTCATTTTTTTTCTGTCATCATTGTAGAAAATATCTTTTAAAATAATATCTGATATTAAAATAAATTATATAGTTTTTTCTTTTGTTTCATGCATTTCATTATTTTGGAATAGTGATAAGAGAATTTTATATTAGTTATATCGTACTTGAATTATTGTTTTTATTTAGCTTGACTTTTTAAAGACTACTAACTATTTAAAACCTATCCATATATGAGTCCTCTATTTTAGAGGAAAATAATTTTATAAAATTTTATGTATATCTTTTTTACTCATAACTGTTTAATTTGTTTTTAAAGGCTGTTCTCCAAAATTCTTTCCTTTTGAATTTGATGATGAATCGCCATTGATTCAAGAATTTTCAGTACTGTCTTTTATTAATCCTTCATTCTCATTTATTAAGTGGATTTCAAAGATAAAGGCCGAAGTAAGTTTACGATTTACTCACCATTTCTCTATTGTTGATGTAAAGTATAATAGTGATTTTCACCACTGTGTCCTTCTGGCCTTGAGTGAATAAAAATTTCAAATGTTTGTGAGAGTTCAGCAGTGCTGCCTTCATATGCAGTGATATTTCTTGTTTTGAAATATCCTATTCCATTTAACAACATACGAACTAATTATTTTTTATTAGCTAAGGTGTTATTCAAGTATTTTCGATTTTTCATGTCATTTAATATTTTTAATTCGGTTTGGATATTTCAATTATGTGTTTTGTGAAATCGGAGATCGTTTTGCCAATTTAAAATAAAAATATACTTGTGTACAGATTTTCAAAATATTGTACTAAATAAAATAAAAATTGCCTGGGCCAAATAAAAATCTCCCATCTCCTACATATTTTGTTACCATTCTTTGTTAATAATTTTCTCCCATTCTATATCCATCTATTTAGTACGTTTCTGCAATTAACTAATTTAATTAAAATGATGCAACATTTAGAATATTTTGTTTTCATTGAAGAATTGTTATCAAGTAACACAAACTATGAAGAATTAAAAAGTTTCATCGTTCGCTTCGTATTCACAGTTTTATGAAATCATGACAGACATTGAGATTATATTTTGTCATATATACGGTTTTTCTTCGTTTCCTTTAGCAGATGAATCTGGTTTAATTTTTTTAAAAAAATGTTCGCATTTGACTTGCTCATCGTCTTCTATGTGACTGAAGCAAAGCTATTTGTGATTAGAATCAGTTGCTCACACTTAGGGAATCTTATTATTTTTAAGGTTTTAAGCAGATAAATCTATAATACATGATTCAAGGTGTGAAACCGTTTTGAAAAGTGGTTAAATGAGAAAACTTGTTTTAAGTTTGAAAACCCTTTTCAACAGATTTTACTTTTAAGAATAACAGATATTCATCGCCATAAATTCTCCCCTCCAGATATTCATCGCTATAAATTGAAAGCATGATTCAAAGCTTTGTTTTTTGGATATATCAAGAAATACAACCAACAAATGGAAAAATTCGAAGAAAGAATGCAGGGTGAAATAGATACAGGAGTAACAAAATTTATTGCCATTGTTGTGGCGGGGAACTTTTCTTGTGATTGTCGGGATGACTTCACTTTCGTTTCCTCGGCAATTATTTTTCTTTGGGCGCCAGTTGTGGTGGGGTGTTCGACGGCTCTACGTTACACACAACACAAGACAATTTTAAAAATTAACACAAACACAAAGAGAAGTTAAGGATGTGTTCATGTCCGTTGCTTGGGCTTCACTGGCGTTTTCGATGTTTGCGCTCACCAGTCTAGGTGGCGCAGCAGTTCCGGTTACAGTTAATCCGGTTAAGTTAATAATGGCTGTTACAATCTCCCCCTCTGTCTCTGACGACGTCCCAACAAAGAGACAGGAATAAAAGTATTGGGAGGTCCTTTGGCAGTTTGTGTTATCTGTTGTGGCTTTTTGAGTTTCTGGGCAAGGTGATTTGATGAAGATGACTTGGGCACACAAGGAGGTTGTTGAGTAGTAGTGCGGGTTGGAACGACGGGTTTGGGTGGTCTACTTCTTTTTCTAAGAGGGACAACTGGAGAAGTATCCACATCTCTGAAGGGCGAATCAGCAGATAATTGGTAGGTCGCTATCGATTCAGATGACTTGTCAAAGCTGACCATCACATATGAGGTAGGTTTTGCGTCAACCAGCAAATCATCCGTTCGTGGAAGTGGATAGGAATCAGGAATTGTAATGGAGTTCAGCTTTCTGTTATCGATGCACAGGCGCACTGTACCATTAGGTTTTGGTACCAATACCACTGGCGAAACATATGGTGATTCACATTCTACGATAATTTCTTCTTCCAAAAGCTTATTAATTTCTTGTTTTAAGATTTCTTTCTTTACAGGACTCATTGTATAAGGTGGTCACTGGTATTGATTCTGTGTTGGATAAAAGGTGTGGGCGCTCCCCCTGGCTGGAAGCATGTCTCGTACTTTTTCAGTAAGGAATTAAAATCTTGTCGCTGTTAAGGAGAAAGATTTGTACCTTCATGTTTACGAAGTTGATATGGTTAAGGTACAGTGCGTGCTGTTAAGAGAGTATTTATATTAGGAGGCGTTTCTATGAAATCATACATCTTTTGAAGGGTTTCAGAGAAGTACCAATGTTTCTTCTGGATATCTAGGACGATACATGCATGATTTAAAAAATCAACACTGAGAAGAGTTCGGTTTCCTTTGGCATGTTTCAACACTATAAGCTCTGTTGGAATATTTTTTCCTTTTACAATAATATTCACAATGGTCGTGAGTATATCTGTGTTTCGAATATGTCCATCGGCTAATGTCATAGCAATTGTTTTCTCTTCAAATTTCATACCGTGCTCTTTGAGAAGTAGGTTCAGTTTTTCGTCGGCCACAGAATGTGTAGCACCTGTATTAGCACATACGGCCGCTTTTTTATTGCAGATTGAAACTTCAGTTATTTTCAGTGGGTGAGCATATGTTGAAAAACTATAGAAAGTCATTTGATTAAGGTTTGCAGGGAAATCATCGCTTTCTTGAAGCTTTGGATTGCATATATGGCATTTAGATTTTATTACTCCAGGAGTTCCACAGCCTTAACAGATTAATGGTTTGCTGGCTTCTTGTAGCATGTCAGGGCTTGTTTTCTGGGCTCTGTCATTGCAAAAGGAGTCCCGCCTACTTTGACTGGGGAACCCGGACAGAGGCTTCCTATCAAAAATTTGTTGATAATGCAATTTTGGACCTTTGGGGTAAAAAGTTGTTTTGCCTTTATCAAGCCTGACTTGGTCAGCTTGTTTTGAGTAATATGGCTTATCCACACAGCTATTCATCATTTGGGATTCTTTCTTACTTATTCGCAAGTTGTCGTAAGCGTCTAGTTTTTCTACTAGGTCATCAGGAGTAACTCAATCACACCATATGTCTAAGAAATGATGCTTTACTTCTGGAGGTACTTGTTTCTTCATTTGATCAAGGATTATCATCTTCTTCAATTTATCGAAATCTTGGATGTGGAATTCTTCTGACCATCCTTCGAAGTAATTTCTCAGTTCAAAATGGAAGTCTTTCCAAGTCTTGTCCGGAGTTTTTTCTATGAGATGCGAAAAGACGTCGCAATTTCTCTGGACTGAGTTTAAATCTTTGCAAAAGTAAATTTTTCACATGCTCATAATTTTGAGCATTTTCTTCAGGTTCGAGAGCAATTACTTGTTCTATTTCATTTGGAAGCACACCAAGCAAATGTGCTACCCAAGAGTCTTTTTCTATTTTCGAAAATTTAACTTGGCGTTGAAATAAATTTTAAAAAAGTGACATATCGTCTTCTTTCGGAACAAATGTTTGAATCAAATTCTATAATTGCAGATTATTTGGAACATTGGCAACAGCAGGAAATGAAGCACATTGTGGAGCTTCTATCTGAAGTCTAATTTTTGAAGTTCAAATTCTTGTCTGTCTTTCTCTTCACTTTTTTGACGTGCCAGTCTTTCTTCTTCACGAGCATTTCTTTCTTATCCTTCAGCTTTTTCACGAGTAGAAATAATCTCGCGTTCTTTTGCTATTCGCTCTTCAATAATGTTGTTTAAACATTCGCGTAATAAATTTTCATCGTATTGGTCGGATGTAGTTATTAGGGACTTAAAAGTTAAAATCACAGCATTTGGAGGAATGTCGATATTCATTTCACGAGCTAAAGTTACAAGATCACACTTTTTGCCTTTTCCCAGAAAACTTTTTTTAAAGCCACTATTACACTTTATCTTGTAAAAGTGATGCCAAATTTGTACACTATATATATATAAAATTCTAACACGCTGTTAATACATAAATCAGTTGAAAAAAAGGAGAATAAATATATGCTTAAATAAAATTGATGAGAATATTTAGATTGTATTTATATGCAATTGGAATTAGTTGGAATTTATATACATTTTGAGAAATCTATGTTGAAAAGAACGCAATCATTCCAACTTATAATAAATTCATTTTATGACAAGAATACTTTCATCATTTAAAAGCGATAACGAAAAAAAAATCTTAATGGATATACTCTACTCAATACGATAAAAAAAATATATCAACATCGAAAATTCATATTAATCATGCGAGTTCTAAGTTCAGCGCAAATGAAAGCAATTGAAGAGAGTTATGTCTTTTTCAGAAAATAGTGTTGCTGCGTCAGCTAGAAATTATACACTGGCATGAGTTCAAGGTTATAATCAAACTGTACTACGTTTACTTAAAATGATTCAATAATTACACATTATAAAATTGATTATTTTCTTTTCAAAATGGTGAAAAATCTTTAAAAATTATCCACTTTCATAAAATTTGTGTATGCCTATACTAAAATTATCAATTATACCAATTCTTTAAAATATGATTTAAGACAAACAGCAATAAAATTTCTGAATGAATGCTGGTTTAATTCAATGTTTTTAATCACTGGTAACATATTAGAAACAAAATATTCATATATCTTTTTCAAAATAAGAACTGAATGCTCCGAGATAAATTGTTATTTATAATTACACACTGCATATACGATTTATTATCAATTCAATATAAATCAATACTTCTTGCGACTTTGCAATGAAGTTTTTTTTTTTAAGAACAAGGATTGTTGTACACAAGAAATTCAAACTTACCAAAATTATCCTTTGGATCAGGAATGTGCAAGAGAATTAATTATTTACGGATGAGGTTTCCTTTAATCATCAACCTAGGGATTAGGTTTTTCATAGCTGTTCTTCTGTCGGATACGGAGTACTGAAAAAAAAATGCGTGTAGAGATCAAGCAACATAATCCTTAAAATTAAATAGCCCGTCTGGGCGCCAGTTGTGGTGGCGGGAAACTTTTCTTGTGATTGTCGGAATGACTTCACTTCCGTTTCCTCGGCAATTATTTTTCGTTGGGCGCCAGTTGTGGTGGGTTGTTCGGGAATTCTAATAAAATAGATTTTGTGTAACAATTATTTATTCTAAAAAGTTACGTTACACACAACAAGACAATTTTAAAAATTAACACTAATAGAAGTTAGAGATGTGTTTATGTCCGTTGCTTGGGCTTCATTGGCGTTTTCGCTGTTTGCGCTCACCAGTCTAGGTGGCGCAGCAGTTCCGGTTACCGTTAATCCAGTCAAATTAATAGTGGCTGCTACACCAGTATATAAATATTAAACAGTTACAAAATATACTGCCTCATATCTGCTAATAAAAGAGAGCGCTTAATGGCGTTTATTTCTCACTGTTTTCTTACTGGAATAGTTATTTTAAAGGGGCAATTCGAAATGCGTAATGTGTCATACTTGTTGCGATTCAATAATAGTTCGAGCTTCAATTTTTAATATTTTAGATATTGACAAATATATTTAAACTTTATTTGATGAGTGTAGGTTTAAACTTTTGCACGTTGTTAAAGAAGAATGCTCAGATTGATCTTATCAACAACAACAACAACAGAATGAGAATATGGATTTCGTGTGCCAAAAAGATATATGGAACACGAGAGAAGCTGTTCTAAAAACATTCTTAGTGAAGCCTTTTTAGATGTTACACATTGTTATCTTTCTCGTAAATAACTTGGTTTCGAGTAATCCCTTGAATGCTCTATTTAAGGGATTCTTTTAGTACTATATTGAAGTGTATTTCATTAAGGTGTTGAATTACGTTAGTTGTGTAAAATCCAGTATCGGTAAATTTTAACTTGAAGCCATAAATGTTCAATGATTGAGATTTCTCTCACAGCATTTTTAATGCCCCATTCCATTAAAAAATTATTATTTATTAGATCAATCTTGTCTCATTTCTATTTATATACTGTCTGGGTTTTTTTATAAATTGACGGTACTCAAAGACCTCTGTAGCTTGAACTTTCAGCGACAAAGCCACCAACTTTCTTTACGATGACTATTAAGGACACGGAAAAAAGGAATTAGTGGGGAAAAATATAGTTCCAAACGTTGCCGATAGGAGGAAATGTGGCGCTTGTGGCAGCTAAAATTTTGCTTAAAACCTGGGGGAAAATTGTAAAATCTCGATTATGTAGTTGACACCAGCGCCAATATTTTGAGTTATAAAAAAGAAGCTGGGCATTGAAAATCATTTCTAGTATAAGTTAATTTGTAAAATTCTTCTCACTTTAACACAGCTTGCATTATTTATGAAGCTCTTTTATCCCAATCAATCCAATGCATCTCTTCATGAATTTAGAAGTCGAAACAATTGACGTAAAGAACCTCTATCAATTAATAGAATGAAAGCTATGTTTAAAAAATTTGAAAAAAAAAATGTGCTCGCAACCCAGCCTGGCAAAGGGTGGAAACCAGTATCGGAGAATACGATCACTAATGTTGCGACTGAAATAGTCGAAAGAGATTAGACAAGAGCTGCTGATAATCGCAGCACACGTGGAGTTGCCCGACAACTGAATGTTAGTGCTTCAACAGTATGGAAGGTTTTAAGAAAAATTCTTCAATTTTATCCATATAAAATTAGCCTTTTGCAGAAATTAAAACCTACAGATTATGATTTTCGATTAATCTTTGCTTTGACATTTCTTGCCAGGTTGGTGGTAGATAAGGCCTGGCCTTGGACAGTTATCAGGAGTGATGAGGTCCATTTTCATTTGAATGGTACAGTCAACACTCGGAATTCTAGAATTTGGACATCTGAACAATTCTGTGCGTTTCAAGTAATCCCACTCCATTCTCAAAAATTAACTGTTTGGTGTAGTTTTACAGCAGATTTTATCATCGACCCATACTTTTTTGAGATTATTACTGAAGCAAAACCTCAGACTTCTCCCGCAAATACTCAAAGGAGGATATGTATAAATAGTTTTGTAATCCCACGACTTCAGTTAAAGCAAAGCTCAGATACAATTACCTTTATGCAGGATGGAACACCTCCACATATTGGTATATCCATACAGCAACTATTGAGCCATCATTAGTTGCTGTTTTCGTGTTGCATGGCCACCTCGCTTCCTGCATTTAGCCCCATTTGACTTTTTTCTGTGGAATCATTTAAAATCGAAGGTTTAACAGTGTATGACTCTGCGTTTTAAATTGCAGATTGTAAACGCCAGATAATACATGAATTAAACATTTCTTATTTTAGGATATTGCTACCAACAACTAAAAGTGTTTTCAAAAGAATAAAATCAAAACACAGATTAAGTCGATTCCAAGTGACATCAAAAATCTCACTCGCTCAATTTTAATCACAACATAATCCTCTTTGTGAGATTAAAACAGCAGAAAAACAGTTTCATTTTACCCAAAATAATATTTAAATTATTTTTGTGGCAATAACTTCTAAAACAAACGCGCACAATAATAATAATTAAATAAATACAGAGCAGTAACAATTATTTATAATATTTAATTACGTTTGAACTAAAAAGACTCTTGATTTTGAGTTCGGTTACTCACTACCTTACAGGTTTATTTTGGTATAGTTCCGAACTTAGTTTTAAAGGAAAACACAGCATGGACTGTTATGAATATACCTCCTGAGATGTAAATGAAATACAGCACGTTTTTGGAAAAATTAATTCTTTCACACTCATTTATCTGTTTACCTTAGGTTTTTAAAATTTTATCGTGCATTTAGACTTAAAATTTAGATCAAGAGCGTCACATTCTTCGTATTGGCAACTTTTCGAACTAAAATTTTTTCCGCGTATTCCTTTTTCCCATGTCGTCAAGAGGCCCCTTACAACATTTGATGGCTTAGCGGTTGATTTTTTGAGCTGCAGAGGTCTGTAAATACCGTCAGTTGAGGAAGAAAAAAAAACATATAAAAAGATGCTAAATCTTCTACTTGAGAATTTTTTTAAAAATAAATGTTTTTCAAAACTATTATTCGCCTGTATTCAAATTCTATCACTTTTAATAAATTTCTTCATTTCTCTTTCTTAACTCTTAGAATTTTTCAGAAAACTTTTATAGTGAAATCTCTCAGTGCATGAAAAGATTTGCTCTGATTGGCAGAGCAATGTGCGGCATAAATCATTGACATTTCTAGCATGAAATTTGGTGGGAAGTTACTTCTTTAGTATTAGAGACATGCCAAGAACAGATTTCTAAAAATCTTCATTAGAAGTTTAATTGTAAAAATAAAAACAATTTTAATTTGTTTCTGCCGCATTATTAAAGTATGTTATTATACAAAAATTACTTTTATGTTGTTTGAAAGAATTAAAAAATATCTTTTTAGTGGTATCATTACACTTGTATGAATGCATTTTTTCTTTAATTTTTAGTAATTTTTTTTAAAATTTAATTTTGCATGCAATTTATAAAAAGTTGTTTTTATTGTAATGAAATTCTAATCAATATCATTGTTTCGACGAATCGTTCAGTAATGTGATTTTACAACTGTTTTGGAAAAAATGCATTATTTGCTTTAAATTAAACTTAAAAACTGTAAAGCAATTCATTAAAAAAGATTCTTCACGTGTTAAATGTTGTTAAATATTTAAGCTATGTGATATGCTGGAATATTTAATTTCCATTTTGCTACTTCCTACAGATTAGCGTCTTTTTAACTTCATGAATTTGTTTCTGTTATTTATGAAACCTGAAAATTATTTAATTATTTTCATTTGTTCGTTTAATATATAATCACGTTTTTGTGTAATTTTATTAACAATGAAGTAAGATTTTATTTTATTTTTGTATATACGATAAAATTATTAATTAAAATTAATTTATGAAATTTCAAAATGCGAAACGTTTGAAACAGAGGCGGCCTTGCTTCTTCCTTGTCGGCAATCCTTTGACCCCCCGCTCCGTCTGCGAGGGATAGAGTTTCATCGGCAAAAGTTTCACCAAGTGTTTTTACTTAATTGCATACTTGAAATTAAGAGAGAGAGAATTAAGGAGTCAGACTCCCTATAGCTTGTTAATGGGTTAAGAAAAAATTTGTGCTTGCCATTGAGGAGAAAACACTTATACTTTAGGGGAGAAATGTTAGCTTGCAATAACTTCGGGGGGAAAAAGTACTTAACAATAAGAACTTGTGCAAAAGAGTCAAGGTAGTCCAATTCATATTCAAGATATTTTTTTTAATAAAACGCATTGGTTTTAAGTCTAAATATACGCATACATGATGATTGTAATTAAACGTTCCCTATGAGCAGCATCTTACAACGCAAACGAATGAAACGGGTAGCAACGAAATTTGATATATAGTTTTAATAAAAAAAATTTTATTCTCCCAAAACTTTGAAAGAAAAAAAAGTTCCAAAATGTTCGCCAGAGGACGTCTATTTAGGAAAAAGCATTAAATTTAACACTATAAACGATGAAAACGGATTGCAGAAACAGTATTAATATTTATTGAGTAGTTTCTGATCACCTTGCCATCGAACCACATAAGCAAAAATAACAGTACGTTGTTTGAGGGAAAAAAAAAAGAAACTATTTAGTTTGTAAGAAACAAGAACAGATTTGGTTGAAATTACACAAAAACAGCTGTTGTTAATCGTGTCCAGGATGAAGTTGGAAAAGATGCTCAGCGTGATTACCCTCATTCACCTGCAAAATTTCAAGTCGGTGGTCAGTGCGTTCAACATCAGATTGTAACTAATCTGTTGTGATTCTTTGCGCATGAAGCATTATAGAATTCTTTAAGTCATTCAGTGTCGCAACTCCTCTACGGACGTGTTAAGTGGACCCATAATCATCTCATGGATTTAGATTCTGCGAACGTGGTGGCTATGGACTACGAAAGAAGAGACTGATAACATGTTCACCTGTGAAGTGTTGGAGCAATAGCTCCTTCACGGACTC
Organism: Argiope argentata; assembly: GCA_026289955.1. Classification (NCBI taxonomy): domain Eukaryota; kingdom Metazoa; phylum Arthropoda; class Arachnida; order Araneae; family Araneidae; genus Argiope; species Argiope argentata. The sequence goes on from JAOUZG010036559.1 coordinate 4,093,391, forward strand.
ATGGATGTGTGTGTGAGGGGGGGACGTCTGTTCCATTCAGTCCCTTAACGGAACATGTGACAGGACACATGCTGTTATTTCCTTTAAGAAGAATTGTCCAAGGATGAACGTCGTCGTGAATCCACACTAGAGTCACCTTTTGGAGAATGTAGGGGAATTTCAGTGTGTATCCGTGCATTTTCCTTAGCCGAAATGCGTCAATTCTGTGTGTTGACCTTTGAGGTAGAAATGAGCCTTGAGGCGCCTTAGAATATTCCAAAGTCATGGCAGATCAACAGTCATTCTGTTGAGAGAACTGACTGCGAATGAGATACGTTGTGGCTTGCCCCTATCAAACAACTCTTGGTTATGGTGGGACATATATGGGAAGCAGTGCATTATGTTTCTGGGCACATTTAGGTCGATGCTGTAAGAATTGCCTCTCTATCCCGAAAAAGATCGCACATTACTGCCACCAAATTCTGATGTCTGTGCAACAACTGTTGGAGTATCCATAAGTACCGGTGTGACAGGTTTACAGCCTCTTCCAGGTCGTACTCCTAATGTGTCTGTCGCTTCAAATCTCTTAATTTAGACTCGGACATCTTTAGAAGACATGGTCCATGCCGTATTTTCTTTACACGAAAAAATTAGCAAATTACAGCAACAACATTCTCTTTATATTCGTAAAAACAGCTTCACCAATAACACACGCTCAACTAAAGATACTGTTATTATTACAGCCGGATACATTGACATAAAACAAGACATCTGCAAACATACCATACCCTAACCTGTTTCACTATAAGTTTCCTCTTCGCAAGCATGCAAGTCATTTTTATTTCTAGAAGTGACAGCTTTCCAAATTTTACATTTTATTACTCATAATTTTTGTTCTGGATTGTCAATATTGTTTCCGTATTACATTTTAGCCTTTATTGTCTTGTATTTTTCTTTCTCAGAAAAAGATCTCTCCAGTAGACATACAGTTTTTTGAAATTCCGTGAGCACCTATCGTATATTGTCTATATACCATATTTCATTGCAATCCGTTTAACCGTTTCCTTTGTAGAATGCTGTTTAGAGGAGAAATGTAATTATTATCACCATGTATACGTATGCATTTATATTTGACATTGTAACGTCTTTGGCCAAGGTTACTGTGCCGAAAACAAACTCAGGTCTTTGAGAAATAAAAATTTATTTATTATCAGCTATAATATATATATAATATATAACCCACAGTCCCACCTTCTTGATTAATTATTTTACTAGCACATAAGTAGAATCAGTTCAGAGTTCTACTAGGGGAAGGAGCTATGTTTCAGATAAGCCAGGAATCTCTCCTGGAGGTGAAGAGATAAGACGGAGTTCGTGAGAACTCCCGCAAGATTCAGCCCGAGGTTCGGGATTATCCGATCGTTGATTAACCTGCTGGGATTGCCGGAAACGTAAGTTGATGAACTCGCTGGCAGAGCAGCTCAGAAGACAAAGCTTTCTAACTAATTGTTCTCCCAAAGCTCTGATGAGCTTTCACACTTTACACGGGACGCACTGTGGTCCGTATGCAATTCACTAAGTTCAGATGAACTTCACGTGGTTCAGCCTACAGGGTGAGGCAACTTACGATACACTCCAAATTCTCTCCTGAGAATTTAACAAGGAATTCCAAGCTGAATTCCTGCTCCAATCACTAACGTTCACTTCTTCAGTCGGCTTCCATCTCTCCCTGTCTATCTTTATCGTCTCCTTTTTATTTGACTCCTATGGGTCGGTCTCCAGTGACAAATGACCAATCAGCATATTTTCCAATTTTCATTGGACCATCTGACCTAAGCTACCTTCCCAATCATATGAGAGAGGAAAGCATCGATTAGCAACCCACAGATGATCGACCCCCTACTTGACTGGGGTGGTCCGCCAGAAGAAAAAAAAAAGGGTCATCTGCTGCCGGCCCCCTTTTGTCGGTTTGAAAGGCTGACGTCTCTTAACACATGTCCATTTCAATTGAGACCGCCCAAGTCGCACAGACACATCTGGACTCAGCTAGACAGCTGTAGTTCGCCCTTAGTACCAGATGCCTGCATTCTTTTGCTTTTAACAATTTTTTCCGCTATCAGGGAATTCTTCAGCTAGAGAGGGTTTTTTTCCTTAAGACACTTATAAGACACTTAGTTCGATAGAGTTCTCGCCTTCGCTTATCTGAAGTCGTCACAACATGGAAAATTCGATGCTTAATTTGTATATTTTCCCTATTTTTAAAAAGTATTATAGTAAATTTTAGTTTGTGTGCCGCTTCCGATTAAAAACATCTGAATTCCTGCTCGCTAGTGCGACTCTTATTTGAAAATTATTTTTGGAAAGTGATTACGCTAAAAAATGATTTTTGGTGAAATCAATGAATATTTTTTTATTATTTATTTTAGTTTTCTGAAAAGTTTCTTATGTAAAACCTGTTGGTTATAGTTTTTGCATTTATCTTATATGGCTTCCACAAAAAGAGCATATATTTATCCATTTAGCAAGCCATATCATTCATGCACAATCGGTATAAGTTGTATAGCATTTTTTTTTTTCGAGAATGCTTTGACACTGATTACGCTAAAAGACAAATGTGTATAAAGTATCCCGAATTAGTACAACAAAATCAGGTGTCTCCGATCTTAAAAGAGGGTGTGGTAAAAAGGAAGAATCCATGGGAAGTTAATTCATCTGAAGTTCCTAGCTAGAAAAGACAGAATATTCTTTAAAACAAAACTTTCAAAGATAATTATTTTTTCTACTTTCAGAATTGAAAGTATTGCATAAGAATAAACTGGCAACTCATTTTTTTTGTATCGTTGATTGTATCTTATGTATTAATACTTTTCATATAATTATATATTATAGAAGCATTGTTCACGAAAATTAAATAACCAAGAACACGTTTGACGCACTTTTGGATTTGATCATTTTATTGTATGAAGTATTATTTTGCTTGTGTTATCATTTTTCAATATTTGGAATTTATAAATTATTGTAGACCGAGATTAAGAACTCTGTCAAATTCAAAATAATTAAAAACCAATTCCTCGTTAAGCTTCGATTAAATATTTCCATAATCATTCTACTACAAATGTAGGTAATTTAGTGTTGCAAGCTGAGTTTCAATTATGTATATTGGATTCCAAAATGAAATATAACCCTACTTTTAGAGAATTAGATATGAAAGCATGTAAATCTCAAATATCTCATTGAAAATTCACTCAAACGTTGACAATCTTTTGATGGCCAGAACAAAGAAACAGATTTTTTTTCTTTGTTAAAATATCTTTGCAAATTTTCAACAGTGAGAGAAAAGGTCAGTATCTGAGCGATAAAAGCTAAATAATACTTAATTTTCTTTAATTAAATGTAAAATTAACTATTATGAGTTATTTTGGAGCAAAATTAGAGAATTGTGCTTTCTCCCCCCCTCCCCCGTCGGATTTATTTTGCCTCCCCGTGGGCGAACTTCTGCCGCCTCCACTGGTTTAAAAAAAATCCTTTATTAAACTTCAGAAGCAAGAAACTATAAGATTTTTTTTTTAATTTGATCTTTTCTAAACGTTGTTTTTCTTTACTATGAAGTAGAATTGTGATCTAAAAAACTCGATCAGACTGCATTTGTTGTGTTTCGTAGCAATTTTGCCAATCATATGATGGCAATTATCTTGGAAAATTTTAGCTTTATTGGTCTGCAAATAAAATTTCTAAATTGCTAAATATGGAGAGTTAATACAGTAGCAAATTTATGCTTTCCATCCCAACCATATCGAATCCTATTTGTTGCTGCAAGTAAAAAAAATCAAATACAAAATTTTTAGTCATGCTATTCTTCTACATCAGTGTCAGTTTTTTTAGAAATTATATATTCAATTTGTTCTTAGATTTTATAATCTTATAAACGCTGGCTTAATTATTTGGAAGTGATAGTTTTTTTTTTTTGTGTGTGTTTTTATGTTTTTGTCACAAGTAAGAGATTATTAATTTTACTATAGAAAATGAGTTGCAAATATAGAAATGAATATTAAAAATTTTAAAAGTGCAAATTTAAAATTGATTTAATATTTTTAAATAAAAATCGCATTTTCATAAAATAGAAAAATCCTTTGCTTAGAAAACACGTGAATTTACGTATGCATGCATATACAAAGGTTTTGCTTTTAGTTAAGGTGTTTAAAAATTGTGCAATTTTTTCAGCAGTTTCTCACTATGGTCTCTGTAATTGTTCCTGTTACCTTGAATGGAGTAAGGTAATGGGATGTATAGCATCTGTAGCGATAGAAGGTCGCGTACGAACCTGCGACGTTTAAGCCTGTAGCCGAGTAATATACCGATCAGGCAAAAGGGACCCTTCAGCTCGAAGAATATTATCTGGCTTATAAGGCTGACGCTACACATCAATGGCTATTATCCCCGTCCTGTTACCTGACATTTTTAAATTATTGTATATTAATATTAATGGAGGAGACAGCATATGTGTCAAATCAACTATATAAAACCATAAATAGCTTCATAATCCTTTAAATGTATAATATTTCTTCCAACATTTACAATAAAAGATGTCAAGTTGCTCGTTTCTCACTGTGGAGTTTTTAAAAATCTTTAGATAATTTTTTGGGCGTTAAAACTTTTATGCGCTATTTGATCAAAGTGATTGAGATAACATAATGAATAAAAGTAAAAAATATATGGAATTAAGATTTATTTAGACGAAAAATTTAGAAATGCTTTTCTTCGTGATCAAATATAACGCCCTTAGTATAAAACCTTTCAACCTGACTTATAATTTTTCATAGTTTGAAGTTTTAAAAAATACAAAAATGCCAAAACAAAGGCATGTATAGCTAGTAATTCACACAACCTTTGAATTTTGCTAATTATTTATATAACACAATGAGTTGAGTTGAATATATCAGTATCAAGTTTTACATCTGCTATCCCTCTCTTGTATAACTATTTATTTTTGGCATACTAATGGTCACTTTCTTTTCTTTTCTTTCTTTTTTTCTTTTTTCCCCCACACTAGAAAAATATATGACAAAATTAGTTTAAAATTTGTGTGCAATAATATCCATCTAATAAATTGTGTATAAACTAGAATAAAAAATTTAAAAAAATTAAGAAAGAAAAAATAAAATAGTATATATAAGGTATATTGCATGACACAAATCTATAATTTATTCTTGTATGGTATGTACATCTAAAATATGAACTAAAATGCTGTGTTATATTAGGTAAATATTGTTAAAAAATTTTCTGATTATTTGATTACTAAATAAAAGTAGTTTAATTACTTTATTATTTATTGCTTTACCTTCTTTGTAAAAAACATTTATTTATTTATCCTAATAGAATCTGTTTTTCTAGATATCGTCTGGTGTAAAATGTGAGGTACTGGAATACCGGAATTTAACAATGCTTCCTGTTATAAGCCCTGTTGATATCCTTGCAAATGTTACTATACAACACGATAAAGAAATTGTAAGGATATTTTATTTGTGATTCTTTTTATTACCAGTGTATAAATTTAAACAATTAAACTTTTAAAGACTTAATTTAAGTATTTTAAAAAATGAAATTTGGAAGTACTTTGTGTACTATTTTCCCGTTGCTATGCCGTTTTATTGTTTGTTATAGTAACAAACTTATCAAGCGGAACATCAAAATTTTATTCGTATGTTGTTCCTTATTTGAGATCAGTTTATCGCTCACTAAAACAAAAAAAAATATTGCTACACAACAATGGCCATCTTAAGATGCTTTTTTTTTTTTTGCAAATAAATTTTTTAATATCGAAATTCGCTGTGATACAGTATATCAAATAACAACATCTAATTTAGAATGCAAGCGCAAATATACTCTAAAACAAATAAATGTAATTTCGATAAAAACTGTTGACAATTTATAAGAAAGTAGAAATTGAACCTTATAATATTAAACATGGGTTTACATTTTCGATATCTCAAGGTAGCATCAATTAATATCAAAAATTCTTGCTTTACAGTAAACCGCTGCATAACGTAGGTGATAAGGCGCGCTTTTCTCTTTCAACTGAAATATTGCTATTGCAAACGTTAGAGGCAAGGCAAATAGGCGATTCAGTAAACAAAATCTCGCTAATCATCATTTGAATTAATATACTTTTATGTAGAGCATATATTATGTATTTTTTATTTGCTATTCTTTGTAGTAAAATACCAAGCCAAGTTTTTATTTTAAGGGAAAATTCTCCCATTTATTTTCAAAGAGAATGTTTTAAATAAAATGTTTAAAATATATATTTCCAATACTAAAAATGAAAAAAAGCTATTTAAATTGATATATGTAAAATGAATATATCTTATTTTTATAATTTTCGCCTATTTTTCTCATCATGTATCTTAATTGTTTGATTCATATTACAGGTGCCTGTTTTTGATATGGAATTAATATTAAACCCATGTTTCATAAGATTAAGCCAATCTATCATTCACACATTTAACTACACATTTCATTCTGTTTCACAGGTAAAGTATTTTTTCAATATTTTTGCAATTTATTTTCAGAAAACTAAGTAAAGGAAAATTATATTTAACTAATGTTTCCCCAAAAGTTACAGGATACCTGCTAGTAGCTGAATCACAACTCCCCCCCCCCCTTTATTTTTATTTATAATTTGTTTCTCCTGTATCTATTTAAAGTTTTATTCATTAAATTTATTAATTATGAACATTAACTTTTTAGTTGCTTATTTAATTCTTAATGCATCTGATTTTTTTTCTTTACATTTTACATTGATTTCTTGAAATTAACTATGTTCTAAATATTGTTCATTTAGAAAAAATGAATTATCTGGGGCGTTATTAATAATTTTTATTATTGCTGTGAAGGAAAAATAAATTTTTATTCCATATTCATCGATATCTTAAAAATACACCATAAAAATCATGCTTTAAAAATATATCTCAATTTAAGTCATGTAACAAAAAAATATTTTAAGGGAAAAAACAAGTCACATTTCTTGTGTTTTTTATTGTTTGTAATTTTAAACCTTTGTATAAATTATGACAAACTAAAAATTAAAAAAAAGCACTTATTCTTTTGAATTGTGGTCATGAACGTATAATTTTTAAAAAATAAAATTTGAAAATATATTTAGTAATTAAGTATATAAAGTTTTCGACTAGGAAAAAAATTATATTTGGTATTTTTTATATTGATTATTGAATAGCTCATTTGTTCTGAAAGATTCTCACTTCAGCATTTATTCATTTTTTACTACTTCAGTATATGTTTTAATATGAATTATTTTGTATATTTTATATTATTTAATCTGTTTAAAAAAATTTTGTCTGCAAAAAGGTTAAATGATTTCTTTAAAGATTTTTCCTTTTTCTGACTTCTACATTTCTGTCACTTTAAAAACACAAAAAAACTGTGTGTGTGTGTGTGTGTGTGTTGTAGGAAGCAGCATTGTTATTAGTTGCATGCTAAATGCCACCAAATTTAGAGCTGTCTGACTTTGAAAAAGGCGTAATTGTTGTCGGAATCATTGATATAATTAATCCTTAATGGACAAATTTGGTGAGTTTAACATTCAAAAATCGACATTGGCTTTTTAAATTAAGAAGTGGAAAGTGAGTAATGATTGTTGGTGTGTGTTTCGACCCGGCAGATCCACGCAATTAAGAGATAGAAATCGACGGGTGCTGTCCAAAGAAATTTGAAAAAACCGCACCAAACCGATGGCCCTATATTCCAGAAGTTCTAACAAGCATCAGGGACTATTTTTTCAATAAATAGCAAGCGCTAGGAAACACACTTACTTTGTTTCCGCGGTTGTGCTGTCGCTCATAAGCCTTTGAATACAGAATCCAATGGCGCTGCTGAGTTGCGGTGGTGCAAGGCACGTCAGAATTGAACCCTAGATACAGTGGAAACAGGTTCTCTGGAGTGATGAAGCAAGGTTCAATCTCTACCATTTGGATAGCAGTTTCGGTTTGGAGTATGCATGGAGAACGACTTTTGTCAGACTGCATTGCGCCTATAGTAAAGTTTGACAGTGGTGGAATTATTGTCAGGGGATATTTTTCGGGGTACAGACTAGGATCTTCGATCCCAATTCATGGTAACTTCAACATCGACTCCTATTCCACTATTCTAGATAACAATGTGCTTTCTACGCTGTGGCAATTTTACAGGTTGGAACATTGTTATTTCCAGAATGGCAATGGTACTTTTCAAGTTGCGAAGTCAGCCATTGATTGGCATGATGAGAATGGGGTAAACTGGCTGGACTTTTCTGCTCAGAGTCCAGACTTGAATCTTAAAGAAAGCCTCTGGAACGAGTGGATCGCCGAATTTAGTGGTGTAGCTACCGTCAAAAATCGGTGAAAGAATTTCGCTACCCTCAGAGGAGAAAAATGCCACTGTCCATCATCAAAACACTTGTGGAAAGCATCCCTCGAAAAGTAAAAACTGCAATTACTTCAGGTGGGGACCTTACCAACTATTGAATATAAATAAATTAAATTTATCTCTTTTATAACAGATGTCCTATGACTTGTTGGTAGATAGTATATACAAGGTGTCTCAAAAACCATTACTGTGGCTTTTATTTCTTAAATATTGGTCATAGACATATACCGTAAAATACAAAGTTGTGTAAAAAAAGGTGCAAAATGTTATTAAATCGTAAATTTTTTTCAGGGAATTAAACTTTAAAAAATACAAAATTTAAATTTTTATATAGACTCCATACACACACACACAAAAAAAATCCCAATGAGTAAAACATGCCCCATCCTCTTATATATGCCTCTGATTGGTGCGTCCCATAATCTCAACAAACACGTCATTGTGTTCTGTTATTTGTGCTCTATCGTTGTTCTATACCATAGCTTACGTAAGAATAACTCGCACCTAAATATTTTATATTTCTACATTTTGAGATGCAATTAACCTGTACAAACAGTTATGTCACAATACAGCAATGAATTTTTTTTCAAAATACTAAGGCTTTACAGTTTATGCAATCGCAATGCTAATGAAACTCCACGGGAATTGCGACGTTAATATCCCGCTTCCCGACATCCTTCTGGAATAATTACTTTCCGATATAGGCAACGAATGCGTGAAAGAGGAAGCTTATATCCTTTGGGTAGACTAGGTAAGCCCATACTTCATTCGATTGATAAAGAAATTGATATTTTGATGTACTTTTGTGGTCATCCACATAGTAGTGTTCGTCCTGCTGCTTCAGAAATGAACCTTTCATGCGCAGCAGTTTGGAGAATACCGAGACGAAATATATGTCATTCTTTTAGCATTCATTGTGTGCAGGGACTAGAGTCAACAGATTATTAACATCGTCATGATTTTTGTAATTAGGCTTGCGGCGGCCAAACAGGCGAGCAATGACTGTTTGTTTCGCCAACTGGCAATAATCATAAATCATCCCAGCGAAGATGAACTACGTTCAACAAATACGAATGACTCACTTCATGATTTCACCGGCCGACTCCTAACCTCTGTCTCGCGCGGATCGATGTATATAATTGTATCATCATTTATATTTAACGCTTAATTAAATTTTATTCCTGTTATTTATACGGCTGGCATTCTTTTTAATTTGGAAATGTATTAATAATTTAATTTAGAGTAAATTTGGTGGCGCATGTTAAATCACGCACCAAACTGGTGACCCGATAATATCGTTTTTACTCTTCTAAAATTTACGAAGTCCAGCCTTAAAATTTCTAAAATATGTTCAAATCAAATTTAAGTGATTGAGCTCTTAAGTTATTTTTCGTACATTTTCCCCATTATGAATTATTTTGGATTAATGTACCGAGAGGTAGCGCCTGAAGGACCAGGTATGTGTTCGAATTGTCTTTTCATTTCTCTGTGATTGGTCAGCATTTTATTTCCCCGCTACTTCGGCAAAGAAATCTTATTTTTATTCAATATTATTTTTTGTGTTATTTTCCGTATTCGAAGTATTTAGTTTCTTACTACTTTCGTTTTGCTACTATGTTTATTAAAATTAATTCTTTTTAAAATATGCATTTCTAAATATTCCTAGCTCTTAATATACATAAATATTGTTGAAATTATCAGTTTTCCCATATCGAGTAACCAAAAATGCCTAATACAGAAAACGAAACTGCTAATGCTGGCGCTCCAATAGAGTCGCAGGTGTCCCACCTTTCGGTAAAAATACCGCCGCTGTGGAGGAACAATATAAAATCATGGTTCATCCAAGTAGAGAGCAATTTCGCTTTAGCTAAAATCACTAACGACCTTACGAAATACAATCATTTGATTGCGTCTGTCGATCCGGAAACTTTATCAGCGGTTGCCGATATTTTACTCGCACCCCACGACACCGAGAAATATGATGCATTGAAGGCTCGACTTATAGCCGAATTTTCTGCTTCGGAGAATGAACAAATTCGTCGACTGCTATCTGAATTGCATTTAGGTACCGATAAACCATCGCAGTTACTCCGAAAGATGCGCGAACTCGGTGGAGGCACAAGTATAAAAGACGATTTCCTAAAAACTTTATGGCTGCAAAGACTACCGCCAGAGATGCAAGCAATTTTGTCAATAAGTTCTGAATCCCTGGACAATTTGGCCAACATGGCTGACAAGATACCCGAGGTCCGTATCTCCGCAACAGACAGCAGCGTCTTTGCCGTCAGCCGAGGCGCGAAAAATACTGCCATGCGGAAAGCTTCCACTCTCGATGAGTTTACTGCACTCCGAAACGAAATCACCGCTTTAAGCAAACAGGCACAACGGCTTTCCCGCGACAGAAGCAGAGGGCCATTCCCGCGAGAAAATAGACATCGCAGTTTTTCCCGCGAGCGCTCCTGTGATCGTGGAAGAAAATATTGCTATTATCATTCGCGCTTCGGTGAAAAGGCGCTGAAGTGCCGATCGCCGTGTTCTTACCCAATTAATGCGGATCAGGAAAACTCTCAATAGCGGCTGTCGAGCGCCCCACAGCGACGGCAGCCGCTCAATCGTATCGTTTGCATGTTTTTGATAAGAGGTCCCATTTCAAATTTTTGATAGATTCCGGTTCTGATGTTTCGTGCATACCGCTGAACAAAACCCAAAAAAATCTAAAACCTGATTCTCTGCAACTTTTTGCAGCTAACGACTCCAAAATTTACACTTGTGGATCAAAATTATTAAATGTGGACTTAGGACTTAGATGAAATTTCCCATGGAAATTTTTAATTGCTAATGTGCCTGTTCCCATAATAGGAGCGGATTTTTTACAAACCTTTGACCTTTTAATAGACCTCAAACGGCGCAAACTTATTGATAATGTTACTAAATTTACTCAACCCGGAATAATTTCAAAATCAACAGATTATGTTTCTCTGAAACTTATTGCTGGTGAATCAGCATATCATCAAATTTTGGCAGAATTCCCAGAATTAACAAAATTAACATTTGGGGTAAAACCCGTTAAACATAATACGGTCCATTGCATTGAAACAACCGGTCCGCCGATTCATAGTAAACCGAGGAGATTAAATCCAAAACTTTATGAAACAGTAAAAAAGAATTCGAATTTATGATGAACCAAGGCATATGTAGGCTATCTAAATCACCTTGGTCTTCTCCCCTTCATGTTGTGTCCAAAAGCTCAGGCAGCATTCGTCCTGTGGGTGACTACAGGAAATTGAATGCTTGTACGGTACCGGACCGTTACCCCATATCCAAGATTTTTCCAATGCGCTTCATGGAAAAAACATTTTTTCGAAACTTGATATAATCCGCGCATATTTTCATATACCAGTGCACCCGGACCATGTACAAAAAACCGCTGTTTGTACACCATTTGGACTGTTTGAGTTCCCATTTTTAAATTTTGGACTATGTGGGGCGGCACAAACTTTTCAGAGATTCATGAATGAATTCCTGGGTGATATTGCATTTTGCTATGTTTATTTGGATGATATTTTAATATTTAGTTCCAATCAAGAGGAGCATAAAGCTCATTTACGAATCGTACTGGAGAGATTAAACGCATATGGACTAACCATAAACGTTTCGAAATGCATATTCGGTGTTTCGGAAATTCCATCTTAGGACACTTAATAAGTAACCAAGGAACTAAACCCCTTCCCGATAAAGTCGAACCTATCCTTAAATATCCACGGCCAGAAACCATTAAAGATCTTCAGAGATTTTTAGGATTCTTGAATTTCTTTCGTCGCTTTTTGCCAAGCATCGCTCAACATCAGGTATTTTTAACTTCTTGTTTGAGAGGCGCGAAGAAAAATGACAAATCAAAACTCAACTGGTCGACTGACGCAGAGAGAGAATTTGAAAGCTGTAAAAATTTAATCGCTAACGCAGCCCTACTGTCTCACCCTAAATCGGATGCTCAGTTTATTTTACAAGTCGATGCATCGGATTTTGCTATAGGTGGTTCACTCTTGCAAATTGTAGACGATGATCTACAACCTCTTTCCTTTTATTCGCGAAAACTGTCGCAAACAGAGAAAAACTATAGCGCGTACGACAGGGAATTATTGGCGATATACGCAGCAATAAAACATTTCAGGGATATGCTCGAAGCACGAACTTTTTCCGTGTATACCGATCACAAACTGTTAACATACGCTTTTCGTCAGCGCGCGAATAAATACTCTCTCAGACAATCTCGTCAGTTGGATTTTATCTCACAATTCACCACAAATATTTTGCATATAAAGGGTTCAAAAAATATTGTCGCAGATGCTCTATCGAGAATAGCGGCAATAGCTTTTCCTAGTCCCATTGACTATACAGAAATCGCTCTTGCCCAAGAAAATGACCCGGAGCTAAAAACTTTAATAGATAACTGTAAAGCGTTGCAATTTAAGAAAATCATTTTTTCTGAATTTGAGACTCCAATTCATTGCGAGGTATCTACTGGCACAGCCAGGCCGTTTATTCCGCAGCCATTTCGGCAGAAAGTTTTTTCGGCTCTCCATAATCTAGCTCATCCGGGTATTCGGGGTACATCAAAATTAATCTGCTCGAAATTTATTTGGCCTTCCATGAAAAAAGATTGCAATAATTGGGCTGGACAATGTATTCCTTGCTAAAAATCCAAAGTTTACAGACATATTAAATCTCCATTAGGGAAATTTTCAGACCAGTCACAGAGGTTCGATCACATACATATCGATTTTATAGGTCCACTACCTCCGTCCCTAGGAAACTATTATTGTTTAACCGTCGTAGACAGGTTTACGAGGTGGCCGGAAGCAGTGCCTATACCAGATATGACATCGGACACTTTAGCAAGGAAGCTTTTTACTGAATGGATAGCATGATTCGGATGTCCGACTGTCATCACAACGGACCAAGGCAGACAGTTCGAGAGTACTTTTCTTCTCTGTCAAAGTTCTTGGGCATCAAAAGAATCAGGACTTCTCCGTACCATCCGCAAGCCAGTGGTCTGGTAGAAGAATTCCTTCGTCCCTTCAAAGCAGCCCTGAAAGCTTATGACACAGACCAGTGGTCATCGGCACTACCCACGTTGCTCCTGGGATTCCGGTCAGCGTGCAATGAGGATCTCGGTTCCACATCTGCTGAGCTGGTTTACGGAAAACCCCTACGACTGCCTGGAGAGTTTTTCGACCCATCGCCTGCAGACTCATCGTCGAAACAAATAGTAGAGGACCTAAAGGCTCATTTTGAAACAGTGCGGCCAGTTCCGACTTCCTGCCATGCAAAAAAAGCAATTTTTGTGCATCCTCAACTCAGTACATGCACCCACGTTTTCATCCGTCACGATGCAGTACGGAAGCCCCTGCAAGCTCCCTACGATGGCCCCTTCAATGTTCTCCGGAGGAGGGAAAAAACTTTCGACTTGCTAATCAAACAAGAAAGGCGCACAATATCCATTGACCGACTAAAACCAGCCTTCATGCCAATCACCCCAGAGTTTCAGAATCCATCGCTAACAGCTGCTGACTCCAAATCTTCTCCAGAAATCCAGAGAACTCGGACAGGACGACTTGTCCGACCTCCAAGGCGTTACTTTCATTTTCATTGATACTGCGGAGGGAGTGTGCGGCGGCCAAACAGGCGAGCAATGACTGTTTGTTTCGCCAACTGGCAATAATCATAAATCATCCCAGCGAAGATGAACTACGTTCAACAAATACGAATGACTCACTTCATGATTTCACCGGCCGACTCCTAACCTCTGTCTCGCGCGGATCGATGTATATAATTGTATCATCATTTATATTTAACGCTTAATTAAATTTTATTCCTGTTATTTATACGGCTGGCATTCTTTTTAATTTGGAAATGTATTAATAATTTAATTTAGAGTAAATTTGGTGGCGCATGTTAAATCACGCACCAAAGGCTCTATTAGGAAGATGCTCATTCCTGTCTCCGGAAAAACATAATGTGGACAGATAGATGTTGTTTTAAAGAAGATGGATGCAAAAATTCTCAAAATGAGCATTTTTGGTCAAGCAAATCTATTCCTGGTACGTGCTATTCATCATCAGAGACGATCTTTTGTGAATGCATGGTGTTGTATTTTTAAAAACCGCTTTCTTGGAGCCATATTACATGATGGCACTTTGACGGACGACATGTTATGTTAATGAGACTGTGAATAGAGTTATTCCTAATTTTATGGAGGAACTTCCTCTAACATGATAGATCTCCAGTTCTTCATACTGCAGTTGTGAAGCATTGGTTAAATGACGAGATTCCAGATGACTGGATTGGCTTGCATGGTCCAGACAATTTTCCCCTAGACCACCTGATTTAACACCTATGGATTTTTTTTTGGGGGGGGGGTCGTTTTAAGTACAGTGGTTTATTTGTTACCTCCCTTAAATAAAGTAGAATTGCAACAACGGATTTTAGAAGGTTGTCGGGACATCTACGAACAAGAACTTGATAGAGTGTGCAGTGTCATTAGACGAATACTGTTTTGTATTGGCAGGGATGGAAAACATTTTGAACAAGTTTTCTAATCTTTTCTTTAAGTTCTTATATCAATACTTTTGAACCAATGAATGGCAATATTATTATTGTTTAGTTATTGAATCATTCCTTTTTCTGTTAATTTGTGTACTACCCCTAAAACATAAATACCGCCTTGATTTTTCTTTTTTGTGAGCTCATCAAAAAGGGATTTAAGTCAGCATTTATGTAGTTTGATATCTTTTTTACATAAAATTCTAAAATTTCGTACATTATTACAGGATGGGGCACATTTTACTCATTGGAATTTTTTTTGTGCGGCGTCCGTATAAAAATTGTACTTTTTAAAAGTTAAATCCTCTGAAATTTTTAATAGATTTCATAACATTTATCACTTTTTTATTCAATTTTATAATTTATCATATAGTCTCTTATCAATATTTAATAAATAAAAGCCGCAGTCAAGGTTTTTGAGACACTATATATAATGAAATTTTAAAATCTAAAATAAGCCCTGATTAATTTCCAAAGTTTTATCTAAATTTAAGTAATAGTAACTTTATTCTAAAATATTCTCTTATTTCCTAGTCCCATTCCACTCATTCTACTTCATTAGTTCAACTGAACATTTATAAAATTTGCTGAATCGCTGAACCAATGAGTTCACTCACTCCAAGTGAAGGCATGATGTGATGTTTCCATTCATTATTATTCGTCAACTGCTGTTTTTTCTTCTTCTGTCGTGGCAACATTGTAGAAGTTAAAAAATCAAAATAAATGGAGTCAGATTTGTTTGCTTATATGAATTGAAGTTTGGAAAGATTTGAATAGTTTAAATAGTTAACGAACACTATTTTCTCTATCATGTAAATATTTAAGGCGGAGCAAGATATGTTGGGCAAATATATTCCGACTTGTAATTCGCAACATTATAGTGAGCTCCAGACGTGGGCACAGACCTGTTTTGCGCTAAGCTGATCACCGAAACTAAAGTGAATCATTATAATTGTTTCAAATCTTTTATTAGAAGTTAAGAATTGAAATATTAGTTATGCAAAGAGCGCCTATTCGCTCTTCATTAACAAAGGCATATAATAATTTGATGAAAAAATTAGCGGTTGAAGAACCGAAACTATTCAAGAAATGGGATTTAAACCATTATCTACCAAAATATTAACCAAAGTAGTCTTCTGCCGAGTAACCGCTAGAATTGAGCAAGTGATGCAGACTCATATGGCTGACATTGAGCATCTGTTCAAAAACTTAGAAGTTCTCAATGAAAAAAATATGTGATATTTTGTTGCAAGTTATAACTTTAGCTGATAAATATAATTCTGAATGGGAAATTAGAGAATATCGTGAAAAGCTTACTGAAGCCCGGATTGCTATGGAAATATCTGTACATAATTTGAATAAAGCTGTGTTAGAGCAGGATGTTTGGCTAAGAAAACGAAACTGAAACTTCCCCAAATAGAATTTTTGAAATTTGGGGTTGATGTAAAAGGCTGGTTAACCTTTTGGAGCCAGTTCAGAATTCATAACGACTTAGAGATGGCTTCAAAACATAAATTTCATCATTTAATCCAATCCTCCCACCTTAGAAAATCATGAGAAGACAGTTGAAGCATTAAAGAGACGATTTGGGAAGGAAGTATTATTGATCGAATTCTATGTTAGAGCGTTACTTGGCTTGTTATAAAAATGCCATTTTAATGAAATCGAAATTAAATACTACGCAGCTATAGGACATATTGGTATCGCATTTAAGAGCACTTGAATCCATTGGAATGATGTCAGATAAATACTCCACCATGTTTTCCCCATTAGTTGAATCGGGCATACCGGAAGAAATTCTTCGAGTATGGCTACGAAGTCCTGTTGTGGTTAAAGAGGATCAAAATAGCTACAATAAGAAACTGAAAAATGTATGGCTTTTTCTGAAGTCGAGGGCGACGATCAAATTTCTTTGGCCAAGACAGGGTTTAAAGAAGAAAGGAATTCTAAAGTGGATAGTGTTACGACGTTCGAATTGTGGGCGAATATCGCTGTAAAATGGCAATAGATGGCACTTCGAGGAGTGTAAATAGTAGAGTTTTTTGTAAATAAATGTGTGTATGTTGTGAAAATGGCGGTCTCGTTATTATGCCGGAATTCTTTGTGTTTCCAAACTTCCTAACTCACACAAATAAAATTCTCTTCACATCGACACGCGATTCACACACACATATATCCCACTTCTGACACCAAAAAATTTTAACCTCAAAGCGAATTAGGGAGTTTGCGAATCGTGAATGGGTGTCCTTGAAGTTTCGGTTCTTTGGCGGGACGGGTGAGTGATGTTGCTTTCGCTTCGTGGTTTCGTTAGTGTTGTATGTGAAGGGCTAATCTTTAAAGTGTTTTTATTGTGACTTGTGTGATTTTGTGCTGTCTATGTGGTGATTTGATTATATTGTGTTGATTTATTTTATACATTTAGTGCTTGAATTGGTTATTTTGTTTGACTTTGGTTTGCAAATTTAATGTAAAAATGGGTGTTAAATCGTTAAAAAGGGAAGAGTTAATACTTTTAGCTGAGGAATTGGGATTAACTGTTCCTAGTGCTGCAAAAATTATCGATTTAAAAACTTTAATTGAGAGTTCAAAAGTTTACGATAGTGATCATGAATTTGTGCAAAGTGTTATAGAGAATATACTAGAGGAGAGAAAATCAAAAATTGACCGAGAAAAATCGGAAAATGAAATGAAATTAAATCTAGAGAAAATAAAACTCACAGTTAGAGGCGGAATTAGCGTTAGCCAATGTTAGGAAAGAACTCCCTCAAAATGTAGATCCAGACACCTCAAATTTGAATATTGAAAATTTGATTAAAAGCGTTAAAATATTAACGATTGCAGTGCCCACCAAAGCGGAGTCCTTTAATTTGTTTTTTCAATCGTTAGAGAGGGCATTTAAAACAAAAAATGTACCTGAGGAATTTAAAGCGGAAATGCTTCTTAATATTTTAGGTGGGAGAGCTAGTAATTTATTAGTGCATATGTGCGACGAAGAGCTGGGGGATTATGAGAAATTGAAAACAGTAGTTTTAAGAGAATTTCAGCCAACACCACAAGAATGTTTGAATCATTTTCGTCGCGTTCAAAAGTTATATAGTGAAACATATGTTCAATATGCGTCGAGATTGAGTGCTTCATTTGAGTACTACTGTCAATTACGTAAGGTGGACAATTTTAAATCTTTATGTAAATTAATTGTGTCGGATAAAATTCACGATAATCTCGACCGGGATCTAATGAGTCACATAGCGGTGAAATAGGGAGAAACATGATTCGAACCACTAACTTTAGGTCGTGAGTGCGATATTTATTTATCATCAAAAGGTAAACAGAAACCGGAATCAAATTTTGCAAAATCACTTCCAGTTAATGATACTAGAACAAGGGAGGGAAATTATGTAAATAGATATCGTAATTATAATTCCCAAAGTGTTTCAAACGTGTATGTATCCAGAGTAAAAAATTACAAATGCAAATTATGTAAAAATAATGAAAATCATGAGTTACGTTTTTGTCCTAGCTTCAAAGAGTTGTCGGTATGTGAGCGTGTTGAATATATAAAGCGAAATAATCTTTTCTTTAAGTGTTTTCTATCAGACTGCTATGCAGAAAAGTGCAGGGTAAAAAATTGCTTTTGTGGAAAGCTTTTTCCACAAAAGCTTTCTCCACAATCCCTTACTACACTACCCTCGGGTTCAAGGTCAAAAGACAGCT
The DNA here is from genome assembly GCA_026289955.1 of Argiope argentata. NCBI lineage: Eukaryota > Metazoa > Arthropoda > Arachnida > Araneae > Araneidae > Argiope > Argiope argentata. Next base: position 4,112,108 of record JAOUZG010036559.1, read on the forward strand.
GTGCCTGTTAGTAGCAACGAGTCAGCTGAGTAATTTCCTGCGGACACTGCAGCGAATGTAAACATCGGTAGCAATATCGTAGCCGCCAGCATAGGAGCCAATAAGTCGAAAACAGTTCTTTTGAGTACGGCTCGCTGTTTGATTAGAGACAAACATTTTAAGGCGCAGGAAGTTCGCGTATTATGCGACTCGGGTTCTCAATCTAACTTAATTACGAAAGAATGCGCTCAGCGATTGCAACTGAAACGTGAAAAAATAAATTTGTTGATTTCTTGTGTGAATAATTCTTCTATGACAGTTGATGAGAGCGTCACGGCAACATTGTGTAATAAAGAGAACAACTTTGTAAGAGAATTAGACTTTCTAGTAGTGAGAAAAATTACAGATTTAGTGCCGAGTAAATTTTTAGATGTAAGCATGCATATTCCCCAGAATGTACAACTGGCAGACTTCAATTTTAATGTACCGGGCAAAATTGATATTATTCTTGGAGCCCCAATTTTTTACGACCTGTTGAGACACGGCCGAATACAAGGTAAAAATTCACAATTGTTTTTTCAAAATACGGTGTTTGGGTATATTGCGTGTGGTGAGGTGGAGCAAAATAGAGGGGATAAAGTTCACTGTGGATTTATTTTGGATGATGATTTAAATCATAATTTAAAACAACTGTGGGATCTTGAGGCTTTGGGTATTAAAGAAAAGGAAGGGTTAAGTGTAGTTGATAAAGCATTGATTGGTAAATTTGAACGAAATTTGAAATTCGTTAATGGAAGATACGAGACTGAATTACCATGGAAGATTGAAAATAATTATGGTTTAGCTAAAAAACGGTTTGATGAGTTAGAAACAGTTTTTAATAAAAATGATTGGGTTGCTAATGAATATAAGGAAATAATAAATGATCAAAAAAGAAACGGAATAATCGAAGAATGTGACAGAGATGAGTATGAGTATTTTATGCCACACAGAGCAGTTGTTAGGCAGGATAAAGAAACAACCAAAGTTCGAATAGTTTTTAATTGTAGCTCAAAATCTAAGGGTAACCTTTCTTTGAATGATTGTTTGGAAACTGGTCCGAACTTAAATCCGAATATTTTGGATATTGTTCTAAATTTTTGTAAGTACAAAATAGCATTTAATGCAGACATTGAGAAGGCTTTTTTAATGATAGGGATTTCTGAAAAGGATAGAAGGTTTTTAAAATTTCTTTGGTCTTCAGATAACTTTAATGAAGAATATAAGATTATGCAAATGAAAAGACTACCATTTGGTTGCAATAGTAGCCCCTTTATTCTATGTGCCACGATAAAACATCATATTAAAAAATATGAGATGTGCAAACCTAGGTCATTTGAAATGCTAAATTCAGCACTTTATGTAGACGATTTGTATTTTGGAGGAAATAGTGTAAGTGAAGCATTTCAGTTGTCGTCAGATGCTGTATCAATATTAAAGAGTGGTGGTTTCAACTTAAGGAAACTGAAGTCTAATAGTAGCGATCTGGAAAAATTGTGGAAGGAGAATGAACTTAGCAGTTGTGATAGCGGTAGTGAAATGGATGGAACTCAGGAGTTGAAAGTTCTAGGTTTAAACTGGAATCCTGAGAAGGATGAGTTGTCTTTGGATGTAAAAGGTTTGTTGAGCACTTGGGAAGGTTTAAGAAATAGTAAACGGTGCGTTTTGCAATCAGCAGCCAGGATTTTTGATCCCATTGGTTTAATTGGCCCATTTATTGTAAGGATTAAGATATTATTACAAGAAATATGGGAAAGAGCTTGTGATTGGGACGATGTATTACCTGATGACTTAAGGTTAAAATGGATTGCGTGATGCAGTGAAATTGGAAAATTAAATGACGTCACAATTCCGAGATGTTGTTTATTGAATTGTGATAATGAGAGTGTGGAGATTCATGTTTTTTGTGACGCATCATTAAGTGCTTACGGAGCAGTTGTTTCTGTTAGATATTCTGATAGTAGTGGAAATTATAGAGTGTCTTTTGTAATGTCTAAGAGTAGAGTGGCACCGATAAAGAAATTGACCCTACCGAGGTTGGAATTTATGGCCCTCCTAATAGGAGCTAGAGTTGGAAATTACGTTGCAAATATTTTTAAGGACAAAATGGGAAGGTTAGTGTTCTGGAGTGATTCGTTAATTGCATTATATTGGGTTAAAGGGAGTGCAAAAAGGTGGAAACAGTTTGTTGCTAACAGAGTTGTAGAGATTCAGGAGAGATCGAGTCCGAGTGATTGGTATTATTGTCCATCTGAAGATAATCCTGCTGATTTACTCACGAGAGGGATTGCAGCCGAGAGTTTGGTACTTAATGAAAAATGGTGGTTAGGTCCAGATTGGCTTCGGAAGAATAGGGAATATTGGCCTGAGCAGTTAATTAGAGAGTCACCTAAGTTACACTTGGCGGAATTTACGAATGAACAAAAGCAAGATCCTGTCCAAAGTTTTGTTGTTAAATTGGAGTTAGTCGAGCAGCTTTGGAATAAGTTTTCAGTTTGGAGTAAGTTGCAGAGAATGGTTGCGTGGTGTTTGAGATTTATTAGAGTATATGTTAAAGGGGATAGGAACATTACATCCTATTTACAGACAAACGAATTAAAAGAGTCTCACGATATTATTGTTAAACTAGTGCAAAGATCTGTATATAACAACGAAATAGCGAAAGGAAAAAGGCTAAAGAAAAGTAATTTAATTTCTCTGAATCCATTCGTAGATGATAGAGGTTTATTACGCGTTGGTGGACGGCTCAAAAACGCCAACTTGCCGTACACTACGAAACGCCAATTAATACTACCAAAAAGCCATTCAGTTACAAAATTACTGATAAGACACAATCATGCGATATATTTACATGGAGGAGTACAATTGATAAATTCAGGAATGAAAAAAATATATTGGATTACAGGAGCAAAATCTGCAATTAGAAGAGAGTTAAGAAATTGTACTACATGTGCCAGATTTCGATCTGAAATTTCGAGGCAAATAATGTCGGATTTACCTTCTGCTAGAGTGAATCCTGGAAGAGCGTTTCTTAAATGTGGTATGGATTTCGCAGGACCTTTCTATATCAGTCCTCGTCGTGCTAGAGGAGTTAAACCGTCAAAAATGTATGTGTGTTTATTTGTTTGTTTCACAACAAAGGCAGTTCACCTGGAACTGGTCAGTGATCTTCGTGCATGTGCGTGTATTGCTGCATTAAAACGGTTCATCACACGGCGTGGAAAACCAGCAGAAATTTTTAGTGACTGCGGTACGAACTTCGTCGGTACAAAAAACTACTTAAAGACCTGTGAGAAAGAGGCCATTGGTTGTTACCTTACCAATGAAGGTATCAAATGGTCTATGAACGTTCCGTCTGCCCCTCATGTTGGAGGTTTGTGGGAAGCAGCTGTAAAATCGATGAAATTCCACATGAGGCGTGTTATCGGTTCACAGATTCTATCACAAGAAGAGTTTTCAACAGTTTTGGCGGAATTGAATTGAAGCAGTATTGAATTCCCGTCCATTGGTTCCTGTTCCTGAGGACCCTAATGATTTTTTCCGTAATCACCCCAGGTCATTTCCTTATCGGATCAGAGTTGAAGAGAGTACCTGGGCCTGACCTCACGAGCGAGAAAATCCCCATCCCTGAACGATGGAAGTTAACTGTGCTGATTTCTCAATCCTTTTGGAAATCATGGTCAAAGGTCTACCTGACCCAGTTGCAAGTGCGGAATAAGTGGAAAGTCCCGATAAAGGATTTAATGGTCAATGATTTAGTATTGATCAAAGACGATAATCTCCCGCCACTGAAGTGGAAAATGGCGAGAGTGATCCACACCTTTGAAGGATCTGACGATAGAGTCAGAGCAGTGTCTCTAAAAACTATTGCAGGAGAAATTAAGAGACCGATCCATAAATTGGTTAGACTTCCTGTGGACGATAATTGACATTTGTTTTTTATTATCTTTTTATTTTCTTTTTAGTAATGCGAAATACTTTTGTGCTTTGGATTTTTTTAATTTCATATTTTATGTACAATTCTGTGTAACTATCATTTTACCTGTAATGATGACGAAGTCATGTGGCCCCAGTATGTTACGACGTTCGAATTGTGGGCGAATATCGCTGTAAAATGGCAATAGATGGCGCTTCGAGGAGTGTAAATAGTAGAGTTTTTTGTAAATAAATGTGTGTGTGTTGTGAAAATGGCGGTCTCGTCATTATGCCGGAATTCTTTGTGTTTCCAAACTCCCTAATTCGCTTTGAGGTTAACAGAAAGTGTAAAAGAAAATGCTCCTGACGTACTTGCAGCAAATGAGTTTCTTATTGGATTGAAACCTATTGAAGATATGAACTGTATGTCTTGCGGGAAAAATCCCAAATTAGAAAACTATTTTAAAGCTAAAAAAATTTCACTTAGTGAAAAACTAGAACTCTTGAAACAGAAAAATGTTGTTTTACTTTTTTGCAAGTTGGTCACCATTTCAAATTGTGCAAAAAGTCAAATATTAATTGTATGGTATGTTCCAAGAGACATTTAATCGTCATGTGCCTGAAATTGCGAAGAAAAATTAATAGGATGAAATGAATAATACTCTGTCTAATCAATGTTACCCTGAAGTATTTTTACTAACGTTACTAGTTAGACTTTCGTTTCAAGGAAAGGAAAAGATTGTGATAGTACTATTCAAGAAATGGGATTTAAACCATTATCTACCAAAATATTAACCAAAGTAGTCTTCTGCCGAGTAACCGCTAGAATTGAGCATTCAAGTTACAATGCAGGCTTGAACAGTCTCGACTACTTAATTACGATTTAAGAATTGAACTAGCCAGTTATCTGCGGCTCTATTACCAAACTTAACAACAAACTTTGTTTTGAAAGGGCTAAGAAAATGGGTATCCAGTTGGTAAGTGTTGGATTTGGACAACCACCCATCGAAATACTCATAGGAACTGAACTCACGGATGGATTGTTCGCAGTACAGTCATGGCTAGGATGGATGATGGTGGGAAAGACTCTTGGACAACCTGAGCAAGAATCTTATGGCTCAGCTTTATATTCTCTAGTAACACATTCCAGTGATGTGACAAACTTGTGGTCACTTGAAACCATTGGTATTAGTGACCCGGAGGAAACTCAATCCAAGGAATAGCTGGAATGTGCAATTGAAAAACATTTCAAAGAAACTACTTTTGTTAATGAAGATTTGTCTACTAATTTGTCTTCCTTGTGTGTATGGTCCTGAAGAGTTACCTACAAACTTTGAAGTTGCTGAAAAAAGATTGGTTTCAACAACTTATATTTTACTAACGTTGAAAAGTTTATTGATTATGATGAATCGTTTTAAAACTGGAAAGAATATGGAATAATAACCGAGTGCCCTGTGGATGGAGGACACTTTAGCTTACGATTGCTTAGCGAAGGGCCCAAACCTCCTCGAAATGGTACCATCAATTCTTTTTAGGTTTCGAGAAATATCAAGAAAGCGTTTTCAAGAAATAAATCTGATATCAAGAAAGCGTTTTTACAAATCTCAGCTCATAACAAAGACAGACATTTTCTAAAATTCCTTTGGTGAGAAAAGGAAGACCAATCTTTGAAAGCATTTCAGCACTGCAGAGTAGTTTATTGGTTTACACTGCAGACTATCTTCTTGGATCATTTATCAAACACCTCTTGGACCAGTATTCATTCTGTAATCGCCGATATTGCTAGAAAGATCAAAGAAGCCTTCTATGTTGATAACTATGTTATATTAGTAGATACGAAAGAAGATTTAAAGCATTCCCTCCAGTTGTCAAGTCATTTCATGAATTCAGCGAAGTTTGACCTTAGAGGCTGGGAGACTGCAAGTCTATATTGCAGTTTCATAAAATCTGATCCTGTTTCTGTGCTGGGAGTTTAGTGGGACAAAGATACTGATCTGTTGTTTTATAACATCAAAAAACCCGAAGAATCTATTACCAGAAGGTGTATCATTTCCATCATACGCAAGATTTTTGATTCTTTAGGTGTAATTTGTCCCGGAACGTTGTGCCCAACGCTGTTATTGCAACAGAGGTGGAAGACTAAGCTGAGTTAGGACAGAGGTCCGTGACGAAATTTGTAAAATGGTTTGGCAAACTGCAATTTTTGACTGAAATGAAAATACCTTGATTTTTCTCTCTGTATCAATTTTAAGATCTCCTTACATACATTTTGCGATGCTTCTGCCAAATTTTACTCTGCAGTTGTGTTCCTGCGTTGTGAAACAGAACAAAATATTTGTGTACATCTACTTATTGCGAAGAGTAGAATAGCTCCTTTGAAATGGACGTCCATTCCAAGCGAACACAAACTTGTAGAACTCCTCATTAGAGATATACATTTAAGAAAATTTCATGCTAGAGTGCATATTCTGATGTCTGCGTTGCTGGAGAATTACTGGATATTGAGTGGAAGACGCACTATTTGTAGAGTAATATCCCATTGTGTGAAGTGTAAAAGATTTGCAGCCAAACCTTTTGGAACAGTTCCCTTTCTAGAGAACAGGGTGCAGAATGCTTGAATTTTCGGAGTCGTCGGAGTGGATTAGGTAAGCCTTCTTATTCTAAGAAGGGGGGGGGGGGGGCATAGATCGTACTTTACACATATGTCGTGTTCAGAGCAATACATCTGAAACTTGTAACCTCTTTATCAACTAACATGTTTTTTCTGCCCTTATGAGGATTTATAGCTTGCTGTGGTCGACATAGTATTATCTACAGCGACAACGGGACCAACTTTGTTGGTATTGAAAACCTGTTCGAGGCGTTAGATTCAAATGATAAAGCAATTGCTGGGTCGTATTTTAGGAAATGCCTCGTTGAGTTATGAAGATATGATCACTATCTTACGTGATGTTGTATCTACAGTCAATTCTAGACCCCTGATTTACGTAACAGAAGACCCTAATGCCTTGATCCATTAACCCCTGCAATGTTTCTCCATGACATCCCTAGAGTGGGAGTTCCTGATCCCTATCGTCTTAGCAAAATATTTAGGTATCAGCAATCCTTAAAAGAGCAACTGAGATAAAGATTTCGCCTAGAATATCTGATGCAATTTGTTCTTCGTAGTAGTCAATCAAAGACTAGAAAAGTTGAAATAGAAGTTGTTCAGATCGAATCTGTAGACAAAGGAGAACTTTTTGGCCGATGGCTAAAGTCATAGAGATTTATCCCTAAATAGACAGTAAAGTGCTTTTTGTGAAATTAAAGACATCAGGCGGAGAACTTATTTGATCTGTACGAAGAATCTACCCACTTGAAATCCAAAGTCCCCCTGAAAGACTGCAGATCAGCAAAAAGACCAATAAACAAAGGGAGGATAGTATGGTTAAGGACTTCCAATGAAGTAACGAACCCGACTGACCTTCGAACCTAGTCAGGAAGACAAGTTGGAATTCCCTCTAAACTTCAAGACTTTGAACTTTGAATATTTGAACTCTTAAATTCCATTTTGCCTTAAAATTTATAAGACATTTTCTTTAAACTCTATAATCAAAAGGTGGGAGGATATGATGTCGCCTTGTATTATTATTTGTCAGCTGCCGGTTTTTCTTCTTCTGCAGTGACAACTTTGTAGAAGTTTAGAAATCAAAATAAATTGAATCAGATTTGTTTGTTTACATAGATTGAAGTTTGAAAAGAGTTAAGTAGTTTAAATAGCTAACAAACACTATTTCTGTATCATATAAATATTTATGGCGGAGAGGATATGTTGGGTAAATATATTCCAACGCTCGCATCAGATAAAAACTCTCCAGCCAAGCACATTCTTTTAAGAGATCCGTGTTTTCCCCCTTATTATGTGTGAGAAATAGCTTTCGAAATCTCATTGTATATAATAACTGCAAAACATATTTTCCCTATCCAAATCTCATGGTATAAAAAAAACAGGTATCATTAATTTTGTTCCCTTTTTTACCTTCTTCTAAATAGATCATTCATCCTTGGGATTAAAAAAATGAACTTAAAAACTCTATCTCATCTATGTCTTTGAGACTACCTTCTGTTTCATACAAAAATTATATGTTGCAATAATTAGTCTACAGGGCTTATCTGTACAAAATTGTCAAATGAATTAAAATTAAATCCCCGGAGGGAGAAGCAAGCAAAATGAATGTACGCAACAGCTCCTTCCTACACCGATGGATTTCGCCGCGGCGAAGCTCCTTCGGCTACGTCGTTCCACGATTCCGAAGATGGGTCCGTGCTGACTCGGCCGCTTGCTTTCCGATTCGGGCGTGCTAGGTCCCGTGGCGAAGCATCTTTGCTACCTTTCTGATCCGGCCATGCTGTTTCACGTCGCTGACATTCTTTAACTCCGTTGATATGCCCAACTCTATTCCTTCTGTAACCTGAGACATCTTCCAACATTCCCTCTCAATAGCCTTGTGTTTGTGTTTCTTATCTTCAAGAAGTTCCAGCTTCTATTGTGCATGATTCATCCAGTTTTCCAAAATATTATTTGTGTTTTACATTATCATCATAAAATAATAGTCACCTTCCACAACTTGCTTTACTCTCCAATAGTTTCCAGTTCTAGCTTAGGCCTCAAGACTGCCTTTTGTAATTCTTCAAAAAGTGATTAGTGTTTAAAAAAACCTCCATCAACTGACTCAACGGGTAAAAGTCAAGATTTATATTTACTTTTGTACTTTTGATTTTATTTTGAATTGCACTTTTCAATTACAATATAATTGCAAACAATATTTTCATATTATTTGAAATATTTTGAGTTTTAAATTTTTTTTCAAATCTCTGTCTTTCAAAATTTATGCATAATATTAAAGCTTTTGAAATTTATTTATATCTATTAAAACTAAGAAAAATGATTTCCTCAAATAAATTAAATTTATCAAACTTCAAGGTTTTAAATTTAAAATAAATAATGAATAAAAAGTAATGGCATATGATATCAGAAAGCTTAGTGAATACTTCAGAAGAAATATGTTACACCTTTGATTGCAATTAAACTATACTCTGGTATTTATTGTGTTAGAATGCTTTTATGTTTTAATATCATACAGACCTTGTGAATAAAAAAAGTGAATGGTCATAGTTCTTATATACTACTTCATAATTAATGGAATGCAATAATAGATTAATGTTGTAAATTCCTGAAGGGAAATTTTTACATCTCTGACAATTACTAAGCTATCCACTATTATCCCTCGTTTCAAAATACAAGTATTTTTTTTTCAACTACCAAATATTTTCTTATATTATTATTTCTTAAAAATTTTAACATAAGAATATTTTGAATCTTGTGTTTGTTATATTCATTTACAAGTGTTTTGTATGAAATCTTTGAAACTGGCATTTATTATTTCCAGTTTCAATTATGTTATATGAAAACATTAAATTTTGCAATTAACTTTATCTCAATGCTCTTCATTTGATATTTATGAAATCTTGCAATAATTATTTTCGTTTCATAATTATTTTCATAATATTTTCAAAAAGATAATTCTTGGTCTTTTTATACTTCTAATATAAATTGATGAATGGTTGTTCTGTATTAATGTGAATGTAAGGGAATCTTGGGTATCTCCATTAATATACAATTAACCTTATGTATCACTTTCAATATTCTTTTAAATACTAACTTCTTATTCATACACAACTGTAGGATATGGTTGTGTGTTGAGCACTCCCACGCCTTACTGTAGGGGGAGGGGTATTGTAATGATATTTTAAAATCTAAATTTAACCTTAATTAATTACCATCAATCTTAATTTAGGCCATAGTAACTTAATTTTAAATATTCTCTTATTTTTTTACCCAATTCCACCTTTTCTATTTAATTAATGCAACAAAAGCTCGGTGAAAATGCTTTAGTCAGAGGTTCCCACACTCTCAGTGAAGAGATAAAATATTGCTGGCTTCTACAAATTCTTCTAAAAGAACCTTATGGCTTCCTTATTTGTAATTGATGCGTGTAAGAAATCACCATCAAAATAAGGTGTATAAGACCAATGGTAATTATTTTCTCTCTTACCTTTTTTCGCTCTTGTATCTCGCTAGGAACTGGCACGCTTTGTCATCATGTAAATAGATATGCCTCCCTGGGAGAGTATAAAATGAATTTTAAAATTCAATTTGTCTTCTACCTGATTTGGGCCACGACTCTGCCTTCTTCTACCACAAAAATCACATACACACATTTGTGTGTGTGTGTGTAATGATATTTTAAACTCTTCATTTTAATCCTAATTAATTTCTAAAGCCCTATCTTAATTTTTCCCATAGCAATATCATTCTAAAATATTCTCTTATTTCCTCATCCATTCCACTTGTTCTAGTTAATTAATTCAACAGAAGCTGTGTAAAATTGCTGAAACAGCTAAACGCCGGTTTCTTTCTCACACTCCGTGTGAGAGATGAAAATTGCTGACCTAAAAAAATACTTTAAGAAAGATCCCTGTGTTTCCCTTGCCTTTTATGCGTGTGTCGTGGAAATCCACATCGATATCTGATTTTATAAGCTCTATAAAAAGTATTCTCCCTACCAAAATTTTACAGTATTTAAATCCAGGGATAATGTTATCCCGCCCTTCTTTGCTTTTCTTCAGTGCTGTGCTCGGTCCGTCAGCTTGTAAATAACGCCTGCTTCCCGTGAAGGAATAAAACGAACGTAAAAATTCAGCCAGTCTTCTCCATGATTTCGGTCATGACTCTGATATCTGCTCTCAACAAATCCTTTAAATGTTATTATTATTATTATTATTATTTATATAGTATGAACTATTTCTCTTCAGGAGATGTTTGTATCTCCACTGAAAGGAGTTTGTTCTGAATATGTGCTGCCAAATTATTACATAATATGTAATAATCTTGAAGAAAGAATCCGTTTTGGCCAGGTAGGTATTTAACTTATTCTTATTTAAAGAAGTTTAAAAGAATATTATTAAGATTCTAGGAGAAAACTAAATTGCAAAATCTGTAGAATATACATTGAATCACATAAATTCATTTAAATGGATAATCGATTCGTATAAAATAAATAAAATAAAAGACAAAATATATGTTATTTTCAAGAATTTTACTAATTGAACTTCTCCTGGTTTTTTTTGTTTTGTAACAAATATAGTGTCACATCCTTTATCGTCTGTTTTAAAAAATTTCTCTCTCTTCTATTTCAAAGCAATAGAGTATGTCAGTTTTTGTTCTTCAATTTTATTTGTTTTTATTCTTTATATTTTAATTGATTTTAAATGTCCCATACAAGTTTGCTTGGGCTTTATCTGTATTCTGTTACTTACCATTTGTATTTTAAAAACAATTCATTTTCAATTCCATTGTTAGCATCTCAAAGCCATATGTTGTTGTGAAGAAAAAGTTTGAAGTAGTTTTATGTATTCTTTGTTTAATGTAAAGTATATTATTGCCTATTACTTTGGTTATCAATAGTGAGAAGGTGAAACAGCTTGATTATTTTTGAGAAAATAACTGGATATTGAAATATGTTTTTGTGTTATTTTAATTTATTAGCTGTCAGATTCTTAAATTTTGTTTTCTTACCAAGAATTTCCTTTAACTTTAAACGTCTCTTTATACTATAATTGAGACAAAATTTGTCAGATGTAATTTCTCAACCAGCTTTAAATAATTCAAATAATTAATCATTTTATTTTTAATACATATTTTTTGATTTTATTCAAATATTCAGCTAACTGTATATGTCGGATTAACAAGTAAATAATGTTTTTGTATTCAGGCTGGTACTGATGAAAACATCATTTTATCACCTCTGAAGATGCATGCTTATAGTTGGTGGTGTCACAAGCGCAAACAGGTAATAAATGCTCAGTTTTAACTTAAATTTTGCCTCTACATTTTGATTAATGTCCGATTAACAAAATGAGCATAAAATGATTAAATTATTTTAGCAAGTATTGAGAAATTAATTTTGGATCATAATTTTAATCACACTGTGCAATTTGTTTTTTATTATTTTCTTAGTTAATATTAGGACATTTCAGCTTTCCTTTTTTCACATTAAATATTTATTTGCATTTTTAATATTGATTTTTCTGAAATTTAATTTCATTTGCTGCAAACATAATCTCCAAAAAGCCTTTAGAGACAGAGGGCGAATTATTTAATTTATTTTGCATTCAAAACTCTGATAATATTTCTTTTAAAATAGAATAGAGGGCTTTCTAGATCATGTTTACTTTTTAATTTATTTACTAATACGAAAATTGTAGTGTATTTGAGTTTGTTTCAACACAGTTTGCTTTCCTGAATCGAATTGTTTATGAATTATTTATTAAGGAGAAAAGTGGTGTGTTTTTTGCTTATTTTGTTGCATCATCTCAATTTATTGAATTACAGCTTCTATGATTCTAAATTTGTATTTTATAAGTTTGGGAAGCTTTATGAACTGAAGGATGAATCCAGTTCCAGCCAATTTTCACTCTATGTGTGGGTCTAATGTTCGTTAAATATGTTGTTGTGAGTCATACATTCTCATATTTGTATTGGCAGAATAGGATGGGAATTTTAGCATTGCAATCATTACATGGGTCAAAATCTAAAACCTCGATATACTTCTCAAACAACTCTGCTGTGTTAGAACATTAATTGACAAAGTTAAGATTTTTTTTCATGTTTCCTTATATTTCATTGCAATCATTCTTGAAATATTTATGAATCACTTGAATATCATTCTGAAATATTTATATTTTTATTCCATATAGATTCTGTGGATAAGTGTCGGAAGTTTGTGTTGGAAGTGGAGTAAAGGGTTTAGCATTGACACTGAAGGTACTACATCTGCGAAAATTGATAATAATGTTACTGTTATTGTTAAGATAAAAAAGCTGTCGAATTTCCAAAAACAGGTAGAGTATAACTACTGTATTATGATTTTTATGACTATATATTGTGAATTTTTACCCCAGCCAAATGATAAAAGCAGAATTAATTTCCATTTTATGAAATCTTAAATTTTTTTAGCATCAAATTAATCCCTTAATTTAGCAAATCTCCTGAATCATTTCTTGTATATGCTATTGCTAACTCATGCGTACTATGAAATAGATAGGTATCTATAAAGAAATTATAAAAAGAAATTTTAAAATTAATTTCTAATCATACATTCTTTATTTGTGAATTTGCTCATTTTATATTTTTATTTTGAAATTTTGATTAACCTTATTTCAATTAATTCTGCATTTAATTACAAATTGCATTTTATTTCGTGGTTTGAAATAACATTTTTCGATAACAGTTATAAGATTATGAAAATTTTCATATTTTTCAATTTATAATTTGTATATTTTGCTGTGTTGTTTGAACTATCACCAGTGAAAATATATGAATTTCTTTCAATGTGACTGATATTATTAATACAAATTATAATTAATTTATTATTGAAATAATTAAATAGTAACATATTTTGTGTTGTTTTTAGGAAGACCCTGATCACATATAAATTTAAAGTATTATTTTACTAAGTGTTTAATAACTTAAATCTATTTACTTTGTTTAATGTAATAATCTTGTTATCTAGGTGATTATTGATGGACAGCTAAGAATTCACAGTGAACTTAATTATCCCATACAATTACGATGCGAGTTCCCTTCTCCTACGTTACTAGAATCAAAAACTTCAAATTTGCTCTTTGTTAAATCTCTTTCACCTCAGTGCAGTTCTCCAACTTTTTTGTTATCTTCAGAGCAGTATCAAAATATGTGTTTGTCAATAACTGGTATTTTGGACTCACAGTTATGGTCAGAGAACATTCATATTGGTGATAATAAGCTTCTACAAGTAAGTATTTATATTTAATTGCCTCTTGCCTCTTTTTTTTTTCACTTGAATAAAGCAGTTTCTTCAGTCCATAATGATTATACTGACTTCTATTTTGAATCTTCTTGTATTATGGTAATTTTTAGTTTTATGTTACTACTTATTATAAATTAATTTATCTAATCAAATGATTAATATCTGTCTTTTCTTATTATATTTGTTGCTATATTGAGTTTTAAGACACTCTATTATTTAATATATTTCATTTGTTATTTTGTTTGGAAATTTTTGATATTGAGTAAATTAGGTTGAGAAGTTTATAAATCTCCCTTGACTGAAAATTATATTCATTTTTCAATTGTGAATTTTGTATTCATTTTGGAATTTCTATTAAAGAATCTCGGCAACGTACTGACTTTTTCCTGTTATCTTGAAAAAAGTTGTTTTTTTACTTATATAATAACTGCAGGGTAAATCATATTTATTAAATGTTCGCTATTATTTAAAAGTTTTCATTTCTTTAAAAACATTTCAATTCTGTTCTTAAAATTATTTTTTATTTAGTTAACAGAGTAGTGTAATACATCATTTATGTAGAAGACATTCACAATGAAAATAATAACTTAAATAAGCTATATTCTCAGATGGGCCAATTTGACAATCCAGTGAAGGTCGTACAGACCCCTTATGACAGAGTAATGTAGTGCAGGTTTCTACACGCCTGACTCTGATAGATTTTACTAATTAGGCAGACTTTTTTTTAAATTGTGGATTTGCTAGTTGAATTACCTACCGTTTCACTTTAAAAACGGAAAATTGTCGAATGGAATTTTTTTAAAGTTTCACATTACATTTTGAGCTAAAGGGTTTTTTTAAAAAAAAATATATATATTCTTATATTTTCTATTTAATGCTTCCGTCTTCCATTTTAAATGCAGAAAAATGGTTATTTAAACACAAATGTTAACAAAATAAAACAGTGTCACAATATTATTTAGATATTTAATACATTACAATACTGAAAAAACACAATTATTCGGAATTTTTTTTAAAAATCAATTTAGAATGCATATTACTCATTTCACATTTATATTATACGACGAATAACATAAATTCGGATAGCAAGCTTCAGATATTTGAAACTCTTTCCAAGATACATTTCATGAGTTCTACAGGTAGACATTTCTTCGATTAATTGTTAAATTCGAAAAACACCATATTTTAATTTTTTTTTTCAGGAATAAAAATGTTTTGCTGGCTCATGTACCTGCAATTATGCAGTATGATCGAAGAAATTGAGCAATCAAGCTCATGTTTGGATTCAAAATTCCTCTAATAGACAGAGTTAGGGATAATTCAGCTGAAATTTGGCTGAAATCCCCTCGAAATGCTAAATTAACGGTGATAATTCTAAACAGCTTTAAAGACCTGTATTGTTTTAATTTATTTATTGAGATTTCATTATTTCTTTACATCATATATTCATTGTGAAATATATTTTTTTCTACGATTTAATTCATTTTTTCTACTTATAAAAATGAATTCCATCTTTAAAAAAGGACATTATTTTAAAATGGTTTTGATTAAGAAATTCCACTTAATTTCAAATGTTTAAATTTAAAAAAAAAGAAATAGAAATATTTAACTGATTATTAAACCATTATTTGCGATATTAAATCTCAAAGATTTAAGAAATGTTGGATGGAATATATTAAACTCATGACGCAGTGAATCCAATCGTTCATTTCCTCCCTTGCAAAACGAAAAAGAATTCTAACGCCTAAATGCAACTTAATTAGCAACTAAAAAATTCCTATAGTTTGAAACCGATGAATTGATACAATTTCTGCTCAAGCGTTGGGTTTTGATTTTATATATATATATATATATATATATATATATATATATATATATATAT
>JAOUZG010036559.1:4144960-4183618 GCA_026289955.1 Argiope argentata
ACACACACACACACACACACACACACACACTGAAGTGACAAAAGACAAAAGTCATGGGATAGCAATATGCAACCAAGAAAAGTTTTTCAAAATTTTAATTAGGAATATAATTAATTAATGTATCCCGCCGTAACGCCAAAGCATCTTATCGCACAAAAATTAGACCATCTGAATATATATATATATATATATATACACACACTGAAGTGACAAAAGTCATGGGATAGCAATATGCAAATATACAGATGGCAGTAGTATCGCAGCGAAAAAGTATAAATGCGCAGTTCGTTTTCCAGAGCTTTCATTTGTGTTCAAATTATTCATGTGAACAGGTTTGTCGTGATTTATGGCGGCACGACGAGAATTAACAGACTTTGAACGTGGAATGTTAGTTGCAGCTAGACGCATGGGTCATTCCATTGGGGATATCGTTAGTGAATTCAACATTCCGAGATCCACAGTATCAAGAGTGTGCCGAGAGTATGAAATTTCAGGCATCCCATCCCATCATGGACAGCGCAGTGGGCGACCACCTGCACTTAACGACCGAGACCGCCGATGTCTGTGTAGAATGGTCAATGTTAATAGACACGCAACACTTCGTCAAATAACTGCAGGAATTAATGTGGGACGTACGAGGGACGTATCCGATAGGACTGTGCGGCGAAATTTGACTTCCTTGGGCTATGACAGCAGAAGACCGATTCGAGTGCCTTTGCTGACAGCACGACATCGCCTGCAGCGACTCTCCTGGGCTTATGAGCATATCGACTGGTCCCTAGACCAGTGGAAAACCGTGGCGTGGTCAGATGAGTCACGATTTCAGTTGTTACGAGCTGATGGTAGAGTTCGAGTGTGGCGCAGACCCCACGAAGCCATGGACCCAAACTGTCAGCAAGACACTGTTCAAGCTGGTAGTGGCTGCATAATCGTGTGGGCAGTTTTAACATGGCATGGACTTGGTCCTCTGGTGCAACTGAACCGATTATTGACTGGATGTTCAGCTGCTTGCAGATCACTTGCAGTCATTTATGGACTTCACGTACCCACACAACGATGTGATTTTTATGGATGACAATGCGCCATGTCACCGGGCCAGAACTGTCCGCGATTGGTTTGAAGAACAATTCCAGTCAATTCCAGCGTATGATCTGGCCACCTAGATCGCCCGATATGAATCCCATCGAGCATTTATGGGACATCATCGAAAGGTCCGTTCGTGCCCAAACTCCTGCACCATCCACACTTTCAGAATTATGGTCGTCTATACAGACAGTATGGCTCAATATTCCTGCAGAGGACTTCCAACGACTTGTGGACTTCATGACACGTCGAGTTGTTGCACTTCGCCGGGCATATATATACAGTGGGACAAACAATTGAGGATACACATTACTTTTACTTGATAAATCCAACTTTCAATCGAAATAACACATTAACTAGAACTGCAAACGTGTTTTTATTTTCACACGTAACAAAAGGGTTAATTTAAAGTAAAAATAACGAAAATCAACAAAAAAAAATATCTAAAATCAAAAAATTCACAAGTATTTGAAATAAACATAGGCAGATCTTTACATCAAAAAATTAAGGATACACCAATAAAATTTTTGTTTTAGTTCCACTAGATTTTTTTTTCCTGCTTGCTACTATAATAGCCTAAGTTTGGTCAAAATTATCTTAAACCTTTCCGACTGCTACTTTTGTCTTTTGAAGTTGATTATGTGAATTTAAAGCCGCAATTTTAAATGGAAAATGGTACCTCGGAGAGAGACCAGAATTGATGTAAGAAAATTTATATTAAAGTTATTTAAGAAAGGAAAATTTTATCTTGAAATAGCTGAAATTTTCGGTAGAAGCCCCTCGTGTGTCCAGATAATCATTGAAAAATTTAAAAGCGATGGATTAATTGAAAATAAAAGTGCAAGAGAAAGGAAAAGTATTCTGAGTGATGTAACCAAAGGGATTATTTTGAAAGTATCAAGATTAATCATAAAATAAGTGCAGTCAAACTAGCTGCAGAAACTTCTCGAATACTGGGCAGAAGTGTAAGTGCTGAAACTGTGATTAGACATGCTGGATGTAGCAGCCGAGTAGCTAGAAAGAAACCTTTCATAAGCTTAACCTTTCATAAGCTTTCATAAGCTTCTAGTTAATGTGTTATTTCGATTGAAAGTTGGATTTATCAAGTAAAAGTAACGTGTATCCTCAATTGTTTGAGCCATTGTGTGTGGGTATATATATATATATATATATATATATATATATATATATATATATATATATATATATATATATATATATATATATATAAATTCCTGTTTAAGCTTGTGAAGTCAAAATATGATATCCAAATTTATGATGCCATACAGAGCACAAAGTAAAGTATACAATTATAATTAAAGTAAATTTGTTAATATGAAAAATGCTCAATATTATTTTTGAATTCGTATTGCTATAATCTCTGTTTTCTAATTGTTAAGGAATTATAGTCTTCCTTGTCTCGAACTGTTTTTCAATAAGGTTTTTTAAAAATTAAATTGAGTGTGATCATATAGTCATAGCTGAATTCACTGGACACTATATTTGCTAGCTATGGATATCAGAAAAGGTCATTGAAAATGAACTGTGGTATCCTTTCGATTGATCATTGAGAATAGAGTATTTTGGCTCAATTAAATGGTTGCTCTAAATAAGCGAAATCCATATAAAATTAAACACAAAAACGATTTTCCTTTATTATTTTGATAAATAAGAGTTATTGGAAAATTATGCTGATGCCATCATCTGATTTTCTTTCACCATCGACGACAAAAAAAATTATCATGGTGGTTTTAAAAAAAAGCATTTAAGATTTATTCCACCACATTATTGTTTGTATGATCCTGTTTTTCTTTTCTGATTTAATTATCCCCGACGGATTTGAGTTCATTGTTATAAGAGGTGCGATGTGGTAGATTTTGAAACATTTATTAGTTCAGCCAGCTTGGATTGACTTGTATCAACGGACATTAACATAACAGAATGTACTTGATTTGTGATAACACTTAAGTACCCATGGACATTCAAACATTTTTACACCAGGATCAATGACAATAAAATATGCCCAAAACCATAATATGTCCTCCACGAGCTTGAAGCGTTGTGATAGTACAGTTGAGATCCGTGCTTTCATGCTGGTCCCCCCTCTTTTTTTACAACTTGACACCTTCATGGTGTTACTGAAAAAAGCGATTCATCGGACCACATGACCCTTTTCCAGTCATCTACTGTCCAATCCTTGTGTTCCTTTACAAACTAGAGACATCTTCTCTCATTCAAGGCAGGCAGTAAAGACTTTCGAACTGGTCATCGGCTTTCAAAGCATATACGGTATAACGTGCGGTAAACATTTCGTTCAGAGACGTTTGCGATTTCTCCTTGATTAATATTCTCTGCTATTTGATTGACTTCTGCTCTTCTGTTGAATTGAACAATTTTGGATAGCCTCCTTTCATCTCGAGCATTCTGTACCTATGACGATCACACGCTTGATGTGAAGACCCGATTTCCTGCTTTTTCACTGTAAACATTAATAACTGCTTCTCGCAAACTCTTGACAAGTGTAGTCATTTTACTGATACTGGTTCCAACACTCGAGCACTTACAATCATCCCACATTCAAGCTGAGATAAATCACGTTCTTTAACCATATCTTGGCAACAAACTCAATGCTATTGATGGTTCACTTGACCGAAATTCGCTTCCTGTAGCTATTTCGCCTTCTAACGTTAACGCTGGGATGCAGTTGCTCATAAAATCGTCAGGTGGTCATAATGAAGTGGACCGCTCTGTGTATGACAAACTGATATGGCAGTAGAGTAATAACATAACGTATAAAATTCTACTTGTAGAGATTAAGTTCTATTTCTTTGTAGCATTTATTGTTTTAAGGCAAACGTGTTATCTTTTTTTTTTTTTTTTTCATTTTATTTTAGATTTGAAGATGTCCATTCCTCCAATGCTAATTTCAGTATCAGATATAAATCAAGTATCTCCTAATACATTTGATGATACTAATAGTCTATATGACTCATGTTGCAAAATGCATCACAAGCTTTGGCCCTACAGTTATCTAGAAAGGTTTGTATTGAAAATATTTGGCTTATAATTCCCAATTTAACAATTTCTTCTGGATTTCATATTTATTCGTATATTTCGAATATTTTATTAAATATTCTTGACTTTAATTTGCTTCAATATCTTTCTATACTTAACATTTTTATTAATTACTGAATGTGTACATTTTGTGACATATAATTGATACAAATTAGAGTTCATGATCAATAGTTTTAAACTAGTTCTCGCCTGTCAAAGCATAGTTAGTTTTATCAATAAATCTTAACTGAAGAAGTATATTGTCTGTTTTGGCTTCCGGATTTTAAAAAAAAGTTTTTGCTAAAACACTAAAGATAACTTTTAAAATATCTAAAAAGGGACAGTAGAAAATAAAATATTTTCACAGAAAAAGGTCTTCCCAAGAATGCTTAAATTTTTAACTCGAATATTATTGTAATATTGCGATGACAGCCTTGAAGCTTTTATGCTATTGATCTAGAATTTAAAATATCTTGAAACAGCATAGACAGTGTATCTCAAAGAAGTTGAAAGAACATTTATGTCCATAATTATTGCAATTGGACATATGTTTCCAGTTGCAAAATTTCATTAAATAAAGTAACGTATAAAAATATTTTGGTTCCTGTAGAGAGTAATGATAAAAAGGCAGAAAATTTTAATTTTTATGATACCTCCATGGTGATAAAATATTAATAAATAAAATGTTTTTTTTTACACTGTTCTATAAGAACACAAAATTTCGTTCTTTTTTCTGTAAAATTTCTTAGATGCGATAAGGCATTATTCGACGTTTCTCTCTCTCTCTCTCTCTCTCTCTCTCTCTCTCTCTCTATATATATGTAAAAAGATATATATATATATATATATATATATATATATATTTCTTTTAACAATTCTTGTGTTTATTCGACCCAGTTCATATATTACCTGTGACAGAAAAATAGATTTTGCGAATTTGTTGGCAAAAATCTGCAGAGCTAGTTGTACCAAAGGCAATCTATCCCTTATTTAGGATATAATTCCTAACAAAACTAAATATAACGGTGATCATTCAGTGTATTGTATTACAAAATGAGACTAACCAACGAGTTTTTAGAAATACCTCAAAATGCATTTATTGAAAATTGCCTCTGTTAATGAACCTCTTGTTAGAGGAATGGATTTTTACTTTTGAAAAATTGGTCGTTTGAAGAGCAATGTTTTTTTTTTTTTTTTTTTTCTGAATTAAAGCGACTTTCTTTTGTCGACATTACATTTTCCCGAAAAAACGGATTTGATTTTACCGAAGTAGGGAGTACAATTGTAAACTTTCCAGATGTCGATTGCATATTTCTCTATAGACTTCATGAACGCTACATGGCTGCTAGTTAATAAGTTAAAATATTCTTTACTCTATCGTTTTTGAGTTGTTGTGTTCCGAACGGACTGTTCGTAAACTAACACTTGAGTAGCTTCAGAAATAAGCCAGATTGTAAAATTCTGTATCATTTGTATAACGCCTTATCTCCCCTTTCCTCTCCTTGGAAGTATAGTACTTGTAATTAATTATCGCTAAACCATTCTGTAAAAACGCTTCCTAGATGGATACCTGGAAATCAGAAAACCAGCGTTTGTATTCTTCTTCAGCAAGACCAGCATTACAATTACATACAGTATAAATCATCAATATTTCTAAATGTTCCTTGTTACTGAAGTATGCTACTCTTTTAAAAAGCGCACAGTTTCTTGCAAATAATTTAAGTTTTTTATTCACAATTCTTCTACTTCTCTATATCTTAAGAAGTTTTCTTAAATGTCCAGTTTTTCACGTAATCGAATTTGCAATTGTTGACCAAAGTGAACAATATTATGCGTAAGTAGCAAATTTCTTACAAATCTTCGTAATTTGATGCTAAACTACTGAACAAATATTTGCATATGACATGTATTCTGTATTATCGAATAAATTTGCATTTCTGAAATAGACATTTCTATCCAAATTTGTGATAAGTCTCACTAAATTTAAAAATGAGCTTACCTTTTCAAGTTTTTGATGTGGAAACGTTAAATTTTGTGTTTGCATGGGTGAATATAAAAGAAACGTTTTTCTAAGTGGCACTTTCACACTATGGGGGACATATAAAAATGTAATTTATTTAAAAAAATTTCCACTAGTCAAAAATTTTCAACCTTTTATAATGAAAATTTGTAATTGGAAGGATATGCGTAAGTGCAAAATTTAGCAATAACAGCTTTTTGAGGGGAGGTGGGGCATCCTGGATATATATATAAACTAAAGTGCCAAAAAAAACAGGTACACCAATGTAATATCGTAGAGCAACCAAGAGCACGCAGAAGTGCAACAGCGCGGTGTGGCATGTATTTAATAATTCGTCAAAATATTCTGTAGACAGTTCACACCACGCTTTTTGCAGGCCAGCCCGCAAAGCCATGGGAATGCGAGGTGGTGGAAATCTCCTTTAGGACAGTACATTGTCAAACATCCCAGATATGGTCGACATTGTTCATATTAGGATAAGGTGTCCAAGAGATTGAATGAAATTCCTAAGAATGCCCTCAATCCACTTGGTAGCTACTGTGGACTTGTGGGGTGGCGCATTACCCTGTTGGAATCGTCCACGTCCGTCAAAATGCACACAGGACATGAATGCATGTAGAGGGTGAAAAAGGATGCTAAAGCCCCACTGAAATGTTATGGTTAAGTCTACACTCATCAGCGGTCCTATTTCATACCATCTGTACTAGGTCTTTACCCTTACAGAGCCTCCATCAGCTTGAACAGTTCCTTGCAAGCATGAGAAATCCATATATTCATGGAGTTTTCTCCACACCTACATGCAGCATTCCACCCGATACACTTGGAAACGTGACTCCTTAGACCAGACAATGTTTTTCCACTCATTAAGAGTCCAATGGTGACTTTGGCGGGCCCAGGTAAGGTGCAGAGCTGTGTGCCGCTGAATCACCAACGGTATACTAGATGATTTGTGGCTGCGAAACCCATATAAATTTGGTTTTATGTTACATAGTCCTTGCACTGACACTTGTTGATAGATGATTTGAGGAAATGTTACACGTCTGTTTCATATTACAATTCTTTTCAGACCTCCATTATCGCGTTCTATCAAGGCCTTTTTCAAGCCACACAGCTGTCGGACATTTGAATTTTTACCGGAAATCTGGTATTCGCGGTACACCCTAGAAATGGCCGTGCACAAAAATCCAAATTCTATCTCTACTTTGGAAATGCTGTGCTCCCTCTCGTGCGCCGACGATAAGTCACCTTTAAAAATCGCTTAAATCTTTATAACCTACTATTACAACAGCAAGAATTGATGTAAAGCCTCCTCACACACATACACCTGTTGTCTTATATTGGGACTGTCGATAGCATCCCGTTACGCTGATTGGTTGAACACCTCCATTATTTGCAAATTATCTGCTACACCAGTTTTTCTGGTGTGTGTGTGTGTGTGTGACGTATTTGCAGTCGTTATTTTGTATTTTATTGGATTAATATAAGAAAAGAAATTAGCTACATTTATTAGATCATAGAAAAATACTGTATTTGTTTTCACTGGTCAAACATAGTTCAAATATTTGCAGGTGGTAACCATAATGAATTGTATCATTTAACATTGAAATCATTATTAAAAAGCTAACATGTATCATTTGAAACCAATTTATGTTGTTACCAGTAGACATTTTTTCCGCTGAAGAAATTTACCTTTCACTTGCTGAAGTATTTATGTTTTAAAAACTTCTTACTGAATGAATTATATATGGTGAAAAATATATAAATTCTCTCAAATTTCTCTCTTTTTCTTTTTTGTAAACTTTATAGGCCGTCATATTTACAAGATGAATATATGAATGTCTTCTATCCTTGCTCAGATCGTGAATGTGCTATTTCACCTGCTGTACCATCGAATAATGTGTCGTGTAAATTAAAGGTAATGAGAATTTCCAGTATAAAAAATTGTATTATATCCCCCTTTTTAATGCTTTTACTTCAGTGTTTGATTTTTTATATGAAAATGGTATGCATTGTTTGATGACTAAAAAATATATTTCCTTTGTAAAATGAATTTTAAAGTATATGATGTATTCCATTACGAATAATAAGAGAATATGAATAGTGACTTCTCTGCAGATCAAGTGAAAATCATATATTTTTTCAACTAAAAGAATTCACAGCATTTTTGCAGAAACAACAGAAAAAATGGTTAGATACTTAAAAGAAACCAATTATGTTCTTAAAATGATAAATGTTTGTTTTAAATTTAGGGAGAAGAAACAAAAAAATAACTCTTTTTAGTTTAAAGTTTATGTCGATTTGAAAACTGACAATATTCAATTTTGTTAAATGTAAGAAATGAAATATTTGTTTTGTGCCGATTTGTAAGATACATGCATTACGTTTCCCATTATGGTGGCACAGCCCATCAAAGAAGTATTCGGGTATTGTTCGTTATTCCGAAAATATTTTTTTAATGTACTCCAAAATACATGATTCTTTGACAATAATTTTCAGTATATATTAAAAAACTCGTTAGAAAATGCAAAAGGTATGTCTTTTTTAAAATATAAAAGTGTATATCGTGTTTTTATCAATTCTTAGATTAATATGTTAAAAACTTTTATATAAAAATTCACAAACATTGTGATGTCAATTGAAAGATTAAAACATTACTATCTAGTGTTAATTAAATAAATGAATGACATATTTTTGAATGGCATTGCATCGCATTATGCGATTTAAATCGCATTAACAAGATTAAAATATTATGACAATAAGAAAGATTTAGAGAATCACTATCCAGTGTTAATTATATTTTTATTAATGAATAAAGTACAAAAACATCTGTTAAGAATTTAGTTGCCATGTGGTCTTCTTGGGCGGATCCAGCTGAAAATCATGTAAACACATGATAGCACTGTCGATGTTAGTATATTTTTTTTTCTAGCAGAAATGAACTTAACTCATGTACTTTGGGAAGTGTGATCGCCACTCTCTCCCGAAAGATTTTATGTGTAGTTCTCTAGGCCTACTACAATATGGCGTAATCATGTGCCTTTTGTTGTTGACGTTACCAATAAACCACATAAAAGACAACCTGTGTTTTCAAATCATTTCACCCTGACAACAATCTTCATTAACAAATAAATTATTATGTAACCAAGAAAAGGAATAATTTTTAAAACATCTTGTGTGCAAGTAATACAGTGTAATTTGACTTTGAAAAATTACTTAGTTTAAAAAAGATACAAAAACTTGAAAAAAAATTTCAATAAATTAATTTTTTTATTATTTTTTCCGGCAAAAAGATATTAAGTATAAAAAATTCTTTAAAATGAATATAAGTGTTTTTTACGGAAAACCGATTGCATAAATTAATAATATTATGCTAATTATTTTTCACTTATAAAGAGAAACATCATGAAATATAGGTGGTTATCAAAATAATGGAAACACCTTAGATTTATGAAATATCCTTTATTAGTATGATGTAGAATCGCCTTTGGCATATAATACAGCTTGGATTCACCTAAGGATCGATTTATACAAGTGTTGAATAGTGTTTAGAGGAATATTGTACAACTCTTCTCGGAGATATTGGGAAAGTTCTGGGGGAGATGCCGGTAGTGGATATCGATTTTGTTTTGAACGTTGTAAAATAGACCATAACGATTCAGTTATATTGACCCCCTCAGGGGCTCACCTACTACAGGTGAGTACGGGTGTCCCGAGGTTCCCAAAGATCTTTACTTATTTTCTGTTTACCCTCCTCTATGCCTTCTATTGTCTGCTTGATCCTTCTATAACTCGCGGGCAAGTGAGGGGGCTCTCCGTGAGAAGCTGTAGCCCCTCTGTTTGCTTCCAGCTTCTCATGAACAGCCGAAAAACCCACGTGTTGGCCGTGTGTGGCAACCTATCAGATGGACGGTACACTGTTGGTCCTCAGTGTTTCAATCGGCTTTTAGCTAGTCACTCGAGGGTTAGTCTGCTAGGGATCATACTAGGGAGTCACCTTCTGGGACTGTGCGTTAAGGGTGGTAGACGTTTTTGAAAGTGGCCCTTAGCCTGTAGGTTCCGGCTAACACCAGGGTGGATACTGAGGCTGGAAATTTCCAGAGCCAGCTATCTCCTTCCCTTGTTGGGCTCCATAGTGTTTCAGTGCCCGAATCCAAATTCCTTTTTGTATGGGAGTTTTTTTAAATGTCACTGAAGCATCATCAAACTCTCGTTATTTTATGATGCATACCGATGAAACTTTTCACTCATTTTCTCCATTCTTTGTTCATAAATTGTTTCTCTCTACTACAGGAAAAGTATCATATTAAGAAAATGCTATCTGGCAATTTTCTTATTCTGACGAAATCCAAAAATCAAGGAGATACTCCAAGTAAATTAACTACTTCAGGTATGTGAAGAAGACCGTTCATGTTTAAAAACGAATTGAAATGAACTGACTGTCCTCGAGCCTGCGAGCTCTTGTTGATATGAAACTACTTGTTAAATGTTTTCGTTTTGTCTACGCATTGTAAATAGCCGTGTTGTGAATGTGAATAGATGAAAATATGTTGCGTCTAAATTAAATAGATATTTTAAAATACAAATGACTGTATTTGCTGCTTGATTTTTATGATCTTTTTGAGTAATTCACCTGATTAAAGAAGAAATCGGATAGATTTAAAGCGCCTGATCAATCGAAACACTTCTGAAACGAAACCAGATGTAACATTTGTGGCGTCCGCGACAGGACTCTTTAATTTGTTGAGTGATTTATAGAATATTATTTGCATTTGAAATCATGGAAGGTCTTAAAATGAAGCGATAGTCGCTGAGAGCTTCATTTACCAATGCTGAGAAAAATTTGGCGCAACTCTTGACGATACTGAAAACTGACGTCAGGGATATTGATAAACTCCTTGTGTTAATTTCACAACTAGAGGATAAATTTTCTCGTTTGGATAACATACAAAATGAAATATCCTCATTAATTTTAGAAGAGAACACGGCCGAATACGAAACAGATTTTGAATTAGCTGAAAATTACAGAGATAGATATCTCGAACTGAAATCGAAAGTGACGAAATTCTTGAATGTTAATTCCAGATGTGTTTCAGAATGTTCTTCAAAAAACAATGCTGCGAAACTGAGCCTGCCGAAATTTGAATTGAAAAAATTCGCTGGTGATCCGAAAGAATTCCTTACATTTTGGAGTATTTTTTCTAAAATTCATGAATCAGATGAGTTATCGGAAATTGATAAATTCCAATATTTATATCAAGCGATGGTGCCTGAATCCAAAGCTTCCCGACTGGTTTCCAGTTTTCCGATAACTTCTGAAAATTACTCCAAAGCAGTTCAGCAGCTGAAAATGAGATTTGGTTGGGAGGATCTACTTGTACAGATTTATGTACGCGATCTTCTTTCCCTTGTTATGAAGAATGCTACTTCCGGCAGGAATTCTCCCGACTTAGCGAGCCTCTACGACACGTTGGAAACGAAACTAAGAGCTTTGGAAACCCTAGGTCGCACTAAAGAAACATTTGCAGACTTCCCGGAGCCTCTTGTTGAATCATGTCTACCTGAAAGTGTTCTTCGTGCCTGGGAAAGGAGCCGAGTTTCGGAAGATAAGGATGACTCTACAAGTCAAAGATCTCTCGAAAAATTAATGTGTTTTTTCCGTCATGAAGTTGAATCGGAGGAGATGATAAGTTTAGCACGAGAAGGATTTGGTAAAAATAATGGAATAAAACGAAATAATAATAAAATTATAGCTGCAGATGTCCCGGATGTAGCAACTACAGCCATGGTAGTAAGTACAAATGCTTCTCATGACGGGATACCCAAAAGTCAAATTGTGTATTTTATGAGAAATCTCATTTGAGTTCCGATTGTCTTTTGGCAAAAAAATGTCTTATGATGAAAAGAAGCAAATATTGTTTAAAAAGGGAATTTGTTTTAAATGTTTGAATTATGGTCATATAAGTAGAAAATGCAAAGTAAAACTAAAATGTTCAAAATGTAATAAACAGCATGTAATTTTAATGTGTTCTGATAAAAAGGAAATTCATTCATTTAAAGCTAATGAAAGCAATGAAGTTGCAAATAATCTGTCAAATAATAATTATAACGATAAAGTATATTTACAGACTATCTGTGTAGAAATTGTAGGTCAGGGAAATAAAATTCGAATTCGGGGACTCTTAGACAGCGCATCTTCCCGTTCATACGTTAGCGATAGAGTTATTAAGCATTTGAAACTAAAACCTCTCAGACATGAAAAGGTAATTCATGGCCTGTTCGGAGGGAAAGAAACTGCTCCATTAGAGCATGGTATATACGCGATAGAAATTAATGATTTAAATGGCTCTTTCAAATTGTGTAGTGAAGTTTTTTCTGAGCGTAAGATTTGTGGTTTTGTTCCTAAAATAGAAAACCATGATATATTAGAGAATTTAAGGATAAATAAAATCGAATTAGCTGATGCTTTTTATAACGAAGATGAAATTGACCTTTTATTAGGAGCAGATCTAATTGGAAAATTATTAACGGGAAAGTGTGTTCAATTGAATTTTGGCTTAACTGCAATTCATACAAAACTAGGATGGTCTGTTATTGGCAAAGAAACTGGACTCGGTTCCAGTAATGAGGAAATAGTCTTTGATTCTTCTGTGCAAACAGTCTTGTCTTTGTATGTTAACGATATTTCCTTAAAAGAATTGTGGGAAATTGATTCTTTAGGTATTCGCGATCCCATTGAAAATGTTTCAAAGCAAAAATTATTTGACGAGCAGTTAATAGAGTTTCATGAAAAATTTACTGTTCTTTTCGATGGCAGGTACGAGGTGGAATTACCATGGAAATTAGATTCTTCAAACTTGCTAGATAATAAAGAATTAGCTTCGAAACGACATGAGAAAACTATAACAACAGCACGAAATAACAGTTATCTTTATGAATATCAAAAAATATTCAACGAATGGAAAAATTTAAAAATTATTGAAAGAGTCCCAGAATTTGAATTAAACAAAAAATGCCATTATCTTCCGCATAGACCTGTTATTAAAAATAGTAGCAAAAGCACTAAGATAAGACCAGTTTTTGACGCTTCGGCACGAACAAAGGGAAAACCTTCTTTAAACCAACGTTTATTTACTGGACCTAATTTAATCGAACTATTACCTGATATTCTTGATAGATTCAGAATGTTCCCGATAGGTTTAAGTGCAGATATAGAAAAGGCCTTTCTTCAAATTGGGATTGCTCCTCATGATAGGGATTATCTTCGATTTTTCTATCCTAGTAAGGAAGGAGAAATTTATAGGCACTCTAGGGTTGTATTCGGGGTTACTTCTAGTCCTTTTATTTTGAGTGCATCAATTGAACATATCCTTGATCACGCTCCTCATGACTTTGCTGACGTGGTGCAGAAATTAAGACAGTCATTTTATGTTGATAACTATCTTATAAGTGTGAATAATGTTAACGAAGAAAAACATTTTATTGAAACTGCACAAAAGGTGATGTCAAGAGCTTATTTCAATCTCCGAGGATGGGAAATCAATTTCCCATGTGGATATATGTGTAAATCATCTGGTGTAACTTGTGTTTTAGGTATGCTATGGGATCTTGATAATGATTCTCTAATGTGCAACATTAATTTCAAAACTTTAACTTGTGAAATTAGAGTTACTAAAAGATTATAACTTGTGAAACTAGAGTTACTAAAAGATTATAACTTGTGAAACTAGAGTTACTAAAAGATTAATTTTGTCCCTTGTACAGCAAATATTTGATCCCATTGGTATGTTAGTACCAGCCACTTTGCTTCCCAAACTTCTGTTGCAGGAAACTTGGAAGTGTAAATTTTCTTGGGATGAATTACTCCCTAATTGTTTTATTGAAAAGTTTTGTAAATGGCTAACTGATGTATCTTTACTGAAAAACGTAAAAATTCCCTGTTATATGGTAATTTTAGAAACTTCTGAATTTCACGTTTTTGTAGATGCCAGTAAAAAGGCTTATGCAGCCTGTATATTTGTACGATCCGTTGACTCTGGTGGAGTAAAAGTTACTCTTGTACGGGCAAAATCAAAAGTTGCTCCCTTGAAAACTTTGAGCATACCGCGCCTCGAACTGATGGCATGTTGCATTGGGGCAAGGTTGGCGAATTCTGCTCGTAATGCCCTTGATTTGCTAGATATGAGAATCACATTCTGGACTGATTCTTCAGTTGCTCTTTGGTGGATCAAAGAACAAAAAGATTGGTCAGTTTTTGTTACGAATAGAGTGAAAGAAATCAACAGTTAACTAAAACTCAGTTATGGCGCCATGTGGCAGAAAATATTAACCCGGCTGATTTATTGTCGAGGTTGCTTTATTAAATATATGCTGAAGTCTGAATGGTGGAATGGCCCCGATTGGCTCTTAATGCCCCCAGAATGCTGGCCATTGGATAATATTTGCTATGATATTAACGAGATAGATGCAGAAAAAAGAAAAACCAAATTAAGTAGTGTAAATTTGTCGGAAGAGACAACCCCGTGGTACTCTAGGTTTTCTAATTATTATAAGATTATAAATGTGGTTGCATGGAATTTACGTTTCATAAATAACTGTAAGAAAATTTCTGTTTCTAAATCTTCTAAACTTTCTCTGTCAGAAATAGAAAACGCAGAAACGGTATTAATACGTTTAATCCAAACCAATATTTTGGCGATAAAAATCCGATATCGTCAATTGACATTTTTAAGGATGATGTTGGTATTTTAAGAATTAAGACACGTATAACTGAACGTAAAGATGTACCAAATTTTTTTTTTAGTCCAATTCTTTTGCCAAGTGATTGTATATTTACTAAGCGTTTGATTGAATCTGTTCACAGAAAAAATTGTCATGCTGGAACTCAGATTATGCTGTCCATTTTAAGAGAAAAATTTTGGATTGTAAAATCACATAAAACTGTTAGAAATGTACTTAATGGTTGTTTGAAATGTAAACGTTATAAGGCAAAACCATTAGCTACTGAGTCTTGTCCGCTGCCTGAAGATCGAGTTTCCTACACAGTGGCCTTTGAAGTGACGGGTGTCGACTTAGCGGGACCACTTTTTCTGAAGAACAATTCGAAAGTTTGGATTGTATTGTTCACTTGCGCTGTGTATCCAGCTGTTCATCTGGAACTTGTGGCTTCTCTAAGTACCGATTCTTTTCTAATGGCATTTATAGCTAGAAGGGGTAGACCAAGAACCGTCTATTCAGATATTGGCACTAATTTCAGAGGTGCAAATAATGAGCTATCTGGACTAGATTGGGAAAAAATCACTAGGGAGGCAAACATTCGTAGAATTTTGTGAAAATTTAATCCTCCCACAGCTTCCTGGTGGGGAGGTTTTTTTGGGAACGATTGGTTCGAGTTCTCAAAGAACTGTTAAGACGCTCTCTCGGAAAATCGATCTTGTCTTTTGAGGAACTCGAGACTGTGTTATGTGACTGCGAGTCTGTTATAAATTCGCGTCCCCTAACTTACATCTCTGAAAATTCAGATGATCTTATTCCTTTAACTCCTTCTATGTTTTTAATTGAGAATCGAAATTTTAGTACTAATGGCATAGACATGGTAGAGACCCAACATTAAAGAAAAAGGATAAGATATAGAACTAAGTTGCTGAAAGATTTAAGACTTCGTTTCCGAAAAGAATATTTGAGTTTATTAATTCAAAAACAAAGTCAGAAAAAAATCATTCATGAACCCAAGATTTGTGAAGTTGTATTAATCGGAGACGACAGTAAAAAACGATTAAATTGGCCTTTGGCTATAGTAGATGTGTTGCCAGGTCACGATGGAAACATTCGTACTGTAAAAGTGAAAACACAGTCTGGAGTTTCTCTGAGACCTGTGCAGCGAATTTTCCCACTAGAATTAAACATTAATGAAATAGATTCGCTCACAAGGAGTGAAAATAAATGTATGCCAAATGAAACTATATGTTAGGGCGATTTTCCTCACATTTCCTCCACCCCTGAAGCTACCGAATGTAAATTTACACGATCAAGCATTTAAAATATCTATTTAAGGCACCCAATAAGCTTTATTTATTCAACCAAATTATGTATGTTTTTGAGTGCAGTAAGCACTCAAAAAGTAGGGAAGATGTGAAGAAGACCGTTCAGGTTTAAAAACAAATTGAAGTGAACTGACTGTCCTCGAGCCTGCGAGCTCTTGTTGATATGAAACTACTTGTTAACTGTTTTCGTTTTGTCTACGCATTGTAAATAGCTGTGTTGGGAATGTGAATAGATGAAAATATGTTGCGTCTAAATTAAATAGATATTTTAAAATACAAATGACTGTATTTGCTGCTTGATTTTTATGATCTTTTTGAGTAATTCACCTGATTAAAGAAGAAATCGGGTAGATTTAAAATGCCTGATCAATCGAAACACTTCTGAAACGAAACCAGATGTAACAAAGTACATGGCAATTAAAGTATCTCTTCATAAGACGTTAAATTTCTCACAGGCGGTAATTTCGGTACAATCTCCTGTACAACACTCTGATGCAGAATTACTGGAAGAGTTACGATCCCATGGGGTCTGTGCTGCTCGTCGCAACCACGTTCCCACAAAGCATGTTGTCACTTTTGAGACACCTTTTCTGCCAAAATTTATACGTGCTGGATATTTACGCTGCAACATTCGTCCATACATTCCTAATCTTCTGAAATGTTATCAATGTCAGAGGTATGGACATTGGTAGTGCAATGGTTTGTGGTAAATGTTCGGCATTGGATCATGATATAAATGCCTGCGAATCAGGAACATTAAAATGCCCAAACTGCGTATGCGCTCATGGAGCATCTTCAAGATTTTGCCCAAAATAACAATTGGGGAAAGAAATACTGACTAATAAAATTAAAAATAACATATCCTTTAGAGAAGCCGCCAAATAGTCAACGATAGAACACCCAAGTCTGGTATATTATATTCTTCTCTTTTAAAGTCGAAATCAGAAAACACAAATGCCAGTTCAACTGAAACAGAATTATTGACGAAGGTCGTTTGCCCTCCATTGAAAACATTGCAACATTTAAAAATTAATTCAATACAGATGAAAAAAAATCGACTAAATTTGCATATTATGTGTCTAAATTTGCAATGCCTCAAGATGCTATTTTCAGTTGTACTTCGTCTGATGCAGTTATTGCCTCACATACAGACTTTGAGGTTTTTAATAATAACAAACAGACAAAGGAACTTCGAAAAAAATTGAAATCTGTTGATATTAGCAATCTATCTCCTTCTGAAGAACTTTTATCTACTAACTCATCTGACCTATTTGAAATTTATATGGAATCTTCTACCCAGCATGACGATGTTACTGCAGGAAAAGTTTAGAAAAATTCACAACGTAAACGCTGATTTTTACGGCCACACTTATTTCATGGAACTGTCGTAGCTTTTATAATAAATTGCACCAAATCAAGGACTTTATTAAGTATTTCCACCCTCTTTGCATCGCATTTCAAGAGACCTACTTGAAATCAAGCGATTCGGCAAAAATTAAACGTAATAGTTTGATTCGGAGAGAGGGTAATTCGGATAGAACCTCTGGAGGTGTTGCCCTCCTCGCTTCTCGTAGCTATCCGTCATCTGTAGTTATACTTTACTCACAGCTGCAAGCTGTCGCTGTCCGTATTGCGATAACACGTTTAATTACAGTTTGTTCTCTTTATTTGCCTCCTAATTCCGCTATTGATTAACATTAATTTAATAGATTGGTTGCTGAATTGCCAGCACCTTTTATTATAGTTGGGGATTTTAACGCTCATAGTCCTATTTGGGGTAGTAATAGCACGAATCCTCGAGGAAGACAAATTGAGGAATTTATTTCTGATCACTCTCTTTGCCTTCTAAATAATGGTGACCATACCCATTTTCATTTGGGTAGCAAAACTTTCCATTGCTTAGATCTTGCTCTTTACTCAGTGCCTATAGCTCCATGCGATCATTTCCCAATTTTCACTGCTCAATTTAATACACATATCACAGTTTCAGAACGGCCTGAGCGTTATATTTTTGATAAAGCTGATTGGACAAGTTTCGCTAACAGAGCCAAAATATCAAAGGATATGGTGGAATACCCAGACCTTGATGTCATCGTTGATAACTTGACTTCTTCGGTACTAAGAGCGGCTGATGAATCTATTCCGAAATCTAGCACTGTTTTCCCTAAATTTCGGAATCCTTGGTGGAATAGTCAATGCACAGAAACACACAGTAATCAACAAATTGCATGGAATAAGTTCAGAATACGCCCATCTATGACAAATCTTATTTTATTTCAAAGATCTAAAGCTATAGCGAGGCGTACTCAGTGCCAAGATCAACTGAACTCCTGGGTCAAACATACATCGAATATTAATTCTTCTGTATCGGTGACAGATATGTGGAATCTAGTAAAAATGACCAGTGGAATTTATTCTGAATATCCTCTATTATATTTAAAAGTGAATGAGCAGCAAATTTTATGACCTGCAGGAAATGACTAATATTTTAGCTGAAACATTTACTTCTGTAAGGCAGCACACAACTATAAAGAGCCTTTCCTGTCATAAAAGAACACAACAGAAAAAATTCCCCTTCTCTTTCGCACAAAAAGATTCTCGCATATAATGTAGATCTAACTATAGAAGTATTATGTAAATCATTGCCCGCAACTACGCAAACTTCACCAGGTCGTGATTGCATCACTTATTCCATGATCTCGCATTTGTCAGATGATTGTCTTGATAATATTCTATATATGTTTAATAGAATATAAAAAGATCCTTATTTTCCGTTGAAATGGAAATATGCCACCATCATCCCAATATTGAAGCCTAATAAAGATCCTTTAAACCCTCTCAATTATCATCCAATTGCACTGACCAGCTGCATGTGCAAACTCCTTGAAAAGATTGTAAATGTACGTTTGATATATATATCTTGAAAAAAACGGATGCATTTCACCATTTCAGAGCGGTTTCCGCAAAGGTCGTTGTACAACAGATAATCTGCTTTCATTTGAAAGTGCCATTCATACAGCCTTTCCAGACTCCACCACCACCTGGTTTCAATTTTTTTCGGTATAGAGAGTCCCATATCTCCAGGCTCTATATTATGATAGAGCCTGGAGATATGGGATTTTGAAAGACCTCTTTGAGCTTGATTTTAGTGGACATTTGTCTATTTTTATATAAGAGTTTTTAGAGCATCGTTATTTTCGATCGTTTCGAAATACTTATTCTGATGTTTTACCAAGAAGAGGGTTCCTCAGTGCTCGATTTTAAGTGTATCCCTATTTATTTTTAAAATTAATAATATTTTATCAGTTTTACCCTCCTGCATACAAAGATCACTTTACTTAGACGATTTTCAGATATCTTGTTCTGGTAGAGATATGAGATTTATTGAAAGGCAGCTACAAACGGCAATCAATAATATGATGGCGTGGACAAATAAAAACAGTTTCACATTTTCTGCTCAAAAAACTTTTGGTGTTCATTTTTAGAAGATTGTTACATCCAGATCCGGATTTATTTATTCATGACAGGCCTTTAATCTTGCAGAATTCCTTGGTGTAGTTTTTGACAAAAATTAACCTTCCTTCCCCATATTACATATTTGAGGAAGATTTGTCTCAAATCTCTAAATATTTTACGATTTCTCTCACACGCTACTTGGGCTACAGATCGCACTTGCTTACTACGCATCTATCGGAGTATCATACGTTCAAAACTGGATTATGGGAATATTGTTGATGGATCCACGCGACTTTCGTACCTCTCACGACTTAATCATGGTCACCATCAGGCTATAAGGCTATGCTCAGGTTCTTTCCGCATCTCTCCTGTCATGAGTTTGCACGTGGACAATTTCGCGCCCTTTTTGATTCGAAGAATGGATATGCTGTTCTTCTGTTTTAATTTTCGAGTTTTATCGATCGAAAATAACCTTTGAGAAAACTATTTTTGGATCACAGTATGAACAGACTATTGAATAACCGATCTTCATGTATTCATCCTTTGGAACTGCGAATTCGCCAATTGCTTCCGGATAAATTTCAAACTCTCGATGTCAGAAGTAGTAAATCACCCTTGGATTTGCAGTATCACCTACTTGAATCCTTTTAAGATTCTATGTAAAGCAGAGGTTTGCGGCTATATTTTCAAATCTATTTTCCTTTCGCATAGACATCTATTTCATGATTATCTATCCATATATACAGATGGCTCTAAATCTAATACAAGTACTGGTTTTGCTTTTGTTTGTCAGAATGGCGATTTAGGTTATCGACTTCATGATTTTACCTATGTTTTTACCTCTGAATTGACAGCATTGTATATGGCACTAAAATACCTTTCTGAAAAACAAGCAGTAACAACTATAATTTACACCAATTCTTTGAGTGCTTTGGAATCCTTGAGTGGTGGAATGAATTCACATGGCCTTACACAGGAAATTGGGCGTCTGCAATCCCGCTTGTATAGAAAGTGTTTTAAAGTTTTATTCTCATGGGTAACAGCACACGTTGGCATTGAAAGAAATGAACAGGCAGGCACTGCAGCTAAATTTGCTACTACGTATTGTCCTCGGCATTTTCATTATACTGATATCAAGAGTACACTACGTAAAGGGATGCTGAGTAACTGGCGAAATGACTGGAATCAAGAAATAAATAATATACTCCACGAAGTAAAACCTAATATTACTCCGTGGACTTCATCTTTCAACCGGAAGGAAGTATGATGTTATTTTAACTCGACTGCGTATCGGCCATTCACGAATTACACACAGACACTTACTATTCGGAAAATCTCCACAAGTGTGAAACGCGATTCGTTAAACAATAATATTACTTTCTTTCCTTTATCGATCTATCAGGTTTTGTGAGTGTGACACTGCTACAGACGACATTTACCATTTACATTTGTGACTAGTGGCTTGGGAATTGCTGCTCTGCCATAAATGTTCTGTTTATGAAGGTACCTTCTCACTGTAATAATTGACTCTGGAGAATCCAGTTGGTTATTGAGCTCTTCTGTCACTTTTGCTGCAGTTGTTCGCTTTTTAGTCATTGCAATCCACTTCAATACCCGACGGTCTCCTCCACTGGGCTTATCTTTCCGCCAATCTTCTTGCCGCGCTGTGTGTATGCTATCTGACTGTAGACACTATATCCTAGAAATGTCTAAAAGTTGGGATGTTTCCTTTACACTTGCTCCACTCCTCTCATCGATGACGGGATGTACTTCCTTCGGGGAGGGTTGTACCGTGGTCGGTGATGGCCATTAGGACTCAACTACAATTCTCGCCAGTGTTGCTGTTGTGGTGGTATTGTCATATAGTTAATCTGTGTGCCTTCGTGGCGGGTCGGAGAGTCTATCTATGACTTACACTTGCTCCTGCTAGACGGGCTCCTACAATTTCACCTCTTTGAAAATCTGACAGGTCCGACATTTTACGCTTTTGAAAAAAATATCCAAGAAATACAGAACTTTAATACATCCAACATATACTACCAGAATATATACATTGCTGTTTATCAAAAAAAATGATGGCTATTACAATATTTTATTGCTTCCAAAGCACATTAAAAAATATCACTTTTATTCACAGGTGTTTCAATTATTTTCATAATCGCCTGTAAGCACATGTCTTATTTTTCAACTTCTACAGAAGAAATTTGATTTAAGCTTATTTTATTAATATTAATTTCTAAATTTATCCTGAAATTGTGAATATTTTAACAAAGATACTTTTTTTTGTTATTAAATATGCAAATAAAAGCATATAATTAAAATTCTTATTTAGCAGTGTTTTAACCTCCTTAATTGTGAACTTAAACAGTAACTATTCATAAAATACAGCTACCAGCATATTAACGACTAAAATGAAAACTTGAGTGAAAGAAAGTGACAATAGAATGACATATTTGCTACGTTTACATGTATTGCGACAACCCCTAAATCTTTTTTCTTGTAAATCTGTTGTTTTTTTAACCGATTTGTCTAAAATTTTATAGTTGAAAATTTTTCTATATTCTGAATCTGTGAAACATCCTCTAAATGTGGGGATTGCAGTTGGGATATTTGAAGATTATGATATATATATATGTATATATAGGTGGTTCGTTAATTAAATACAGTTTGCATATTTTTAAGATAAATCCGATTTTAAGAGGTATCCGATTTCTCCAACTTAGCTTCAAAATAACATGTAATAATTTATTGTGCTTTTAATTCAAGATAATATTATTTAGCTCTATAAAATTCTTCCTCTTCTTAGTTTTCTATTTTATTCAGATACTGACTCTAATTATTTTTGTCTTTGTTAAAAATTTAATTAACCTGTGATATTTGTTATTTATTTTCCAAAGTTATTCTTTGTTTCTTTTAATGGCCATCAGAACATTTTTATTATTTAAGTCTATTATTTATGAAATTTTTGAGATCAAATTTCTTTGAAATCTAGTTCGAAAAAATGTATTTATATTTCATTATAGGTCTTAATAGTATATAGATTGAAGCATAGGTTGTAACTATAAATCATTTAAATTTGTTACAACATGATCATAGAGATATTTAATCGGAATTTTATGAGAGATACAATTTTTAATTTTTTACAATATGATTAGAATTTAACAAAATTCTTAATCTTCTGAATCTTTTTTATTACTTATCATATATCTCAATTAAAGAAATACAAATGTTTAGAAAAAATAAACAGAGTGCCATTAAAAATCTTCTATTGAAAATATATTCTTATGAAATTGTAATTTATAAGAAACAAAGTTTGTCGTATTAAAAGAAACAAATTTATATGAAACTATATGCTGTATCAAGAAAAGGAGTATATTTTTAACAATTTCATTTTTTTTTCTTTTAAAAATAAATTTGTGATTGTATAGAATGCATAGAAAATGGGTGAAATATTAATTGTGTTATAGTTTGCCTAAAATTGCTTTGGCATTCTACAGAATGTCGGATTTCGAACTTCATTAGTGCACACATACATCACTATTCTACTATTAAATTTCATTTCTATGCGACTTTCAATAACTGCATAATGCGTACTGTTTGATCCAGTTCCATATTCAAGTAAATTTCCAGATTATGTGACATTTTGTTCTTGAACTACTGTACAATACTTTTTCTTTTCAAAAAAAAAATGAAAAAGTGGGTAGCCATGGAAACTGTTAGTTTTTTCTGATCATACTCTGCTCTTCTGATGCATGTTATCATGTTTCGGAAACCAAGTGTAATTTATTGCCCGAGTGCTGTACATATATATGTTTCAATTTTTAGGCATATATATTTCTCTGAATTCCTTTTTAAAACATAAACTACTAAATATAATTTATTGATTGAAATTTCAATTAACATAAAAGTTTTAGTAACTCCCTAAAATATCTTCAATTAGTAAAAAAGAAGTGAAATGCAGTTATTGTTCTCTCAGCCTCTATTCACACAATACGAATAATAATTTAAACAACTTTAATTTTCTTATGACTAAATTTATTTGAGATATATATGCTATATGGATTTAAAAATAAATTCATCTGCGGCTTCAAAGACATTTTTTAATGGATGAATTATAATATGCTCATTGTATTCTTCGGTTTTAAAGCTTACTTTAAATGTACTAGGAAGTTTTTCTCTTTAAAAAATTTAGTTGCTTTATTATTTTGTAAATCTTTTTAATATACTTCTAAAGCGAGTATTTTTACAATTTAAATAGAATAATGTTTCTGATTATTTATAATAATATTTTGCTTTTATCCATCTTATATGCAGATTGAACGTTCACAAAGATGGGCTGGTTTGAATACAGTTTTATATGATATAAAACCTGATGTAATTTTGATGAATCGATTACGTACTGATTTATTTTTATTTAACAAAAATGATATGGAGTGGATGCTGCCACCGAACTCAGTTGCTATGCCATCTCGACCTTTTGTAAGTCTTTTGGTTAACATTTTATGTATTGTAAGTTATTTTAATGCAATTCTGAACTGAATGAAAATGAACCCCTTAAATACATTTTTAAAAAAATTTCAGACAAGTAAATTTATGCAAATCTATTATGTGCACTTTCCTGGAAGATTCTGTTTTCTAGCAGGATCCGACGAATACACGAGAGTAAGGGCAGAAAGATTATTCCTTATTTTATAATTACACCTCTTAGAGTTCTTCAGTAAAAAATATAAAGGAGAAAAAAATGAAATCTTTGGAATTGACAACATATGTTTTATAGTTTTGCATTTTTCACAAAATTCTGTATCTTTAGTAATTATCAAAATCTAACAATGAAAAAGCTTGTTTTCATATTTTTTGGACTGCTGAAAGTGAATGAGGCAATATTCGATACTTACAACTTAGCCTAAATGCGTTCCAAATTTATCAGCATTATCAGCGCTTTTATGCAAGTTTTGTTAAGTAAATTTTAGATCTTGGAGTTTTTACGCCAGAGGTTCTACTCAGGAAGGGACAAGTGGGATAAGGATGTCCTAGTTGTCAATCTTAGAAAAACATAGTGTCCAAACTGTTGCCCTTTTCTGCCATTTTTTAAGAAGAAACATCATGGGAAGAGTAAAATAATAATGACAATAATAATATCCTGTCTTGCTATACATAATCATATTAGGCCACGTGCGCCACTAATTTATGCTAGCTTGGGAAATTGAATACAGTTTTATATGACAGATGGTCTGTTTTGGGATGTATAATCTGGCATACAATTGTTTTTCCTTGCCTTCAGAAATAAATATACTTGTTTCAATTGTGATGAATTTTTCTTTCATATTTCCATATTTTAATTAATAAAGCGATTAAACGCAAATTGCAAATAAAAGGTATTGATTTTATGTTTTAGTTGTAGAATTTTTGTTAAATATGCTGTCTGATACTGATAAAAGTTTTAAATAAGGTTAGTAATCATTGAGAAATTTAGAGCCTCTTATGCAATGGATTTTTTTATATAACATTTAGAAAAAACCCTTGCAGCACTTAAGAGTCACTCGGGGTGCCAGATCGTCGGATATGCAGTGGATTACAAACAATTTCTCTTTATTTAGAGCTTATGGTTCTTCTGCATTGATACAGTGCAAGTGACTTTTGTTACGTTGGCGTCATAAATAACTGAAAAAAACTAATTACCTTCATAAATACCATCATAAAATACTTGTTTTAACTTTTAAATGCATTGAAAATCATTTATGCTTAAATAAAAAGTATTCCTAGTCAAAGCTAAAGAATTAATAAAGAAACACGATTAGTATTTAAAAATTGCGTTTTTTCGATGTTTTGCACTTTACAAAACAAATTTTTGTATCTTTTTTTTTAATTTATAAAGCTTATAAAGTGCTATTTCAAATTAGTATCTATTGCATGTATCATCTATTTATGCTCATTTTTATGTAAAATTTGCTCTCCTGTCTGTTAATTGCAATTACATTTCATAAGATTCTATGTATTATATGAAAAACATTGCATGCAAGCGTTGCATTTCATTCAATTTCTGATTGGTTGATAACGAATCATCTGACCCATGATGTTTCAGGTTTGTTTTACTATTATGGTTTGAAATACAGTATGCGCCTAAATATGCAGTACTGAAACTCGCGCATCACGAACACGTGGTTGCGTTTACCGAAAAGGCATTGCTCCTGCCACACGTTTTTGCAGTTGCAAAAAGGAAGTTGTTCTGTGCAGTTGTTGTTTGAAATGAGTTATTCAACGGAGGAAAAAGTATTTACAGTTGAGCAATTTTTCCACTTATACGGAAGCGTTCGTGTAGGTGAGCCGAGTTGGAAAAAGGTGGAAGAACAATTCCAAGAGAAGTTTAATAAGACGGCACCAAGTAACACGGTTATTTTTACTGCTGTTACGAAATTTTAGCATTCTAGTAGTGTACTTTGTCAATAGAAGGGGAGTGTTAAAGGAAAGTGTGTTTAACTGTCAAGATCCACCAAGAACTATGTCAGCATTACTTGAGAAAATCATGTTGTTTTGCAGGAGTCTACAGCAACTTTTGTTTGATGACAGATATCAGAATTTGAACAAATAATATGAACACTGTTATAGCAAGGTGGTACACACTTTAAACACTTACATTACGCATACCGTGGTAAATCAACACACTAATAGTATGTATGTGTATAAATTTCTTTTTAGGGGAAATAACCTTTGTTGGAGAATATGTTTGAAATCTACGTAAATGATATGAACGCTGCCTACAGTAAGGCGGTGCACACTTTGAAAACTTATGTTACGTATACCGTGGTAAATTAACACACTAATAGTATGCATTGAAATGCATAGATGTATGTGAATTTCTTTTGAAAAGAAATAAGCTTACAGATGACTATAATGTAATTTTGTTCATCTTTTTATTTCGGTACTAAGTAATTATTTTCAACTTTTCATTTCAATACTGTATATTCTGTACTGTATTTAATCAAAATTATTATTATGTCATGGTAAGTATTTATATTTCACTTGTTGATAAAATGGTGACAAAAAAAAAGGAAAAGTAAAGCTTTAATTAAAACCAAATGAGTTTGAAACAATATTATTTGTTAATTATACTTTTAAAAACACCTATTGTGGCAGTACGAATAATTTTCCGATATCTATACTTGTTTCGAATTACAAAAACTTTTCGTTTCTTGACTAGCAGTCATCTGAATATCTATGTAATACACGTGTAACACCTATATTGTTTTTTAAAAAACTATAATGCTGTCTCCAACGATATCAGCCGAAGGAGAAAATGCGTAGAAATACTGAGCGAAAACCTGGCAATTTGAAAATAAAAGCTGATCGTAAGCTGCTAAATTGGTGGCAAAATTTAAAAAAAAAATTATTCAGTATTTAGTAATAATAAAAAAAATTATTCAGTATTAGCGATACAAACAAAAAGTACGCTCTCGTCGTGGATCTTTGAATTTTGAATCGGAAATAGGCCGATCGAAAAAGGCTTGTTCTCATCATTGAAAGATTAAGCTTCCAGCATTGAACGAATGACCAGTGGAGTTTAAAAATTAACTAACTAGATCTGGCGGACATCGTGTTCAATATCAGACATCGGGGCTGGCGAGAGAAAGCCAGTATGGAGCGCTGCCGCCTAATGTTTAATAAAAAGGTCATTTGCAAAAATAAAGGAAAAAACTTAATATATTTTAATTATCGTGTTTACTTAAAACAAATTCATAATTATAAACTTTTTAAATTTTATTTCTAAATGTTTAAGAAAAAGAAACCCTTTGAATTTGCTTTAGATGGGATTTCTCCGAATTTGTAAGTTTAGAAAACTCTACAGTATGTAACAATTACTTTATTATTTATGTTTTATTTTATATTAAGTCTAATGTTT
The DNA here is from genome assembly GCA_026289955.1 of Argiope argentata. NCBI lineage: Eukaryota > Metazoa > Arthropoda > Arachnida > Araneae > Araneidae > Argiope > Argiope argentata. The sequence goes on from JAOUZG010036559.1 coordinate 4,172,511, forward strand.
CATTTAAGGTTTCCCTAATTCTAAACTTTTTGTATCCAAACTTTTATTCGATGTAGTGTATTCAGGCATAATTTATATATCTTTCTTGGATGTGTACAAAATTTCAGGTTGTAATTTTTGATTATTGTTTTGTAGAATTTCTGATTTTTTTTTTCTGTCTTTTTTTTTTTGTAGGAAAGTTTTCGTCTAGGTGTTCTAGATAATGGAGAATTTTTCTACAGTTCTTTTTTAACAGTAGAAAGAAGCCAAAATGTCTATGCATCTAATTCTGATTTTTTTTTGTTTTGTTGTAATTCTGATCAAAAAATACCCCAGAATGGTTCTGTCAATGTGATTATAAAAATTCAAGTCGATAAGAAAAAGGTAAAAGCTTTAAAATATGTTAATTTAGAGTAGAAACCATGTTTATTCTTTGAATTTGTGTCTTTTCATGCATTATTCGATTAATTTCTTTACAAATTTCTCCTATACGTGCAATTTCATATTGTTTATGAATTTTCTACATTTTAGGTAATTTTTCAATTATAAAGTTTATAACTGTTTAAAATGTTCTAAAAATTAGTTTAATGTATTTTATATATGTTTGCTAATCCGGAAAAAAATCAATTTCAATAATTATTCAAATTGTGGTGGTATGTAGATTATGTGGTGTCCGTGCATGGAAGCAACGAGACGAATGTTGTTGGAAACATTTCCTTTTAATCATCATACTCACACACTATGTACAAACACGCAAAGACAACACGTAACACAAAGACATTCCAGTACACGGCTGCCTAGGACGGAGTTACCTCTCTCCCTGCTACCAGCGCCAAGCATTATGGGATGGCGCGCGTGATGACGTAATCACGCACTGCCATCTAGTAACCAAAAGGGAAGTTAACTAATATCCAAAAGAGAAGGCGTGAATAATGCAACTGCTACAAAATAAAATAATCAGATATTAATTATTGTTTTGGTAAGAAAAATTGATCTTCTACTAATTACTTTAGTTTGTCTCATATCATCAATAAATTCTAACAATACATTGACTTAACATAATCAAGTTTAAATTTATTCTCTCATTCAATTTTTTATCAAAAAATTTGCGAGAAAAAAAAACAATGATATAAATAATCGTAAAACGTTTGAATTTGAATATTACATATTAGTCAACAAGCAAATTGCGAATTAATTGTAACACAATTGAAAAAATGGGGCGTAGGATTTTAATAACTTTCTTATCAGTTATGAATTAATCGGGCTTCTTTATCCTGCAGTTTAACGTTAACGGATTAAATACTTTAAGTTGAAATAATAACTTACTTTAAATATTTATATGTTCATTTGTATGACTAGAAACCTTTAGTGTTTCAAAAATAATTTTCAAGTTAATTTTAAAATTAAGAAATTTTGCGGCCACTGTCATTTATACGTAGCTGAGGGGAAAAAAATAACTGCTTTTTAGTCGAATTCCAAAAAATGATTTTATTTGGATGATCATTTCACTTGAAATATTTTCAGCAGTTTTAATAAATTTTGTTTGATTTAGGGCAATTTTTTTACTCGTCTATTAGATTTAAATTTTAAAATCGACTGAATATTCAACATAGCTCGATATTTTTATTAATCTTCATTAAAATTATTGTTTCTTCAGCAGGAAAATAGAAATGATCGTTATAGATATAGAATTATTTCTTTGATTTCGAACTGTTGACTTTGTATGAACTTTTATGAATACTTTTAGAATGAAGATTTGTGAATTCACCGAACGAATCTGAAGACTGTTTTGTTTCAAATAACTGGTGAACCAAGTCAGCTCTCATAAATATGATGTATAAGTATATTAAAATGGCTATATGTTTCACAATAAACTGCAGCATTGTTTCCTTGTATGGAATATTCCGTAAATTGAGCTCGAATGTTTAAATCTGTTACAGAACATAATGTTTATAGTAAGTCATATCACTGACTCTCCGACCCATCCGGAAGAACAGGGATAAAGAAAAACTCAATAACTGTAACACCGCAACTGCAACATTGGCGGGGACTATGGTTGATTTATAAGGGTCATCACTGACTATGATACTACCCATCCCGAAAGTAGTACGTTCCGTAATCGGTTGGAGGAGCCAGACCCCCCCCTTCTATTTATGTACTCTCTTGGGTGACGAGATCGAACCACCGTTCCCGAAGCATCTAATCCTCTTTTCGAAGTGCTCCCTGGAGGTGGGTAATTGCTATAGTAAGAAAAATGATATTGTGTGAAGGGGTATGATAAAAAATTCATTTGTAAAGCTCAAGATATTCAACACATACGGATACGTTTGTTTACGCTAAGCGTGAATTTTTTTCCGATATCAAATCAATAATTTTTTAAGCACATGCAGCTGTAACTTTTCCAAATTAGAAGCACCTCTATGATCATCTTAATTGTAAATAATAATTTAATATTTTTGTGTTCAAAATAAAGCTGATTATTAGTTTGAATATTTTTGATAAATAATATTTTAACTTTCTATCTTTTGCAGATATTTTTGTTTAAGCTACATTCTGAGGTACAAGAGAATATTGTGATTATAACTGCATTTCCTATTGTTATTCTCACCTCTGATGTTGATATGGAATTGCATTTTTCCTTATTTTGCGCTTCAGATAAAGTTGAAGGTGTAAGTTCATTTTTCTTGCGCTTCTTTAGATAAGCATTCAGAAAGTTTGTTTTAAATTTGGTTTTCATAGTTAAGCATTATATATCTTAACAGTTTTTTTAATATATATTAATGTTTTTCCTAAATGTATTTCAGATATCATTGCCTCGGAGTAATCCTGCTGCTGTTTCCAAAATTATTTCAAAAGATTGCCTCCCATTTCTTGTTTGGGAAGTAGGCTCTGATATTTATTCTTCAGAATCGATTTCTCTTGATTATTACATTTCTGCTTCTGTGCCTCTTCAAATTTGGAGTAGTCCAGTATATTTTGGTGCACTTTTACAAGAAAATAACCGACACACAATCTCTGTCCCTGTTGAATCAACTAATAAAACTACCGAAACTATACCACTTGTTATCACTAGTCATCGCCGAAATGGAATGTTGTTTTTAATTATAAATATTGATCCGTGTCCTTTGTTACTGCTGCATAACAGAACAAATATGAATATATTTTATGGCCAAAGCTTTTTAAACACAGATGGTAAGTATTCTATATTCTAATATTATTATAATCCTCGATTTATTTTCACAAATTAAGTTTTTAACTATTTACATGCAGAAACTTAAATTATGCACAGATGTTTCTTTTCATTAAAGTAATTATAATAGCTATGGCAATAGCTATCTCCCAGTGTTGTGTGTAGTGATGATTTTCAAAGGCAGATGGGTATTGTGGGCACGAATTTTAATTCTACAGTTTACTAATCATAATTTAAATATTTATTTTTCTGTCTTTTTACTGACTATGAATTTTCTATAACTTTTTTTTAAATGTTCTGTTCCTGTTTCATTTCTTAAAATAGCTTCCAAGTGCATAAATTATCATCTTACCAGATGTTTAACAGTTCAGTTCCGAATTTCCGACTAAACAGACTAGGACCATTGGATTAATAGATGGTCACAGGCAGGCTGATTTTTTTAAAACAAATGTATTTGCCTAGATGTGAAAACAATTTTTGTAAGTGTAAATTGTATAAGTTATAAAATGATAGATGATGTTAGCACTTTGTCGTGTATGATTGGTCGGGTTCTTTTCCGTGTTATTATAATCTTTTGTTGATTACAGTATTTATACATATTGAGTACCTGCTTAAATAACAGTGTGTACAAATATGGATGCCGAGGAGTTATAAATCATTATAAATAAATAAAATAATGAATTTTTACAAAGTTACAAAAACTATTCTAAAATAAATTATCATGATGTGAAATTAAAAATCTGTTAAAATCTGCTGTGGTAAATTGGCCAAAATAATTAAAAGGTGGCCCTCATTATTTACTACCTAGGGCTTCAAATTGGCTGAATTCTCCCCTGTACCGATGGATGCTTTTTACTCGTTTGTGTACTTTCATATTGATGCAATTTCTGTTTATTCACTGAGACTTAAATAAAACTAGGAAGACATTATAAGGAAATCATCTAAATTTTGTTTCTAAAAACAAAGCACCCAGATTTATTGGATGCCTTGTTTTTCAACATATAGTTCACTAAATATTTTGTAAAAGCTCATAGTTTGAAATGTTTTCTATGAAAAATTATGCTTAATGTGAGTATTTTTCCTCTATTTTTGCTTTCCTTGGGGGAATTTTTCCCCATTATTATTTCCTTAATAATAACAGGGGGAGATGTTTTTAATATTATATTTAAGATATATCTGTATTAAATTCCAAATTTCTGTTTTTACCATTATTTTCATATGAAAAGTAATACGAAGGACAAAGAAATATTTAATGTCATCTTTACATTAAAAAACGTTTTAAATGTGATATCTGTGCAAATTATAATTTTTAATTAAGTAAAGCTATTAATCTTAGATGCATTGGTTATTACTGAAGTGAGATTTTTTTAGAAACAGGAAACTTCTGTCGCTTTTCAGTACTTGGACAGAAATGCAGCAGGCTCAGATCCCATCGATATTATTCCATCGTGAAAAGAAAAATATCAAGGAAGAAATAGAAGCGTAGGCGGGAATGGGCGCTGTTCAAATATTCTGTATATACTATATTATATAACTCTAAATTTCTATTTTAAAATAAGCAATTTAAATAAAAGAGATTAGAATCTCTTTTGTGTCTGTACAGTTTTAAGAAATCAGTGTCGCAAAATAAATTGTTTGTAAAATCGGAGATTATATATTCTGGTAAAGTGGGAAATAGGATTTTAGCTGAATTATTCTTGCATATTATTATTATTATTTGATTGCAGGATTTTTTTTATTTTCCTTATATAAATTAATAAAATGATAATATGATTTTATATCAAAAGTTAACAAATGTTTTGAATCATATAGTGATGCACATTTAAAACAAATAAAACGCCTGGCACAGAATTTTCAAATAAATGATTAGAAAGTAAAGGAAAGAAGCTTAAGAATGACCTACTTACTACATTCGATGTATTGAAACAGTCCTTTATTATTATTATTATGCATTTCTTCATATGTTGTGACACTATGCTTAGGGGAGAAAATGTGGATTATTGTTAAAAATTCCAAAAAGGATATGCAAATATAATTTGGAAACTAACCCTACTGCAAATGTTATTCATTTAAAAAGAACCCTTTTCTGCATAGAATGGCACATTGCTTGAATTATTCATTATAGATGGCGCATAATAAGAAGCCCTCTATACTTTTTTAAAAGTTTGCTTGACTGTGCATATCATCTTTTTATAATATTAATGTCCAATTTTGCTTTTGGGAGGGATTGTTGTTGTTGTTTGTTTGTTTGCTTTTTATCCCAAAATCTGAGGCTTTGTTCTTGAAAAGTGATTACCTATTTATGATTCAGAGTACAGTCCGTCGCTAGTTAATACTTTCCCCCATCTTTTCGTCAATTGTCTGATTCTATCTCGAAAAAAAGTTATGTGTCTTTTGATCCACGAATCAGTCCCTTTTCGGACTTTATCATAAAAAAGGAAATGCGAATCACCCAGGCTATATATCATCGATCAAAACTAATTCTAATCATAAGGAGCAACGTCTGGAAAGTTAAGAGTTTGGGGTAAGACCTTCTATTTTAATGTTTTAAAGTATGCCTTGCTCGGTCTTAAGACATATGGCCGAGTATTGTCATGCTGGAGAATATCTTTGTTATGTCTCTCAGCACTGTCGCCGTTTAATACATCAATTTTTGACTGAAATGCATCTTTTTTTTCCATACCGATCCCCTGTGAGACTTTGCTCGATTTAAACAGATCATATTATTTCACACCAAGATAATTTCACTTAATGCAGACCATAACATTCGGTCTGCATCATTGAAGCATACACGACATGTTCTTTAAAAACAGACAACCGTAAGTACACCTGCGCTTCATCCTCAGTTTTCATTAAACTGAAGCAGAAAATCAAAACTCCCGCCAAATGAGGAGAATTCAGCTCAAAAACTGGTATTGATTGTTTATAAATTATGAAGCAAACACAAATTTACTAATGTTGTTCTGTCGTTTTGCTGACATACTCGTATATCCAAACTTACTGTGTGACATTTTTGTTCTGCCTATTTCTACCAACATTTATCGCTGCAACCATCTATCAAAACAAGACGGAAGTGAAGTCTTACATCTAATAGTAAATGAGGAATAAAGCTTTAAGTCTTTAAAATTCTCTTATTTTGAATTCATTTATTAATAGCTAGTTCTTTTTCAAGTTCGGCTGAATTACATTTTAATTTCCTTCAAAGAGCATTTACTTTTTTTTTTTTAAAAAAATTGATGTATTAAAAAGATGTAATCCAGTTTTGGGAATGTGAAGATTTTCACGGAAGAACCCTCAATAAAATTTTATGATATCACGATTAAATGATGTAATTTTTTCTTTCTTTATTTTCAGTTTAAAATATCTTATGTAACCTCTTTTAAATTAAGTATAATATCACTAAGAAATCGTTTGTATTGCATAGCAAAGTTTTATTAACTGCTTTTCGAATTTTTGTAAAATAAATTCACTGAGTTTGTGTTTCTAATTTATTGTACATTAATCAGCAAAAATATTGAATGTGTATTTTTTAAACATTTTATAAAAACTTCATGATATTTAATGTTAATGATCCAAAACAGTTTTGTAATTTATTTTATCCTCTAAGAAGTCCACACAGAATTCATTTTAATGGAATCACATTTATTCTTTGAGAGTAAAGGCTTCTTCTAAATTCGAATCGATAAGGTATTGATATTACATCAAATCGTTGTTCTTATGATGCTATAAACCCTATATGAGTTGCGCGGAAATGAAGAGAAAATGGCGATATATGTATAATTTTTAGTTTCTTTCATCGATATTTTCATAATTGCTAAACCTAAATTATTTCCTACATCTTGGCTCTGAAAAATGTGTTTGAGGTTATCGAAATCTGCTTTCCTTTCCGACTAGAACTAGATTAGAAACTATCTTTGGTTCTGAGTCCTAGGAGAATCGTTTTTGGTTAAAATATTACACTCACTTACAAAAGTTAAGCTCGAAGATGTAAAATGCGAATAATAATAATAATAATAAATCAGCTAATGCTGTTTTGATTGATACAAAATTCGGCAGCAAAGTAACATATATATTTATGCGGGATTGTGTCACTTGCGCTCAGTCTTATTAACGCCAACTCATTAGAGGGTGTCATTTGCGCTCACATGGTAGGTTTACTGAGATTTAATCACCTTTGGCAGGAAAACTTGGCGTGCATCTAGAGGGGCTAAAGAGAATGCACGTTTCTCGCATTGATAAGATTAAGTGACATAATTAAGGGTCCTTATCTTCGAAATATTCGATTTTTTTCTCACGGTAAAACTGTAAAATTTTCTTTAAGAATGCTAGATACATTTTTAATAGTTTATTTTAGATTAGGGATTAGATTAAATTTAGGTGAAAAAGGGAAAGCGAAAAAATATATAAATCTATCTCAGGGATGCACAACCTTTTCAGGATGAGGGGCCAAAATATGAAAAGAGATCATGGCGAGGGCCAAAAAAGCACATAAATGCTAAAAAATATTAAAAACGCGAAAACATTGGAGTTTTTTTTTATGGAAATACGCATGAATTACAATTATTACTTTACTTATTTTATTCATGCACACATTATGCAATAAATAAATGAATAAAACACAAACATTATAGCTACGATTACCTAAACCTAAAAAAAAAAAGAAGAGATTCCTGCTAAAAAGGGTGCAAACGAAATAGAATAACAGAGGAAAACTTTTTGGTAATTATACAGAGAACACAATTTAAATTTTGAGAAAAAAAATAATAATCGAAATTATTTAAAAAAAATGAATTGATTTTATGTTGGGCTTAATATTAGCTGTAGCAATGCGTAGAACAGCAGAAAGGTTCTCAGCTCATTCTTAATTTGGATTTCTTTTTATTCATTAGTGAGAAAATTTGCTCACAAATGTAAGTTCTGCCAAAGAAAGTTGCACATGCAGCTGCATTTTTCTTTAAGCATAAAAATTCCTATGGCAAATCTTTATAAAATTCTAATATCGGTTTACCTTTCAACTGATTTTTGAAAAAATCAGAATTTTGTAAAGCAATTAAGGCTAAATGCATACTCTAACCCACTAGATTAACATCAACAGAAAATGGAGAAGAAAATACATCAAATTTTGTTAGGCCCTTTTCAAAATCTGAAAACCGATCATTAAATGCTTTATGAAAGATTTGAATTGGATCCTCATACTGCATTTTTATGTAGTGGACATTTTTCACATCTGCGAGCTTCTCCTTTACGAAAATCGTACTCGCCGTTAGACATGAAGGGAACAAACTGAAAAGCTTCGTAATAAAAAGTAAATAAACTTAATGAACAACTTTTAATTATTTATTCTGATGTAGAATCGTTTTCTTTTCAGATTTTTATCCTTTTTTATTTGAAAAAAGTCTCATTTCGTTTTAAATTAGTCTTATTTTATTAACAACATTCGCGGGCCAACTTCGAAGCCTATGCGGGCCAATTTTGGCCCGCAGTGCATAGGTTGTGCATCCCTGATCTAGATGATAGAATAAACCGAACAGTAGAAAAATATTCTTTTGACAAGGACTTAAAGAGCTGCCCTGTAACTCTTGCTAATATAACAAAATTGTTATAAAATTATTTTAAAGCAATGATTAATAAAATTTTATTTGAAATTTTTTAAAAATAATTCTAATAATAATTGAAAAATAATTTTTAGTAATAAAATAAAATTGAAAAAACTAAGCAAGTGTAAACTTGAAGAAATAAAATGGTTTTAGGTAATATGAATATTTTTTCATGTATTGGTTACTCTTTCTTACTTTTTTTGCATATATTAATCTTTCTACTTACCATCAATGCTGTACCGCTGCTCGCAGCGGCTGTGATCAGGGCTTTCGGTATAATTTGATGTCACTGCAGATCCATGAACACGAGAACAACAACTTACCATCAATGGTTAAAATTGTATTTAAGTTGCAGTGTGAAAGAGAATATTTTGTGTATTTTAAAAACTGTTGAATTGAAATAATTTATTTGATTTGTGTTATATATTTGAATAATAGCATTTTCTTAATAAGCTATTTATATATACTTACAAGTTTTTTTTAATTGATACATTGAATAACCACTTTACAATGTTGAAGTATTTCAAAGAAATTTTTAAAACGCACATGTCTACTGCTAAATAATTTTATCTAATTATCTTAAAGATGATGATGAAACTAAAAGCAAACGCATTTCCTTAATACTTATTACTAACACTTATTTGCTATCACATTTGAAAAGATATTATGCTCCAAAGATTCTAAATTATTCAGCATAAAATTATAATATTTATTTCCTTGTAAATTATAAATTTAAACAGCAGTTATGCTTTAAAAAATCCTTCTTAAAATAGTCGAATATTTCAGTTGGGGAAAAGACTCCTTATATAGAGAACATCAAATAAATTGAATAATTATATAACAATTTATGTAATTTGAATAAAATTGTCTTCAACGGAAAAGGAAACAAAGTTTGTTTTTCCTCATATAAATGTAAGGCAAGCAAATGTTCAAATTACCATCAATATTTGAAATTTTTAAAAATGAAAATAAAATAATTATTACATTTTTAGCCTTTCCTTAGAACTACTTAATTTGTTTGAATATTATACTATGTCAAACTATAATTTATACTAAATATGGAAACATCTTAATATCCACCCTGATTGTGATATAGTCAAAAATAATTAAATAATCTTTTAAAAATTGTCACTAAAAACTATAATATTAAATTTTAGAATAGCAAAGCTATAAAATAATTGTTAATTTGTCAAATATTTGCTCTATATCTGGAAGGAAATTGAAATAATGTTTGAAAACTGGGCGTTTAAAACTATAGGTGTATAAAATTTTTTATTATAATAATTGTAGATATAAAAGTGTGAAAATTTTTTAATATCCATAGATTTCATGTCATTTTATGTTTTTAAACTCGCTAGTATTCAAGTTTTATGTCCTTTTAGTAAAAATAAAATTACATTATTTATTTAAATCGGATTCATTAAATCAGTTGAATAGTACAAAATGGGTTTTGATTTTCTAGTTCCTATCAACATATAAAATCCAAACTAAAGTTTGATATTTTATGAACTGTAGCATTTCTTTTTTTATTTGTTTATTCCTCAAGATATAAAAGCTCACATATTGTTTGGTGTCTTTTTATATTAATTATGATTTTTTTCTTTAGTTTTTTTCCAACTCCAATTAATGATAATTATTACAAATTCTCTCTGAGAGTATGGATAGACCTCTTGATCTGAACATCAAATTCAGAAAATAATTTAAATTCTAATTTAAGCCCCTTTGGGGGAGCCTCCTTCCACCCCTCAAAAAAGAATAACCTAAACATTATTAATTTCAAGCTGTTTAAATTCTATTTCTGTTTCTCTAAAGCCTATAACATATATATAACCTTTTCAATAAATTATTTTAAAAAATATCCTGGAATTGTATTAATTAAAGGGCATAAAAATTTGTTCCAAATTAACTCCATCGACACCTATTCAGAATAGCATTATAACATTTATTAATAACACTTGGGCATATGTGATAGGGTTCATGTGATATAAGGACTGACTTTTTGAATTAATCAGCAAAGATTTATCAAATATCCACTGATAAAGTTAATTCATTTCTTAGTTTAGATATAAGTCTTGGTATTTAAGACCAGGGATAATGATTTCCCGCCCTCTTTTGTACACTTAGCTTTCGTGAATTCCGTTGTGTCGTTCTGTGTTGTGCACGTCGCCTTCGCTTGTAAATAATGCCTGCTTCCGTGATGGAATAAAAAGAACTAAAAATTCAACCTGTATTCTCCATGATTTCGGCCACGACTCTGCTATTTATTCTCAGCAAATCATTTAAATGTGTTTTTTCATTATATATATATATATATATATATATATATATATATATATATATAT
>JAOUZG010036559.1:4183718-4195965 GCA_026289955.1 Argiope argentata
ATATATAATATAATATAAATTTTTGCTCAATTGCCTACCGTTTTTAATGAAATTTTGTAATTGGAAGTATGTCGAAGCAGGATTTAAAAGAGAAAAACTTATTCCTAAGTGCAACGATGTAATGATTTTAGAAAAAAAAGTGACTTCAGAAACCTATCATAGCTATGAAATTAGTCTTATCTTACGCCTTAATATTCAAACATTTGCTACTGTAAATTTCACTTTCGGTTACAATAAAGGTTAAATTTACATGAATCTATACTTTTGGCAAGAAATTCAGAGATGAAAAAAGAAGGATAAAAAAGGAAGGAATAAAATATAAAGTAACATATTTAATTTCTAGCTTTCTTTCATGCTTAGATCTAGGATAGATTTAAAATTGGTATTAAATCCCTGCTGCTACCGCTTTTTAAAAAATTAGACAGAAATTTACTACTTTATTACCTGCGAATAGAACATGATGCTGTATCTGAGAATCAAGCGCTTTAATGTAGTACGTGTGGATGCTGCATTTAGATATCGTTTGTGGTACAGTAGATTATGTATAGTTAAATCTGCACATGATGCTGTATCTGAGAATCAAGCGCTTTAATGTAGTACGTGTAGATGCTGCATTTAGATATCGTTTGTGGTACAGTAGGTTATGTATAGTTAAATCTGACAGTAAATGAGCTAAGAAATGAAGTAATGTATTTCAAATTTGAAGGAATTTAAGTAATTATGAAAACTTTCGATTTGAAAATATACTTTTCTCCCCTCGAGAATTAACCAGCAGCTGTTTTTTAAAATTTTAAATATGATTCTTATCATTTATTTTAGCCGAAGCACTTATTATTTTGCAAAAAAAGATAACTTATTTGAATAGATTTAACGTAAAAAAATACATTAGCTCATTTCAAGTATCCGTTTGTTGATTATGTATACATACAAGCATACATACATATTGTAAGAACTAAACATTATTGATATTTATTTAAATTTGAATTTAAAAAAAACTTTATGTATTTTTTTATTTTGTTAAATAAAATTCAATGTTAATACATATAAAGATTAAATCCTAAAACTAAAAATTATAATCACTTTAATAGATTCAATTTGTATTTTGTGCATCAAAATTATAATTCTTATAAATGTCTTCAGTGTAAGAAAATTATGAACATGTTCCTTCATAATAAGTTTTTGAAGAAAATTTCGCTCATTTCTTTTATCAATAATTTGAAACGCGGTAACGGTCATTAGCATTTTTCCCACGGCAGCCTTTTAACATTATCAGAGATATGGAGTATCATTCTCACTTTAACAGTAATTGATTACCATATGGTGCACATTGTAAAATCGCCAAATTTTACATACAAAGATAAAAGTTATTATGTGGTACCCTTTTTAAGGCTTGAGCGCAAAAGACACCCTCTAATGAGTTAGCTCTAATGGGATTGAGCGCAAATGACACAGAACCATTTATGCATAAAACAAAATCAATAATTATATACAGAAAGGAAAACAATATTAAATTTTTTTTAAGTTATCTGATAATGACATACTGGAGACGTAAACAGAATTATGTATAAAGAAAAAATAAACAGTATAAATGAAAAAAAGAATTTTAATAGGGTATGTGACCCCCCCCCCCTCTTCTGTACACAACGTTTACACCTTGTGAACATACTTTCAATTAGATGGACAACCACCACAGAACTAAGCAATAGCCATTCTTCTTGTAGAGCAGTTTCCAGCTCAATAAAAGTGGCTGGAGATGGGAAATGCGAAGATACAGCACGGCTGAGAGCATCCCAAAGATTTTCAATGGGATTAAGGTCGGGCGAATATGCTCTCCACGCCATACGCGCAGTCCCTTCACTCTCCAGATAGTCATCGACGATGTGAGCTCTACGGGGACGTGCGTTGTCGTCCATTAAAACAAAAGTAGGGCCAACTACTGCAGCGTACATTCTCACAGTGGGTTCTAGGACTTCATCTCGATACCGGGCAGCCGTCTCAGAACCCCGTTTAAAGATATGCAGGTCAGTGCGGTGTCCTTATGAAATCCCTGCCCACACCATAATGCTTCCACCTCGGAATGTGTGATGTTTTGGGGCTGCTTTCGTGTTCCTTGTTTACGCCATATCCTTATACGCCTGTCATCTGGCTGCAGAGCAAATCTTGACTCATCAGTAAGCATGGCATTGCCCCGGTCAGACACAATCTAATTGACATGTTCCCGGCACCACTTTAATCGTGCCCCTCTTGATTGGAGGATAGAAAAACACAAACTCGAGGTACTCGGATGTACAATCCGCTCATATGCAATCTTTGGCGTACAATAGCTGCAGATATCGCCTTACCAATAGACGCAGTAACCATAGATGTCACATGTGTGGAGTTCGCTCTGAGATTCCGCTTGGCTACAATAGCAATTTATCAATCTTCCTCTGGGTTGTAATTCTTGGGCAACCGACTACGGGCCTTCGGACCACTGTCTGCTTGGGTTGGAATTGTGTCCATAACGTGAAATTGCAGAATGATGAACGCCGAAGTAAAGAGCAACATCTATGATCGACTGTCCTGCTTCTATGCGCACCACAGCCCGCCAGGTCTCAGAATCTTCCATTCGTCATCTGGAAGCTATCTAAGTCATAGAAACACGTATGTCTTGAAAAAAAAATTGTACGAAAGTTTTAAACACGTTCTATCACTACTTACAATCAACTTCTGTAACTCTTCATACAGCTGTCTTCTTATAAGACAGCCCTTTTTGCATATTTCCTCACATGAAAGCGCGATTGGCTGTTACCTAACATATTTGCATACTTCCATCCACCTTTGTAACGAATTGCATCCTCTCCAATTCTGATTGGCGTCCAGAAATTAGCATTTTCCTCTCCGTGCTTAACTTTTGGAAGTGAGTGAATATTAAAAATGTATTAGTATTTTGTTTATGATCCGGAAATAAAAATTAAGTTGTTCAACATACAATCCTCGGAAGTTAAGGGGTTTTATGAAAGATTAAATTTTAGTTGTATGTATATTAAAATATATGTTTTTATTTTTTAAAGGAAAACTTGGGGATAAATCTGTGTATGAAGAACTCGAGAAACATGGATCGATTCCTGTTCTAAAACCTGGCAGCTCTGCTCATTATTCATATCCTTCAATGCAACGATTGTTTCCTCAAGTTCCTGATAAATTTTCCATGTTATGCTTTGGTCTTATGGATGAAACTAGTCAAAAATATATGTGGAGTATTCCATTTAAAGTTAACATTCAGAAACAATTTGTTCATATTCTGGGTGTATGCGATTTCATGGTTTGCAGTGAACGAGCAGGTCACACAATCAACATGTTCATTGATCCTGTAAATCGCATAGAAGTGAACGCCAATGAAGTTCGAAGTAGAATTGCTCTTGCAACTAATGCTGGCGACAGTTCTGATAAAACAGAATCTATAAAGTCTAAAGAAAACGTTAGTAAAAAAGGCTCTGAAATTAAACATAAAAGTAAAATCCAGTCATCTTCATCAAAAAAAACTAGAAAACATTCTAATATAACTGCTGTACCCTCAAATGTATATTTTGTTAATATGAGAGTTATACATGTTAGCTTAATTCTGTGCGACGAGATTCAAGAGCTAAACAAAAGCATTGAAGTGTTAAGGGTAAATATTGACAATGTTATGCTTCATTCAAGACCTCAAAATGATTATCTCAGTAGACTTCAAGATATATCTCTGTGTTTTGAGCATATCCAATTTGATAACCAATTAAGTAAAGAAGGCAAAGTGGTGTATGATTTCCCAGTGGTTTTACTCAGGCGTGTGAGTGACAAAATGTCAGCCGAATCGTCTGATCATCAGAATATATTTCTGCCAAATAAAATTCGAGAAAATTCAATGTTTATCCTCAATACAGTTATAGAGTTGTATGGCGAAAAACGAAAGAGTATAGTTGTTCAGTCTGTCAAAGTGGATTTCTCACCTATGTCAATTCAGATAGAAGATACTTTTTACTATAAAGTCAAGAATTTACTTAAGACGTATATACCTGAAGATTTTCACCAGCATGAATCACCATGGCGTGATATTTATGTTCCAAAAGACACTAGAGGCATTTCAATCATGCTTATGCATCCTGTTCATTTAGAACACTTTAGATTTAATGTTACAGAGGTCTCTGTGAGCCTGCATGCTAATATTAGACTTTATTTGTCAATTGAACGTTCTATACTTAATTTCCAACCGTTTGAACGAGAAGAATTGTTTACATCTCACTATGAAATTGGTGAACTGATGCAGGCGCATTATATGACAGGAGCAATGTTCAGAGCAGGTATGTATTCAGTTAGTTATACGAATTTTAATGTGACGAAAAAATACATTTTAAATGCGTGAAGTATGGTACTAAATTGTGAATTGTATCCGGCTGGTTATATATTTTTTTAAAGTTTTTGCTAGTGAATGGAATTCATTTAAATATAATCTGCAAATCTGTAGGAAAACAAAAGTTTTTAAAAATTATATTCAGGTTGTTTTATTTCAACTTTTATAAATTGAAATGAAGGTAATAATTATTCTCTCAGCAGATTTACACTTCATATTAAAGATAAATTGTTAAGCCTGTTATATTGTTCTAAAAGTCAATACTGGTAGACAGGATATGAAATTAAATCTTTTGTGTCGTGATAATGATTAAAAATTTGATTCTTTTTTCAAAGAAGAAAATATTTTTGAAGATTTCTGGCTAACTTAAATGTTTTTTTTCTTGTACTATACATTTATTAAAATATTTTAAACCAGACATTCTTCACACATTTTACGTGGTGAAATGATTATATATATATATATATATATATATATATATATATATATATATATATATATAATCCAAATTAAATGTAATTTTCAAAAATATTTTAATGTAGATTTTTTTAATAAAATAATATTACAATACACAAAATTCTCTTAAAATCTGCACCTTTATTATTAAAATGGGATTATCAATTTTACCAGACTATTTTTAAAAACTACTGAAAGCATTATTTTTTCCATAAGTTACTGATAATTTTTGAAAAGTTATACAAAATGCTCCATTTTGCGACTGTCAGTATGAAGACAAACTGAAAATTATCTAAAATACTATGATTTGTAATTTGATACCTTCAGTTGGAATGTCGATACTTAGGATAAAATATTTTTTACACGGATGCAAGTTCTTAATTTTAAAAAAACTGATTAATTATCACCGAACCTTCTTATCCCTCATATTATTTAAAAGCGAAATTCGAAGAAAATCTATTGAATAGCTTACAATTCTTTAACGTATCAATTACTTTCAAATTGATCTTTTATCTCGTAGTTACTGCTTGTAGTAGCCTGCGCTTTTATTTTAAACTAACCTTCCCAAGCCGATGTGAGCTAATGGATAAATGATATTAAATTCCTATTGGAAATCGATTTATGATATGAAGGAACATCATTCCAAATTGGTGGTATTTTTCGTTTAAATGTATGAATTCATAATAAACTATCGTACAGTCTTTAAAATTTTAATGTCGCTATAGAATAATGGTTTAGGGTAAAAATTTGATTTGAAGTATGATTTAGTAAGTATTAATTTGAAAATGCACGAAGGAAACACATAGGAAAAAGATACCCGAAAAAAAAGTGGTTGTCCCGTCGTAATTTGTTTGATCCATGGCATAAAATTGTATTTATAAGGATGTGCTATCCAGACAAGACAAGAAAGAAAATCTAAATGAACGTAATCTGTATTGAGACTAAGATCAGCTTAATCAACTTGTTAACAATATTTTTTCTTATATTTTGTACCATGCATTCAATTTTCAAATGTTGCGATATAACTTAATAAAACATGAGATATTATTGATACAAATCTATAATACTGTTCTCCAACGCAATTAGTTTCATTGTAAGGAACATAAATTTGAAGATGTTTTTAATGAATTCTAGGTCAGTGATCTTATCCTTGATTACCATTTAGTGACAAAAAGAAAGTTTCTGGCAAAAGCAAAAATTTAGACTCTATATCAATTAAGAACCAAGATGCAAAGATTCTTCTGAAAAATCCGTAAGGTAGAAAGGCTATATAAACGTGAGGGACTGAAAAGAGCTAATCAAATTCTTTCTTTGGAATTTTAGTCGCAGAACGAAATCTCTATTTGCTAACGGAGAACTGGTATTGTTTCTATGTTGCTGTTATTCTATGTTTCTTACTATTTCTTTTGTATGTTGTTACTTTTTACAAGTGCTATTGTTTGTGTACACTCCTGTTTTGTTTTTACTGCCTATGTTTCGTATTTTCTTTAGCATAAAACGTCCATTATCCATCGTTTCGAACTTTTTTCAACAGACGATTTGCAATTTAAAGAATACTTGCTTTAATAAATCTTAGTGCTGCATTTTCATCTTTAATTAAAATATCGAAGATTTTTTTACGTCATTATTGACTTTATTTCTTTTAAATTAAGAATAGGATGTTTATTTTTGAAATGAAGATTGTCCAAGGTTCGGAAGGTCTTGAATAAGCGCGCTGCAACGATTCTATGCGTAAAATTTCAATTCTGAATGCTTTTTTCCCCTTTGTAAAGGATGGATTGTTGGATCAGTTGATCTTTTGGGAAATCCTGCTGGTTTTGCTCGTGCTGTCAGATCTGGTATATCTGATTTCGTATATCTTCCTTATCAAGGATTATTACATGGACCAAGATCTTTTATCTCTGGATTAACCAATGGGGCAATATCTCTCGTCACTTCAATATCATCTGGTAAGTGGCATATTAATTTTGGAATTTTTCTATGATGTGTATACTGCCAGTAAATTACTTCCTGCACGCTAAAAAAATCATACAGAATATTTACAGAGTAGATTGTTATTCTAAAACTACAAAATATGGCACATAATTACGTCTTGGCTATATTTGCTCACTTACAAATAGTTTGTTTAAAAAATTTAAAAATTAAGCAAGATTTTGCTATTTTTTGGTAATTTCTTGTCATATTATTGCTCAAAAATTATTCTAATTTCACTTTAAAATTTAAAAAAGGTGTGTGTTTTTGTGCCAATTGGATTTTCGTACAATGTTTTCTTTAGTTTCATAAATTTTTAAACTATTTTTGAGCTTATTTTAAGATAATACTTTTAGTTACTGCATATTTATTTGTGTACTTTGCGACGTTAGTAAATTCAATGTGCGTTTTATCATTGCTGTATGTATGAGATAGGCGAATCAAGCCTGAAATATTATGTTACAACCATTCAGTCAAGATATTCGAATATCCTTTAATTATTTTTTTCATTCTTATGTACTGTTTAAAGTTAAGTTTAATCTTTTGATATCATTGCATTGTTTGAAAGTTTTCTGTATTCAACATTGTATTCTTTGTTAAAAACATTTTATTCTTTGTCTTTGCCTCTCAACATTACAATGATGTCTGCAACCAACAATGTATTCTATTGACTTTAATTTTTATGTTTTTTATTTGTATATTTTATTCATTTTATTATTTTATTTATATGCGTGATAAGGAGAATGTCTGAGACAAATATTAACATGTAATTATGTCCATTGGCGAATTTTGACAACTTTGCAGGCTCTAAATTATTCTGAGGCCCCCTTTGTATGTATTGTATTGATTAGAAAGTAACGTGAAATGAACTTTTTGCGCTTTTGAATTAATCTTTACGCTTATTTTATTTATGTAATGATATATAACAAATTAATAAAGTAACTATCCTTTATTTTTATTTTTTACTAGCCGCCTTTGGCGACCAGTCGGTTCGCCAGTATTAATGCTCGCTAAAATTTTCAAATAATATTTTATGTAACCATGTCTCATAATAGGTTTTTCTCCATAATATTTTTAAACCAAAAATTTTTTGATAATTTTATAATTCATTTATAGTATTAGTATTATTTTCTTCGGATGTTCTGTTCATTGTACTAATCATCTTTCTCTTTCTATCCGAGCAATGATTGTCCCGGAATTGATATTTCACTTAAATAGTGGAGGTGGAGAGAAGGGCCTAAAATTCTACGTTTTTATAGAATAATGAGATTCAAATTTTCCTAAATGTAAACACACTAAACAAATAAAGACACAATTGGTTTTCAAGAGATGCGAAAGTTTAAAAACAGCTTGGAAAAGGCTGCGCACAGAGGAAATAATGGTACACTCACACACCCTTCTTTTCTTTTCTCCCCCCTTCCCCTTTTTTTTTCCTTTCTGCAAACCTTTTTTTTTTCTTCATTACTTATTTTTTTCTTCCCTGCCCAGACTTTATTTTGAGCAGGTATAGATTAAATATTCATGCAGACTAGACACTAAGAAAATAAAAAGAATAGTTTAATACATAAATCCTTTCAATAATAAAATAAACACATTAAGAGCTCTTAATGCCACATTTATATATAAAAAAGAATTTTTATCTTTAAGAAAAACAATAACTTTGTATCACAACACAATCAATAGCAACATTAAAAATGAAACATCATCAAATAAAAACGAACAAAATGATATTCACGTCCGTTTGGAGGAATGTTTTTAAGCAGTATAATCAGCTGCATAAAAGCAATTATTATTTTTTTTCTTTTTTAAACTTCCCGTTATCTATAAATAAAAACCAACTGACTTAGCGTATTTGTTTTTCTCAACAAATCATTATTTCCTGTTATCTTACTCATTTGGTAAGATAACAGGAAAGGGGGGAGGAATGAGGATTTTTGGCGGGAAAGTAAGAAAAGTGTGGTTTTAACTATTTTCCTCGCAGTTTTTGCATTTTTTCTCTCCATAAGAACCATCCTCGTGTCAACGAAAATATTAAAAAAGAATTTGCCGAATCGGTCGAGCCGTTCTCAAGTTTTGCGCTTAGCAACGCATTTCGCGGTCCATTTTTATTTATATAGATTGATTTTTTAATAATATAAAATTATAACGTAACAGTGATCTTTGCGTATTTTCAAAATGTGATGGACATTGCAATGCTCAAGCATTCAAATTTTGAAACTAAGAAATTATTCTTGACAAATTTATTAATTTAATTTTTATTTATTTAAGTTTCTAAAACAGATTATAAGAGTATATTTGACATTTAGTTTTCTCTTTCATTCACGTACGACATCTTCTGTACTACCATCCTTGGACATTTTTTAAATTTCATTTGCCTTCATCTCATAATGATCAAGCATTTCTAGTAATTAAAGTTCACATTTTGATGCTTTTTTTCACATCACAAATTCTCCCGTCAGAAACAGAAAAGAAATATATTTTTAACCTAAAGAAGCCTTCCTGAGAAATCTATTACCTATATAATATATAAACCTATATTACCTATATACTATATAAACCTGATGAAGATTAAATTACGAAACAAAATATAGAATAAAAACTGTGTGCATTTTCATAAACATCCGTAATTGCTGCAATATAGAAATACTAAAGTTATTTGTTAAAATCTTATTAATCTTATCTTACATTGTCATTCCAAGATCTACAACTGCCAATTGTAATGGATTCAAAATGAAATAGAAATCTTTTTCAAAACAATCTAAGATTTGAATATTATAAATATAAACGCTTCGTACGTTACACAAATTTGTTACAACATGCATCGGTTATAACACGTATCTACATTTAATGAAACTAATATTTTAAAATTTCTAGAATTTTGAAACATTTAAAGATGTTCATCATTTAAATGTAATTTGCTAGATTAAATACTTATCAAGTCCACCCCCCAGATAAAATTCGAATTTCAGAACAGGAAGCAAAAAGGTTCATAATCTAGTATGAGGGGAAGAGGGGGAACGAAATAAAAACGAACTAAAAAAAACTAACGACGAACGAACGAAACTAACGAACTAAAAAAAAATTTTAAGACACAATAAAAGTTAAATCAGTGGCTTTAGCTGTCAACTCCTTTGGCTTTAATAAATATTAGTATTCCCCTAACTTTAATAAAAACTTCACCCTTTAATTGACGGTAATTATTTCTCTATTGAATTATAAGTACCATTTACATAATTTTTGTTCCAAGACATCAAAATGTTTTGTTGATATTGAAATGTAATATATATTTTGATGATTGCTTTTGCATGAAGTTTTTTTTTATTCCGTTTTCTTATTACCTATGTTGGAAATAAATAATAAGAATGATGTCTCAAAATTTTTGTTGCTGTTGTTCACTGTGTTTTTTAATAAATTTCAATTGGTATAATTCAAATACACTAGTTATATACCCCTTATTTACAATGGAATTTTTTAAATAAGAATTCATAAATGATTTTTTTTTTTCATTTAAAAATATCAAACGAATAAGAAAAATGTCAAGCCACAAAATTAAAATTATCATTTCATTATTTATTTAATATTTTTGTTATAAATTACGTTATTTTTTAAAAAATTTATACTTATTTGTAGAATGAATTATCCTTGAATCATTCAAAAATATTAGTGAATAAATATTGATGATATCTAGGAAAAGGATTTTTGATTTTTAACCCTTTGACTATGAATTTTTTAAATTTCTTTGCTCAGCACTCAAATATACTAGCTTCTGCAATTGACAAATCTATTCAATTTTTTTTCGGCCTCAGACGCGAAGACATGAGGGTCAATACAGTTACTATCACTAAAAAACTACTTTTAATTAAAATTATATAAATTAATTTTAAAGGGCCATTGTGATGTATATGTACCATTAGCAGCCAAAGGGTTAAGAACTGCATTTGTCTGTCTCTACGATTTAAAAATATTCTCGAATTTTGAAACTAGTAAATTCAAAAATTCAGAAATAGAAAATGGAAATGGCCGATATAAAAAACGGTAATACACAAAATTCTTTATAAAACAAATTTATCTCCTACAATCAGGGAGGATTAGATCTCGCAAACAAATTTGAAATAAATTAATTCCGAGCGAAATATTCGAAAATTTGACAGAAAGTTCATTTTAATTATAATGCATTCGAGTACACTATTCATGCAGATCAAATAAATAAAACACAGTTCTACATTCCCCCCCCCCTCGCCAATGAAAGCATTTAGTTTGCCACGGTATGCCATATTTACCTCAGCTAGTAATATTGAAATCATATGATTTTTTCTAATCATATTGAAATTTATTTCCAACAAATGAATTTCCGTATTTCGAGGTGTGTGTGTGTGCGTTTTTTTTCTCAATGTTTTCTAGTTTTTTTTATATCGTAGAATTTTTTTGAATATCCCCCCTTATCTTGAAATTATTTATTTTTGGTTTCTCCATACATAGTTATTTCTCTCATGATTCATTTGGCTCGTCATTATCGTTGAGTTTCTTTCTTTTATTTTTTTCTCCTCAATAAAGAAGAAGGGCACGTGTGCAAGTCTTATATAATAAATTACTGCCTTTTCAGCATTGCGATAAAGATTTTGAGCTCCGCCCCCCTTAATCTCAAATCCCGAGGTGACCGCCCCTCCCCACCGCCTGTGCAGAAATAAGCCACTGATTACATAAAGTTAATGGATCAAATCTTATATCCCGTAATCAGATTTAGGCATTCTGTAGTCTTTGGCAATGCAAATTGCGAAGCAGCTTTTATTTTTTTTTTAGGTTAATTGAGTTTCACCTTTCTACACATTGTTTGAGTGACTTTTTGAAATTATGTTTTTGCTAATTTTTGTACAGAGTTCGACAGAAAAGCCTGGACAAACAATTTTTAATATAAATTGATTAAAAATAAGTAAATTAATAAAATATAACAAATAATAATGTGTAGATTTTTACTAATAAATAAATTTTTTTTTAAAGTGGCCACCATTTGCAGTGATGCAGAGTTACAAACTCTTATTCGAATTTTCAATAATGGGCTTCAAGTTATATAAAAACCTTCTATCTTGAACCTATTCCATTCGCTCCGAAGCCATTGCTTTAGAGAGTCTAAACTTTTGCATCGTTTATTGCAAACCCTAGACTCCAAAATGGACCATGCTCTGTAATCGGGGAATTGAGTTTCGGCGAACCCTCTCTCCAAATGATATTAAGTCCGCAAAATGCACCTTGCACCACTCTTCTTTTTTTTTTTAGCCTTGTGAGCTAGTGCAGAGTCTTAGTGAAATGTATGTATTGCCGAAATGTATTTTGATCCTCGGAAGTGTAACAGCTTCTAGAATGTCCCGTTGGCACACTTTTTGATTTAGATTAAAGCCCTCTTCCAGAATAACCGGCGGTGTTTTGTTGCTTGCTCAAATTCCAAACCAG
>JAOUZG010036559.1:4195975-4225310 GCA_026289955.1 Argiope argentata
CCAGAATAACCGGCGGTGTTTTGTTGCTTGCTCAAATTCCAAACCAGACCATGATCGACTTAAGATTTTTGCGATGTTCAACAATTGCTGAAGTGCTTGGAACGTCTACATACTAGATAGGAGGATCCAAGATAACTTCTAGGAGATATGAGCTTTTGGGCGGTAAAGAGCTTCTTATTAGTGATAAAGAATCTCTTTCAGCGCTGACTTGCGGTCCAAGTTCAAAAGTTTTCAACGCATTTGGAGCCTCTAGGGTTTGTTTTCTTCAATGAGAAGCTAAACTTTTTGGAACTTGTAAGGTTTTAGTCAAAGCTCTGTTTTTGCTATTCGTTGCATTGATCGGTTCCTTATTCCCAGTTCATGAACGATCTTTCTGATGGAAACCCTAGAATTTCATTGAACTCGCTTTTTAATAGGCTTACGGCTATTGGAAGCGTTTTCCTCACGTTTTCGTTCACTTCCGAGACTGACCATCATTGCCAAGCTCTTTGAAACGATAGATTGCCCCACATACTGTTTGCCGAAGCATATTAAGAAACAAAGGACTTCACAATGTCGTTTTCCTTGTTTAAACAACTCTACAAGAGCATATCTTTCGCCCGGCATTGTAAAAAACTGAAAAAAAGTAAACTAAAAAAAATGCATTATACTATATGTTATAAATGAAGTGGTAGATTAAAAGAAATGGACAAAAAAATTAAAAGAAATTAATTAACTTCCATTCTATTCTGTAATAACTTCGTTCGTTCGTTTTTTTTTTTTTTTTTTTTTTTTTTTTTTTTTTTGTATTATGACAATGATTCTTATTTTATTATAACTGCTCGACATCCATACTTGTACCCAATATTATTTATCCAAATGTTCGTTATTTGTAAATATTGAAATAACTAAGCCACTTTACATGAAACAAATTAGAAGTTGACTAGTTATATTTGAATAACTACAAGTTCTGTCTTTATATATTTTGAAATTAAAAGAATTAGTAATTTTTAGATATTTATTTGACAAGTAAACTAATAATTTTTTTTAACTGAATTGCTTGTGTCCCCTCCTCAGCCATGTGGCCGTAGGCAGCTCTTTAATCTGAAATACACCACTGACTAAGATGAGTATTGGATTCAACACAAAATTAGCAGAGATTGCTTAGAGTGTTTACGAAAATGGGAGAAAGGAAAGAGAAAGTTCTCAACTTAATGTACCAGTGGTTTGAGAGAATCGGTTAACCAGCATGATAACTTTTTTTAAAAATCTTGTGAACAGGAGTGGTTTTAAGTATTTCAGGGAAAGTAAATGGCGTTATTCTGATTTGGTTTGAGAGCATTCCTGTACCAGTTTTCACAGCACTGTTTGATATTCCTTCTTTAGATGAATATACGCAAATTCTGGATGTAATATTTGAAGTGAAATATGATGTGAGCTTGTCAAAACCATAATATCAGTGAGTTCATCTGAAGGAAAGCTCACTGATTTGATACAAGAATTTAATTTGTCAAATCATTGTTCAGAACTTTTAACATTTAGATTAACGGGAGGGGGGGTAGGAGTCTAACGCCTGTTGTTTAAGTAACAGTTTACAGGATCATGGGAAAGTAAATTTTTACATACATAGGTCAAAATATAGAGTTTATGTAGTGCAATAATATTGCTAAATTTCTCTTACGAATTAGAAATGCAAATTTTGGTTTCATGACTACATACTTAATTTTATCTGCACCGTCTCTTATGATTTTGAGTTAAGTAAATAGACATACAAATTTACGATTTTGGTGACAAAGTCAATTTCAGCTTTCATTTATATAGCATATATTGATTTATTATGTGCACATTTCCATGAATAAACAAGACTGTCAATTTTTACCTACTGTCAGCCTACTGACAGTCTTTTTTTTTCGGTTTAGATCCAAAATTTCTTCCAAATCGTTATAGAAATCTGCAATTATAATATCATGACCGCGTAACTAATTTCTATTCTAATGTGTTATGACTTGAGCCATTCCGCTCGCAGGTTAGCAGACAATTCAAAAAATGTTTGTGCAATCCGATATCTTAAAATGTTTGTTTTTTATCTTTAAATTTGTATGCCGAGAATTACGTTACATTTTTCGAAGCCAATTGTAGTGTTCCCATCCTTTAATCCATGACGTATAATGATGCAAATTATACATTTGGCAACAATATATAAAATAATATTTATTTCTTCTCTCTAACTAAAGATAATTTATATTCTTTGCTAATGGAATTGACTTTAGGAATCGAAGCTGTGAATTTTCTAATCATGTTACTAATGTTTTGTTGCAATATATTTTCTTCTTATATTCTTCTTTAAATTTTGATTTTAAAACTCATTAATGAATGTTAAAGGGTTACGTAATATGCAATTATTTTATTGTATTCATTTCAGGGGCTATCAATTCTATGGCAAATTTCACCTCCAGTGTATCCAAAAATATGGATTTTATCTGTTTGGATGAGGAACATCTAGCTCGTCAAGAACTTGTCCGTCGACAGCTACCTGACAGCGTTACGGAAGGTTTAGCGCAAGGATTAAGTACCTTCGGGTTGAGTGTTCTCGGTAGAATATTTCTCTACTTTTGTTAATCTTTTATTTTTAGAAAGCGGAAAATGTTTCAAATGATGAAATATTAATCTCACTTTCCTCACACTAAGAAACTTCACAGTACGACTACTGTAAAATTTTTCTTCCCTTTTGAAGGTGCTGTAGCAGGCATAGTAGACCATCCGTTACAAGTGTTAGTATCTCCCACAACTCCTTTAAGAACTGCTACTAGTTTTGTTGGCGGAATAGGTAAAGGCCTTATTGGAGCCATTGCAAAACCTATAGGAGGTGCTTGCGAACTGTTATCTCAAACAGGCTATGGTAATTTCTATTTTATATATTCTAAATAATATCCTAAAATTGGTATTTTATTTATTTATGACATAGTTAACAATACATGCTTTGACGAAATATTATGAAAAGTTATTTTATAACTATCATATTATGTTTTACCGTAGAAGAAACAGCAATGTGTACCATGTTAGGCAATATAATAGCGGTAATCGTATGATTACTGCTAATAAAACATAAATTTCAGTTTGATACATTTATAGTTCTTTTATGTGTTGATGTAGTCCTTTTGTATTACCGCTTGTTTATTATATCTAAACTACTGAATGTTTGAAGTAATACTAATTTGTTTCATTTAAACCGTAGTGAATCGCTTTAAAAATCTAGTACAGTTCAATAACGAATGTCGCTAGATCAATCCTTGAATTTTAGAATCAAATAATTTCTGCATTTCAATTAAGTGATGTGGCATCTGTTGCGTACTCGAGCGAAATTGGATCGACTCGACTCCAGATTTTCTTATCCTAAAAAACTTCAACTACTACTTTGTAAAACCCGTGACGTTATTTTTGTGTTCACTATAAATGTTCAAGTTTTTCATTTAAAATATAAGAAACGTATATTTTATGTTGTTAAGATATTGGTTTCCCTTATTTAAGCGTATTCATTTTTCATGAAATAATGAAATATCCCATCTTATTTTACGAGATAAAAGAATCTGATGATCCAGCGTTTTAGTAATTTGTAGATTTGTTTTTGTATTACTGAATGCTGGTGCAACAGCATCCATTATGATGCATGTTTTTTTATATCTAATCATTTCTAACAAATGTGCACTGCATAGCACCTTTTCTACACAACTTTAGACGCGGACTTGCGATACTTCATAATAAAACCATGTGCATAACTCCTGCTTGTACATTTGGATAGATAAGTTGGTTTATTGGATCTAGATTATGATTAAAACTAACTTCTGGTATAAGCTAATTTAATAGACTTTTATGCATGCATATAACTTTAAACTTTTAACTCATAAATTTATGTTTCCAATTCATAATTCTTTTTCTAATTTGTAAATTGTTTTAATCGAAACTAATTTCAATGATCAATAACTATTGAAATAAGTTTAGTTGTAAAAATGATGAACGATTTATATTGTAGGTCTCCTTTATGGATCTGGCTGGATTAATCCAGCAAAACGACGTTATCAGCCAGTTACTATGTGCTTTGATATGCTGTCTAGCAGCATTGTAAAGTATGTATGCAAAGTTGCATTATGCCAGTCATTTGGAGATGTTCTTCTGTCTATTGAAGCGACTTATGTGAACGAGAATGGAGAATACGATAAAAATATTTTGCTCTTAACTTCAGAGG
Organism: Argiope argentata; assembly: GCA_026289955.1. NCBI lineage: Eukaryota > Metazoa > Arthropoda > Arachnida > Araneae > Araneidae > Argiope > Argiope argentata. The sequence goes on from JAOUZG010036559.1 coordinate 4,200,198, forward strand.
TAATCATTTTTTTCCCCTCCAAAATCTGAAATGGGAATGCTTGAAAGCTAACACTATAGGAATTTGCTTTTTATTATTGAAATTGGTATTATGTATTTGATACGTATTGCCCGTAACTTTCACCTTATAATGAAACAAACTTTTATTGTATATGGCCAGTTCTTTCAAAAGAGCCAAAAAATAGAGTTTGTGAATTTCAATATTATTTAATATTTCTTAGTGGTGGTATTGTTCATTTCTATATGCTAGGATCCAAAGTATAAACTTTGGAATAGAGCAATATTTTTAATATTTGAAAAGTAATAATTGGTTATCTATTTTGGATACTAGGTAACTATAGTAAAGAATTTGTTGACACTTAAGAGGCTTTAAAATTTAGCTATTTGTTTGCATTGCCATTTCTCAACCATTTATTTAATAATATTAAAAAGTTCAATTAATATAATAGGAAATATTGATCAAAGTAGCCGCCTTTGGCGACCAGTTGGTTCGCCAGTATTAATGCTCACTAAAGTTTTCAAATAATATTTTATGTAGCTGTGTCTCATAACAGGTTTTTCACCAAAATATTTTTAAACCAAACAAATTTTGATAGTCTTATAATTCATTTATAGTATTATTTAGCATTATTTTCTTCAGATGTTCTGTTCATTGTACTAATAATCTTTCTCTTTCTATCCGTGCAATGATTGTCCCGAAATTGATATTTTACTTAAATGGTGGAGGGGGAGTGAAAGGTCTCAAATTCTACGTTTTTATAGAATAATGAGATTCAAATTTTCATGAATGTAAACACACTAAACAAATAAAGACACAATTGGTTTTCAAGAGATGCGAAAGTTTAAAAAGAGTTTGGGAAATGCTGCGCACAGAGGAAATAATGGTCATAGACACACCCTCTTTTCTTTCTCTTTTTCTTCTTTCCTTTTATTTTTCTTTCTGAAAACCTTTTTTTAATGCTTTTTTTCCCTTCATTACTTTTCTTTCTACAAACCTATTTTTTTCCCTTTATTCTTTTTTTTCTTCCCTGCCCAGACTTTATTTTGGGCAGGTATAGATTAAATATCTATACAGACTAAGCACTAAGAAAGTAAAAAAGTATCGTTTAATATATAAATCCTTTCAATAATAAAATAAACACTCTTAAGAGTTCTTAATGCTGTATTTATATATAAAAAAGAATTTTTATCTTTAAGAACAACAAGAAAAACAACTTTATATCAGAACACAATCAATAGCAGCATTAAAAAATGAAACATCATCAAATAAAAACGAACAAAATGATATTCACGCCCGTTTGGAGGAATGTTTTTAAGCAGTATAATCAGCTGCATAAAAGCAATTATTATTTTTTTCTTTTTTAAACTTCCCGTTATCTATAAATAAAAACCAACTGACTTAGCGTATTTGTTTTTCTCAACAAATCATTATTTCCTGTTATCTTACTCATTTGGTGTGGGGGGGAGGAAACGAGGATTTTTGGCGGGAAAGTAAGAAAAGTGTCGTTTTAACTATTTTCCTCGCAGGTTTTTTTTTTTTTTTTTTTTTTTTTTTTTTTTTTTTTTTTTTTTTTTCATTTTTTCTCTCCATAAGAATCATCCTCGTATTTTAACGAAAATATTTTTAAAAAATTAGCCGAATCGGTCGAACCGTTCTCTAGTTTTGCGCATAGCTACGCATTTCGCGATCCATTTTTATTTATATAGATGCGGAACATGATAAAAAAAATTCAATTCAGGAGTATATGAAACTTATTTATGTTCACAAATTTAATGTTAGTTATAATCGTTTAGATCATTATTTTAATTATAACAGTTTAGAATCTAATATTTCGTGTTTTCAATAGATCTAATTCTTTACAGACTTGAGTATCTGCATCTGTTCATGATTGTAATTAATATACTACGACTCAAATTTCATACCATAAACAAATTCGCACAGATTTCAAATTGCATTTTCCTATCATGGCTTCAGTTTGATGTGCTTCATATGCATACACAATATTATAACAATAAAAGTGGACTTGAGCGTGTTGCAGACAATGAAAAAATTAAAGTCAAATGTTTATATTAAAAAGGAGATGAAAACAAAATAAACAGTATTTAAAACCGTTTTTGCGTTAATTCTTATTGATTAGTTCAATATGAATTCCGTCCTTCAAATTTGAATTTCCATCCTATAAAATAAGTCGTGCATGCCTTGAGGCTAGGTTCCGTGTTATACATTTTAAATACGCCAATTCACAATTAATTTGCCGGTGAGTATTATTTACCTTTGTTATCACATGTAACTGTGGTTTATGTCTGCTCAAAATATTTCAACTGGATTTAACCATGTAACCGTCCATTTAAACTAGTCTAGAATGCTCTTGTCCAGACAAAAGTGCGTGAACTCCATTCCAATGGGAAAATGACACCCAGATTTTTTCTTACAAACGGAGCAAGAATTTTCTTACATCCATCGTTAGCACTGTTGAAGTTTCATAAACGCCAGTGAAATGAAGTATCGTTTGATTCTCAGCTTCAAACCATTTTACTCCTGTCAATGGCTTTATCCCATTGTCTTTGTTTTTGTAATGTTGTAGTTTTGCAGTATATGATGCACCTAAGATTCTTTATTGGTTAAAATTCTCTTTGACATCATAGCCAATAGAGAATTTATAAATTTCAATGAATAAACCTAACATATGTTTCTTGCTGTGGGAATCAAAGCATTTATTGCTGTTGTTAATTTTCAATAAATATCAGCATGGTTCTTGAAAACAGAAAATTTATAAGACACAGACAAGAAACAGACACTAATTGATATTTACTTACATAGCATCTTGGCTTCATAATTGGTTTCTGTTTCATTTTGCAATGAACCTATGCTTATTTACAAATCATATCCTTTGATATCGAGAATCTGAATGACATTTAAACTTTGCTAACAGTCATTTGTTGGATACTCCCTATTCTTTGGATTTGGGTTTATCGCGTTTATTCGTCTTACATTGTCTCCCAAAACCGCGCTTTACGTTTTGTATCTATCTACGAGATAAATCTTAATCAATAGATTTCTTTGGCTGATTAATAATTTCCGTAATTTCATCCTGTTGAAATTTTTTTGCTTGCAGTATCTCAAATACGAAGTGTTATCTTTGGAAGGATTTAAGTATTCCAAGTCTATATGGCCATCTCTTTTAAATTTGTGTATGCTTACAAAATTCCGTAGAAACTCGGAATTGTGTCTAATTTTTTGCAAGCAGCAAATTCTTTTTTTAAAATTCAAAAACTGTTTTGATGACATCATTTTAGAACTGCCTTTGAATATATTTAAAGGTTTTGAGATTTTATTATAATTCGAACTTTCTGATCCAAATGACGTCATTATCTAAACTTTTGCATCTCTATGTGCATCTATAGCATAATTATGGAATAATATACAATTTATTAATTGTTCTGCTTTTTTTCCAAGTTTGTTAATTGATTTAACTTGAAAAGAATTCGTTTTCTTGTACAATAATGTTCTGTTTAGTTATTCTTTTTATTTTATGTAATTGTTTAATATTTCTTGGTACTTGGTAATTTCTCTCTCAGAAAAGTTACAATACAAGAATAAAAGAGAATTCAACTACTATAACATTCTTACACCCTGCTGTAAGATGATATTTCAGAAGAATTTTAAATTCTCATGTATGCAAGATTGTACAGTGAATATGGAATGATAAGTTTAAAACTGTTCTATTATTTTCGAATATGCTTATTATCCAGTTTTAAGTTATAACATTGATTTCACTATCATTAACCATGCACGAGTAATATGCTATCATTGCACAACAGGAGCAGAAGTATGTTTATTTAAATTTTCTTTTATTTTCTAATTATTAGAGTTGTGGTCACTAACTGTATTGCAAAAAGCGTCTTTAACATAAAAAATTATTCAGGAAAAAATTAAGTCATTACTCATTTTTATCAGAGGTGGCAGCAGCAATTTGCCGACGGGGAGGCAATGTATGTCCGACGGGGGGGACAAGTAACATTTCTCAAATTTGGCTTCCAGATATCACATAATAGTCAATTTTACTACTTACAATCAATTAGATAATATAATTAATAAAAAAACTAATTCTGATAAGTAATAAATATAACAATTGGTGATTTATTACATGTAGTCTCTTTCTGTAATTTTCTTTAATTTTGTTAGTGCAAATTCCATTAAAAATTTTTGGAAATCCTTTTTTTTCCCTCCCCAAATATTTGATGTTTTCTGGTCATAATAGCTAAAGAGTTCAGACGATCTTGATTTCTTGATGCAAAGTTTTACTTTTATCAATTTATAAAAGATTAAAAATAAAAGTAGAATAATTAAAATCAACTACCCAAATTACCAGAGAAAAACTAATAAAAGGCGTCAACATATTTTTGATTATAGGCTTAATATTAAAAATTTTGTAACACATATTTATAAATAAAGCTAAAGACATTTATATGAAGACAAGGACTTTAAAGTAAAATAATAAAGGCTCTCATCTGCAAAATTTTAAATAATATTACTGAAAAACATGGCATTTCAATTTATATTTATTATCTACATATTAACGATTTGTTATGTTTCGTTTACTAAAATTTTTTAATAAAAATAGTCATTTTTAAATAATTCACTAGAATTTAATATATTAGTAAGAGGAAGAACGGACGTAAAACAAATACACAATGTTAAAATTGTGATATATTAAACCAAAATTCCAGTAATAATTTAAATAATCGTGTAGAAAAAATAAAATCATATTATTTTCGTCAAGTTAAATTATATATATATATATATGTGTGTGTGTGTGTGTGTGTGTGTGTGTGTGTGTGTGTGTGTGACCAACTCAATTATTTTTAAGGTATTCAAATACAAGAAATATTCTTTTTTCATTTAATAGGATTTATATTTTCAGAAATTAGATGTATTTAAAAGATATCATGTTTTAATAAATTAATAATTTAAACAAGATAAAAGTAAAATAATAAATGGGTTATTTTTCACCTAATACAAAGCAGGTTTAGTTCTTCTGTACAAGTTATAGTAATTTTAGTTCAGTGTTGAATCTACTTCCACTGAAAGAGTAACTTCTTTCAAGATCGTTATATTGGACCCTTGGTAAGAATTTGAGATATTTAGCCAATTGGAGCTGGAGACTTTTATTAGAGGGGGATAAGAGATTTTACAACTCAGCTTCCCTCGATCATAAATTTATGAAGACCAGCCTATTTTGGCTCTCTTTTTAACAGATGTGGGGTTAAGTTTCTAGAGTCTAATGTTTCCATTGAACAAATAAGAAATTGCTCTATTTTCCTTATAGAAGTATGCACAAAAAGAAGTAGGGTACTGCCAATGCCTCATAGGCAAGTTCTTAAGAATTTAATCTAGGAAGGCGTACATTTTACTCAGGAGGGAAAAAAACTCGGTAAATTATATTTTTTATGTTTATATTTTTTAATGTTGAATATAAATAAAGAATATAGACATATTTGAATTGCAGAAGTATATATATGTGGGAGTCTAAATAAATCTTCGAAAAAAAATTAGACTCTTCAGATAGCAGGGTTTTAGTGGCGTGATGTCTAGGTTTTTTTAAAATATTTATGGGTTAGTTTCTAAACTAAAATTAAAATAATACAAACGAAGGATGAAGGGACTTCTTTAGAAAAATAAAAGAAATTATTTAGAGTTAAAGGGGAATATTCACAGGGGGAGTATTTACAGGGAAACATTAAAAAGAATTAAAATATGGAGATATTTAATAATCAGAAAGTTAGATTATTTCCTCTAGGAGGACGTTAGAGATAGGGAAACATTATGACTGAAAATATATATTACCGCGCATCCGCTGAGCTTTGCGGGAATCGCTGACGCGTGAAGATAGACGTCTTCTCTTGACGAAAGTTCGTGGGACCTCTGCCTCAAAGTTAATTGGGACAGACTTTCAAAAGACCGATAGGTGGCGTTGCTCTGGAATGCCAAACTAATTAAAATTTATCGTCCTCTGGGAAATGATCTAACCATTACAACTCTTGTTTTGGATTTCATATATCATCGGGTGTTGACAAAACAAGATGAAGGCAGATGTTGGTTAATTAAAATGGTTCTGTGGGATATCCTACATATATATTTCTAACTTTGAGATACTCAAAGAAAAAACTGTTACGAAATGATTAAAAGTATAATATGTAATTCTTCAAATAGATATTTTACCTTCTTTTATAAAGAAGCTATTCTTATGAATCATGCGGAAGGCTTTTAAAAGTTCCAATACTGACTAAGATCAAAATAGTACATTTTTCAAAAGAAAGAACAAAAAGGGGCTCCCATTTTTTTTCTCAGCAACGAATAATTCGTGTTATGTTTATAAAAAATATGACAGTTCTTAAATTTCAGGAGAGAACTATGATCTGAATAATGTAATTCTTGAAATATTTTCATAACTTGTATCGATATATTATGGTATCTGTATTTAAAAGAGCTAACATGTTAGAATGTAAAAATGAAAATATTTCTTTTTTTAAATGTAATTCATTGAGCTTAATTGCTTAACAAGTACCTTCATGAAGTGACATATGTTTTGTAGAAAAAGAATTTAAGTCTAATGAATTTGAGTCTAATTCATTTTCAAAAAAACAAGCCTAACAAAAGGTTAAATTATACAAGTGTTCAGATCCAATTATGTGCTTTTCTACCTGTTTGTACTTGCGATTAAGCTCGTTTTTCAATAATTATTTTCTTCTTAATTCTTTTGTGAAAAATTATGTTACATTTTTTTAAAAAAATACTTTTAATATTGTCGCGAAGATGAGATGAATGTAGTAAAGCTAACGAGAATAAACACACTCAAGCTCAACTTACGATTCTTTTATTATCTGACTAATCTCGTAACTACTTATATACACAAAAAACCTTCTAGAATTTGAAGGCCCGCGGAAAATTAGGAATAAATTTACATAATACAAATTTGCATAATTAACACAACAAATGACAAATTAAAATAGAAATGAATTGAGTTCCCATAGCAACTTGCTCCGCTTGTATTCGAACACGCGATCTTCGGATTACGAATCTCGTACTCTCCCGACTGAGCCATCGGGGTGATTGGTTAGGAACTTCATTTTCGCTTCATTATGTAGAGAAAATGCAAAACAGATGGATTCTTTTTAAGTCGTTCAGAAAGGAAATATTTTTTAAAAAGTACAGTTTTAACTCAAAAAATTGTATTTATATGTTCTCTACTCCTCAAACTATCTTCAAAAACGAAAAAAAAAAAGATTAAAATGAAATCTGCTATGCATATTTTAATGTATTATGTCAGATCATAATTTCTCGAACGGTCAAGCACCATGTGCTCGTGCAAGTTAATTTATATTTTTATTCATTTTAATTGTTTCATTGAATTAGTCACTTTAGTATTGCAAATGGTCAAAAAAAAACTTTGTCCGGCATTTATTGCTTAAAAGAATATCACATTTCCTTTTTATTTCATTTCATATAATCAAGTGCTCAACTTGTATTTTTCTAAGTTTTATTTACTGCAGTAATTAGCTTATTTTTTTAAACGAGAGCTTTTGTAAATGCAATGGCAACACATTATTAAAAACTGTTATTTTTTTTAAGATGCTCGTGCCGATAATAAAATTTCAATTTTTCGCCTATAGATTTTTGTTGACACCAAAAATCTCATCCCAAAAACCGAACTGTGTTCTGACATGATAAAAAAAGTGCTAATATCGTGAGTGAATAAAAAATATTATCTTAATGCAATGAATAAAAATGTAATCTTAAATGCAGCCATTACGGCTGTGCATGTATGTTACAGATCTAAAGAAATGGGTTGAAATAAATCAAACTTTGTGTATTTATTATTTAAAAAAGTGAGAGAAACTGTTTACTTTTCAAAGTATGGAAAAAGCGGTCACCGATGAGGGGTAGGGCAATTGCTCCTTGCCCCCCTGTTGCCGCCGCCTCTGATTTTTACTAAAGTATACACACACTCGCACACACACACACACACACACACACAAAAGAAAAAAGTGAGAGATATGAACAAGTACCATAGCGTGGGTAACTGGTCTCCAAAATGTAACATGATTTTTCAAGTTGTATGTTTATTTTTTTAATGTTTTGTGTGTTCATGTTAAAAGGGTAAAATTTACATTTTATTTTGATCTACTGGAAGATATGCGTAATTTTGTGTTAAAAACTATAATGATTTAGGAATGTTTGCATAATGAATTTTCAACTTTGTCTTATTATTCTTGAATTAAGTCAGCCAAGTAATGTTTCAAGATGTATTAACAAGTTTCAAACTAAAATATCTGAAGACTTACAATTTATAAATCATTAAATTGGTAAAATGCTGAGAGAAAACATTATATGATAAAAACTATCTATTCCGTTTTATGTAACATGAATACAATAAGTAATTTATAAAAAAAATTAAAAAATAATAAAACACAATTAAAAATAACTCATCATAACTAAAACATGTTTCAAGTACTACTACTATATAACGATTAATCTTACTCGAACTAAGTTTGTTGTTTTGAAAATATTATTTATGTTCATCTCAAAATATTAAATATGCCAATAAAGTTTTCATAATGCCTGTCCTCATCATCTCCTGTGATATTTTTTGCCTCACATTAATAAATATGTATTAAGAGACAAAATCTCATATTTCGTCTTTACATTTTAAGGCACTCTGCATTTTAGCTGAAGATGAAGTTTCACTTGAACGTACGTTTGCCTTGACAGAAATACGATGCAATAAATCCGATAGTGATCAAAGTACTCTAGTCATTGTTCCTACTTCTGCTTTTCGCAAGCAGCTCTTTTCAGTAAGTAACCACATTCATTTAAAGTCCTGGTTTTCATAGTTAAAAACGTTTTCTCAAAATTTTCAAAAGCATTGAAATTTTGTTGTTTGAGCATAATCTTTCTTTCTCTATAGTCTATAGTGTAATTTCTGTAGGCGGTTCAAGGACCCTCGATTCCATCACTCTCCATTCTTTCTCCTTCTCCATTGCCATGATTTTGACAAAGTTTTTTCACTCCAGTACGTTTCAGTTAGGACGTTAAACTGGTTGTGTAAGCAAACAATTTCATTCAATCTTTGAATCTGAGATACTTTTCTTAGTAAATAAACAACTAATATAATTTTTTAAAAATCCGGCTGGAGTGGTCTCTGTAAAGCATTCTCGCACATTATTTAATAAAGTTGCGATAAACGCCTTGCATGGTGTAGAATAGCTATGAAATATTAATCTTTGGCATGAATTTAGCATTTTTTACTGAATAAACCGTCTGATTCTCAGCCAATTATTTGGTGGTTAATCCCTGGCAAATGAGCTCTGTAAAGTGTATTCCTTAGGAAGTTTGTTCCATTCTTAAAGTCTAAGAAACTACAAAATATTTACTGCTTTTGCTTTATTGAAATTAGTTTTCATTAAAAAAATATTTAGGTGATTAAAATATGACAAACTTTCCTTATTTCTGCTATTTTTAAAATACTCCTTTTAAAGTAAGCTACAGCAAACTAATTTTCTTTTAATGCAATAAATATAATTGCAAAGGAAATAAAATCTATAGAATGATAATTGTATGGAGCGCGTTAATGATTCTATTTACTGACCAATTACATTTGATTTTTTTTTCTTAATTTAAATAGTTGTATCACTAAAACCGGAAATTGAAGCTAAAACTTGTCTTGTCATAACCAAAAAATCCAATTATCTATGTATTAGATATAGTATTCTAGGTAAGATGTAGTTTTCAAATTTCTATAGCCCCTCCAAATCAGGGCCCGACTAATCTTAGTTGGGGCTCGAGACAATATCTTCTTTGGGGTCCTCCTGCTTAAATATTTTAGTAATGAAAAACATTCATTAAAGAAAAAAACGTAAAATAAAATTTCTATTCAATTTGGGGGCCCCGCATAAGCAGGAGTCCGGAGCAACTGCCCCATATGCCCCTGCCATACTCAGGCCCTGCTCCAGATGCACGCCAAATTTTAATGCCAAAAGTAATTAAATTCCTGTAAACTTGCAATATGGGCATAAATGAATCCCACAATCCCGAGCAAACTATGACGAACTTCAACAAGAACAAAGCGGAAATTTATCGGAATATCTTAAAATTGTAAAAAAAAAAAAAAAAAGCCCCAATGTTGTGTGGCAGACAACCAGTAACAAGGTAGAAAATGTGACTTTGAACCGCCTACAGAAAATACACAGACTATAATAACTTCGTTGTAATGCTAGCCAAAAATGCGAGTTAGATTCATGGAGATGCTTATTGCTTAGCATTATTTTTGAGAAACATAATACTTTTGCGTCTTATTTATTGTTTATTATTATTATTATTATTATGACTTAGTCAATTTTCAAGCATGATTGTGATGTCATCATGTAATATTTGTCAGCTGCCACTTTTTCTTCTTCTGTAGTGGTAATAATGTAGAAGTGGAAATCAAAATAAATGAGTCAGATTTGTGTGTTTACATGGATTCAAGTTTGAAAAGAGTTATAAGTTGTTTAAGTAGCTAACAAACTCTTATTTTTTCTATCATACTAATATTTAAGGCAGAGCAGGATATATTGGGTAAATATATTCCGACGCTTTCAAAAATGGTACAACAAGTGTTTTGTTTTAGATCACATGCTCATAAGATACAAATATATTGATACTTTATATGCTTGCAGCAAAAGAGTTTATGTTTAAATGAAAATAACTATTCCACATAGCGTTTACCATACAATACTAAAAACTATTTATTCTATTTTTAAGCTTGTATTATTAATTATTTGATAAAGACATATTTGTAACAACATACATAGTTATTTAATAAATAAATTTAAATTCTTTTGAAAGTCACTTCTTATTCAATAATTGACTTTGGGACATAAATTATATGTTCCATCTTTTTGCTTTGTGGTGAAAGATGCCCTCTCTGTGCGGCTGTTTACTTTTACACACTCGTAATTAATAGAGGCTCCAGGCGAGAGAAGATGTCTAATAGATTATCTATCTGAAGAGAGAACGCTCAGATGATCTAAGACGCAAGGTGAAATAAAGTGTTTGGATTTCGATCGGAATTATTCCTTGGTGCTTTATTTCTGAAGATAGAATTATAGCACCCTTCTGATAACAGCAAATTATTTCCCATAGCTTAATAACGATTTTAAAAAATAAGAAAGCATTTTAATCTGCTTTATAAATCGTTCATAATCAAGATGCGTGGAAAGTAATTCACCTTGTTGGAAGGAGTTGTCTTTTAAAAGTTGATGTTTTAAATTAAAAATTTAATTTTTTATATTCAATCAAGCATTTATTACATAATATAGTGTGTAGCATTATTCTTTGTTATTCGCTAAATTCCTGCTATAGATAGAACAATTTTGTCTCTGAAAAACTGAGTTATTATGAAGACTATAGTTTTCTCATATTTTTCTTTAGAAATCTGGGGATGCTCTGGATAGAGTGGCGGAATACATAAAAAAGAATCGGGAAGAAATTTCAAGTTCAACTGAAAGCTCATTAAGTGGTTTGGATAGTGTTTCAGATTCCTGTCGATCATCACCAAGTAGAAATGTGTTTTACTTGTACCCAAAAGACAGAACTTTATTTCTTACGCTGTTTAATTATGCAAAGAGCAAAGCTTTGCACAAAGGTTTTTGATTTTAAATAAATTATATTCTTGTAAGTTATAAAAAATGAAGCTTGATGTTTTAGTTTTTTTCTAAAAAAATTTTATAAAAGAAATTGTATACGGAACTTAAGCCTTTAAAAACATTCCTTATTTAAAATAAATACTTTACAATTATTTTTAATTTATTCATTTCAAATGTTATAGCTTGTATATTATAAAATATGTTTTATTCGATTTATCTAAGTATATTGTATTCTATTTATTCTAAGTATATGATATATGAGTAATGATTGTCTATCGTTTTTAAATATACTGCATTAATTTGCATGTTTGGAATGTAGCTTTGTTTTAATTTCTTTTTTCTAATTGTGTTGTAATTCATATTTAGATAATTTTTGTTTATCGAAAAAAAAAAAAAACTAACATTCTTTATTTTTCATGCTACCTTGTAATCTTGTTAATTTATGAATATTCATAGCACAACATTCCTTAATGACAATTTTGCATTACTTTCTAGCAAATAATACTTATTTGACTTTAGATATTGCATTTGTAATTTTTGATTGAATAAACAGGGGTTATTCTTATTGTAAAGTAAGGGGAAATGAGAGGGGGAAACGAAAATGAGTTTCCCATTGGCACTTCTAAATATGACTTAAAATTTTAATTGTGCATCTGGGACAAAATGCTTTAACTGTGGTTTTATGATTCAGTGTTTACCTTTGTATGGTTCTGATGAGAATTCAAGCGTGCTAAAGTTCATAGTTAGGGTTATATATTCTTGTAAAATTTATACTCATTGCTTTTAAGTGTGTGAATAAAATGTTACATTTTAAAAGTAATTAGCTTATATAATTAATAAAAACTAATTATAATAATTATAATAGCTGATGATTAATTACATGCAATTTCCTTTTGTAACTTTCTTTAATTTTTTGGTGACAATACCATTAAATCCCCCCTTCAAATATTTTATGTTTACCTCCCATAATAGCCTGAGAGTTCAGATCATCTTGATTTCTGGATGCAAAACTCTACAGTTGTCAATTCAGAAAATATTAAAAATAAAATAGAATAATTAAAATCAACTACTCAAATTACCAAAAAAAAGCTATGAAAGTCGTCAACAACAAGGCGTTTTTGATTATACGTTTAATACTGAAAAAATTGTAAAATGTAATTATAAATAAAGCAAAAAGCAGATATTTCAAGACAAGGAATTTAAACTAAAATAATATGGCTCTCATCTGCAAAATTTTAAATAATATAGCTGAGAAACATGACATTTCAATTTATCCTTAATATTTATATATTTACGATCTTATCTGTTTCATTTACTAAGATCTCTTTTAAAAAAAAATAATTTTTAAAAGATTCACTGGAATTTAAATTATTAGAAAGAGGAAGAACGGATGTAAATCAAATACGTAATTTTAAAATTATTTGTATATACTAACCACCTTTGGCGACCAGCCGGTTCGTCAGTATTAATTGCTCGTTAACATGTTTAATTAATATTTTATGTAACTTGATCTCATAACAGGTTTTTAGCAAGACATTTTTAAACTTCAAATATTAATAGTCATATAATTCACTTATACTATTATGTAGGCCTTAAAATCTTCTATTCATTGTACTACTCATTTCTGTCTTTTTATCCTTGCCATTAAATTTTAATTTTAAATTAAAGTTGAAATGATGGAATTGTAATTGATATGAACACATTTTTTTACTTAATTCAGTCTTGTCATTGAATAAAAGGTATGAGAAGTGGAAGCAGAATTGTTCGTCATTGAAGTCTTATGTACACTACAGAATAATTTTCCTAATTTATAACATCTCAAAGCATTATTTAACAAAATTTCCATGGTTTCATCTTGAAATTCAGTTTTTAGCTATTCTTTTAAAGGGATATAAATGCTGTTAATAATAATATTTTAATTTTTTGGTTTGGAACATTTCAAAAAAAATTATGATGTTTGAATTTAAGATAGTCCTTTTGTCCTAAGGAATCATATTCTGTGAATTTTCTTGACGCTCCAACTTTTAAATAAATGAATTTTTATATCTCTTGCAATCAAATCTAGCCAATTTATCAAGTTTTGAATATTACATCAAAAGAATCAACATTTTCATAATCCAGGTCAATCACTCTAGAGAAATCTTAGAAGGGATTGGTTTCTTTGAGATGGTCAATGAAATGATTCAATATCGTCCATTTATATAGAATTGGGATATTGAAATTTTCTTTTTAAGAAAATTTCAATATCCCAATTTTATATATATTTTATTATATTAAATTGGGCTTTATTGGTTTTTTTTTAGCTTTAGAGATATATATTTTAGCTTTAGAGATTGGTTTGCTTTATTGGAGTGAAAATCTTTTTTTTTTAATTTATAATATTAGATTCTTAAGAATATTTTGTTAAATATGATTTACATGGCAGAGTATAAATGTAAAAATGTTAAACTCGTAATTACTCAGCTTTCATTGACTCAATTTACATAACAAATGATTATTTATTTCATTATTAAAACATTGATATAATTATAAAAACAATTTTTTAACTTTAAGATAATTTACAAATTATTTTTTTCTGCAATATTTTCGGATTTAATCGCAGAAAAATGCCGAAATTTAGTTTAATTTTTAATTAAGGGAGATTTCAAAAAGATCTCTCCGACATATACATTTCACCCTATATATGTGCCAAGTTAGATACCTCTAGATTATATGGTCTGGCCTGTAGAGTACCAATACGCACACACATGCGCTAACACATTCATTTAACTCTAAGTCTCGAGGAAATTCTGAGCACTGATTGTCCCGGAATTGATATTTTACTTAAATGATGAATGGGAGATTCAATATCGTCAGCTTATGTAAAATTGTATGTTTTTATAGAATAGTAAGATTTTTTAGATATATTTATTTATTTCATTTCATTTAATCACGTGCTGAAAATTATATTTTTCTGGATTTTGTTAGCAGTAATAATTAAATTTTTTAAAAATTATTAAATTACTATTTTGAACAAAATAAATTGTTGAAAAATATGGTTAAAATATTTGTTAAAAAATTCATCTATATAAATTAAAATGAATCGCGAAATGCGTTGCTAAGCGCAAAACTAGAGAACAGCTTGACCGATGCGGCTAATTTTTTGTTTAATATTTTCGTTAAGACACGACAATGGTTCTTATGGAGAGAAAGAAATGAATAAAACTGCTAGGAAAATAGTTAAAACGACACTTTTCTTACTTTCCCGCAAAAATTCTTCCTCCCCCCACATCAAATGAGTAAGATAACAGGAAGTAATAAATTTTGATTTTTTGAGAAAAGAGAGGTTTAGAGATTGGTGTACTACTCTGAACAAATCAGAGTTAAATATCAGAGCAGCAAAGCAAGAATAAAGTCACAAATGAGTCAGTCACATACCTGTGTTGTTGGAGACAGCATGGAGAATGGTTAATTTATTTAGTGAGCACTCCTATATATAATATACATATCGAACTCATGGCGCCATCTATTGGCACAGAGTATAATTAAAACTAACATTTTAACACTCCCACTTTAGTTTTAGATTACACACACAATATACAGAGTAAACCAGACTTGATTAATATACATACAGATTAGCAAACGGACTCTAAACCATGCTTACAAAAACACACACACACATAAAAAAACTTGATTATAAACATAAAATAACATAACTGACACTTAAATAAACACATATCAATTTCCATCAGTTACAGTTTTAAATCCACTGATCGGGCACATAACTCGTGTTTTGCTCGTGGCACAGCTTTAGTCAGAAAGTCTGCTATCATTGTAGCAGTTGGCATTCGTTCAACAGTAATCTGTCCACTCTTTATCACTTCCGTACAAAGTGATGTTGGATATCAATATGTTTGCTCCTTGTATGGTACATATTATTTTTACTCAGATTTATGGCACCATTGTTATCACAATACACAGATATTCCATTATCGTGCACGATTCCCAAGTCGATCACAATTTTCTTAAGCCACATAGCTTCCTTAGCAGCAGCAGACAGGGCCATGTATTCAGCTTCTGTAGTGCTTGTTGCAACTGTGTGTTGCCTTTTAAAGGAGACCACCAACTGCTGCTTGTAATGGAATTTTTCTCATATCCTCCTTACTATTTGTAAGTTTATTTAATGAAATATTACTGTCCAAAGGCGTTGTGACAGGATGTGACTCATGCATACAGTACTTGCAAAGCATACTCTCCAAATACTGAGTTTGATTCAGGCTAATAGACCCATTTTTCCTATCACGTTTAATTTTAATTCCCAAGCAATAATTTGCAGCTACCAACCAACTTTTATACCTTTCTATCTCACCCTTGGAGTTTTTCTTAATTTTAAACACCCATTTATAGTTTACAATGTTTTTCATTTTAGGTTGGTCTACACTGTCCCATGTTTTATTTTTGATATGACCTAATATAGTTTCAGTTATAGAGTCTCTCCAATGATTCCCATCAGGACCATTCAATGCCTCATCAATTGTTTTAGGTTCTAGACAAAAATAATTTATAGCTGCTGCCAAAGCTTTTGCACAACACATACTATCTAAATTAGGCATTTGTAAATCTGGCATACCACTCATGTCAAAGTCCTGGTAACGATTTGGAATTTTTGTCTCTCTGTATGGACGAGTCAATACAGGCTGAGAATTATGATCTGGATTGTCTATACTTGTGTTATTATCAATAGCATTATTACCTAGAGAAATAGCATTATCTGATAAGTCAGTTTCATCATTATCACTTCCTAATCTTTTTGTTTCATTGGAATCATTATTTGTCTCATTGGAATCATTATTTGTCTCATTGTCTGAAGAACTAATCATACTCCCACTGAATAAAGAGTCATCATAAAATTCGGGTTTACCATCACTTGCAAGAATATACATTTGATTTTCTAAAAAATGTACATCTCGTGCATTTATTATTTTACAAGTTACAGGATCTATCAAACGATAACCTTTCCTATCTTGACAATACCCAATGAACATCATTTCCTTTGTCTTATCATCCCATTTTGTTCGCCTTTCTTTAGGGATATGAACAAATGCACGGCACCCAAAAACTCGTAAGTACTCCAAGTTCGGTTTATCTCCACTCCATTTTTCATAAGGAGTCATACCTGCAACTGCCACTGTAGGGGAAACATTTTTACAATGATTAGCAGTTTGAATAGCCTCAGCCCAATATTTCCGATCAAGATGAGCATCAGCTAACATTGATCTTGCCCGTTCAACAAGAGTTCTATTATTCCTCTCAGCTACCCCCATTTGCTCGGGTGTATATGGAATAGACTTTTGATGCTGAATCCCTTTTGATTCTAGATATTTCATCATTGCATTATTTATGTATTCTGTTCCATTATCTGAACGCAATACCTTGATTGACTTCCCAGTTTGTTTCTCCACATGCAACTGAAATATCCTAAATTTCTCAAACACATCTGATTTATGTTTTAAAAAATAGACAAAAGTCATTCGTGACAAGTCATCGATGAAGGAAACAAAATATTGAGAACCACCAATTGATACAACATTCATTGGCCCACATACATCTGTATGCACAATACCCAATATTTCTTTAGCACGCTTAGCTTTTCCCTTAGAAAATGGTTGCTTATGCATCTTGCCCTTGATACAGGAAGTACAATCAGGCAATTCTCCATTAAATGTAAAACCTTCAACCATATCCGTCAGCTTTTTCATTCCCCCTTTACTTAAGTGACCTACTCTTTTATGCAATAAATCATTTGAAATATTGTGAGTTATCAAGGCCCATTCACTACTTATATCTAGTGAATATAAATTGTCACCAACACCTGTTCCACTAGCAACTAAATGCTTGTTTTTATATACCAAACACCTTTCTCCAGTATATGTGCTAATCATTCCAAAAGTTTTATTTAAATACTTAACAGACAATAAATTAGCTGTCAACTTAGGAACATGTAAGACATTACTAAAAGTTACATGCACTTTCTCTCCATTTCGAGACAAAAGAAATGTTACATTACCAACACCCTCAACTTCTATTACTGAACTCCCAGTTTTAATTAATTTTACACTAGGCTTAGTATAATCATCAATTAATTCCTTGTGTGGTGTCATGTGATAAGAAGCACAACTATCCATAAACCAAACATTAGGATCTGGATTAGAGTTGGTAACATACACATCTGCCATGTAAGCTTCCTCCCTTTTTGGTTTGGTCTTGAAACTATTTCTTTTCTCAGATTTCTTTTCATTATGTGTAACTTTAGAACAATCTGAGCTTTTGTGCCTAGATAAGTGACATTTGAAACATTTACCCTTAAAATATTTCTTATACTTTCCATTAACAAAAGCCTGTTCCCTATTAGCTTCTACTCGGGGCTTTACATCCTCAGCTAATAATCTATTTCTTACATTATCCACTGTAATTTCCTCACCACAATTCTTTAATGCCATAATGAGAGGCTCAAATCTATCTGGTAAGTTTGCTAGAATTATCCCAGCAATTAACTCCTCATCAGGTTTAATACCAGTAGACTTTAGCTGCTGATATGCTGAAATCGCTCTATGCAAATAATCAGACATATCTTTACAATCTGTATAGCGAGTGTTAACCAGTTCCTTTATGATTGATACCTGTCTTGTAATTCCTTTATCCTCATAAGTATCCTCTAACACTTTCCAAGCCGCCTTTCCACTAGATAATTCCCTTAAGTCATTAAAGATTGTCTCACTTACCCCTTCAACAATATAAGACAGTGCTTTTATATCCTTAGCAGTATCTTCCTTAATACCTGCTACATAATCCCACAAGTCCCTTTTAATAAGGTGCATTTTCATTGCAAATTTCCAATCCATGTAATTAGCCCTACCAGTTAACTGCCTATGATTGAAGGAACCTTCTCCCCCAGGCATGCTGAATCCTTTTATTAACCCTAACCAAGCAAGACAAAGTTCCTTTGAGAGCAATTTTAATAAATTTTCTATTAAAATTAATTTATTCTCATATAGGAATTTTCTTAATTATTTAATTAAGATGCAAGATTAAAGTTTAAAAAATAATCAATCATAGTTATTCACACTTTAAACTTAGGCCTACTACCATGTGGTTTTCCACATGTCTTTTATATAACTCAACACAAAAAAAAATATTTATCATAATTATTCTGATAAACATTACAATTTTATTCTTAAAGCTCATCTGGGCCCATAACTTGAACAAATCAGAGTTAAATATCAGAGCAGCAAAGCAAGAATAAAGACACAAATGAGTCAGTCACATACCTGTGTTGTTGGAGACAGCATGGAGAATGGTTAATTTATTTAGTGAGCACTCCTATATATAATATACATATCGAACTCATGGCGCCATCTATTGGCACAGAGTATAATTAAAACTAACATTTTAACATACTCGTTAGTTTTCATTTATAGATAACGGGAAGTTTAAAAAAGAAAGAAAATAATTGCTTT
Source organism: Argiope argentata (assembly GCA_026289955.1). NCBI lineage: Eukaryota > Metazoa > Arthropoda > Arachnida > Araneae > Araneidae > Argiope > Argiope argentata. The sequence goes on from JAOUZG010036559.1 coordinate 4,219,381, forward strand.
TATGCAGCTGATTATACTAATTAAAAACATTCTTCCAAGCGGACGTGAATATCATTTTGTTCATTTTTATTTGATGATGTTTTCTTTTTTAATGTTTCTATTGATTGTGCTCTGATATAAAGTTGCTTTTTTGTTGTTCTTAAGGATAAAAATTATTTTTTATATATAAATGCCTCATGAAGAGCTCTTGATGTGTTTATTTTATTCTTGAAAGAATTTATGTATTAAACGATTCTTTTTTTTCTTAGTATTTAGTCTGTGATGGATATTTAATCTATGCCTGCCCAAAATAAAGTCTGGGCAGGGAAGAAAAAAACGAATAAAGGGGAAATAGGTTTTGTAGAAAGAAAAGTAAGGAAGGAGAAAAAAAGGATAGAAAAAAAGGGTTTGCAGAAAGAAAAGAAGGGCGTGTGTCATTAATTCCTCTGTGCACGGCATTTTCCTAGCTGCTTTTAAATTTTCGCATCTCTCGAAAACCAGTTGTATCTTAATTATTTAGTGTGTTTACATTTAGACCCATACCACTTATAAGACGCGGGAGTAGCAATTTGGGTCGTAGAACTCGAAATGCCTCAAACCAAGCTAATTTTCAATCTACTTGAACTACAAAGCAACTTGAAGAACGATATGAAATTGAAAGGATTAGAATATTAGAATCACGTGCAATGCGTCGTGTTAAATCTACTTTCAACGTTTCACGAGCGTCATTCAGTTACAATTTTCAATTGACTACAGTTCCTACCAATGCGTTGCTATTGGATCTATGAACTTAGTTTGCCTACATTGTAAGGCATTGAAATACAAAAATGAAGCAAATGGATTGTGTTGCGCAAAAGACCATGTGAAATTAATGCCATTGGTGTTTGACGCATTTTAAATTAAACGTTGTTAATTAATCGGTTTTTTCGGATTCATTCTGAAGTACCTCTGAATTAGAATTAAACAAAATAAAGGGAATTAAAAATTTATTTATCAATTTTCGTTACTGCAACTGGCGTAGAAAATTCACGCATTTGTTTAAAACTTTCAAACACTGTCCCTCTAGCTTCCAAACATTTGACGTTAATCAAATATAAGAAAGGAGTGTTGATTTTAAGTATGCTTTCAATTTGATTAGGCTGTAGGGATATTTAACCCTTTGCACTCCGATATATAATTAGATGCAAAATTATTCACCAAATACAAAGATTTGTTTATTGCTATGAAAAATAAATATACATAATTTTTTAAGGCGAATTTCTTTGAAAAATTAATGTGCATCTCTTAACCATTATGTAGGCGTTTTTAACAATTGAATTTGAAAAATAATTAAGTAAAACGTCAAAATGATGCACAACTTGAATGGTAATTCAGAGGCACCATCGGAGTGCAAAGGGTTAATCTATGCCTGCCCTAAATAAAGTTTTGGCAGAGAAGAAAAAAAAAAGAATAAAGGAAATAACTCATTTGTAGAAAGAAAAGGAAACAAGAATAAAAAAGGAAAGAAAGAAAAAAAGGGTTTGCAGAAAGAAAAGAAGGGTTTGTGTGTCATTCAAAATGAAATTGTCGGTGAATTAAGCATATAAATCAGTTGATTGTGTAATTAACCAAGATGATGATGTCATTTATCCACCAGAATTTTTAAACTCACTGAATTTCCCAGGATTGCCACCTCATAATCCAATTAAAAGTAGGATCGGTGATCATGATGTCGCGAAATACCGCGTCTTTGTAATGACACACGGCTTGTAGTAAAAATATTACTGAACAATGTGATCAAAGCAACCATTCTAAAGGGAAAATATAAGGGAGAAGATGAGTTGATACCTCGCATCCCAATGGTACCAACTGACGTACCATTTGAATTTAAACGACTACAATTTCCAGGGCGGCTTGCTTTCGCTATGATCATAAATAAATCCCAGGGTCAATCGTTGAGTCTTTGTAGTATTAATCTTGAAAACCCATCCTTCTCTCATGGGCAGTAGTATGTTGCCTACTCCGTCGTTGGAAAACCAACAGCTTTATTTGATTACGCCCCAAGTACGAATATATATATATATATATTGTGTACCATAAAGCATTACAATGAAAATATAATCGCGTTATTACGCAAGTCTTTCAATGTACGAAATAGAAAACTTTTTTTTGTAAGTAATCGTTGTATAGCATTAAGGCATAACTCAATAAAGAAAGTAATTACTATGAAATGCGCCCCACCCCTTCTATTAGATGACGAAACACCAATAACTTTATAGACAGAACGAAGTCGGTCGGGGCAGCTAGTTACAGATAAAATTTTACTTGTAGGTAAAAAAATGAATATCATTAAAAAGATAATTTTTGGCCTTTAATTGGATATAAAAATCATTTTCGTGTGATAATATTGTGGGAAGTTATCGCCAAAAAACGTTTGAATTTCGCTTAATTTTTAATTAACTAAAATTCTAATTTAAAAATTTGTGAATCTAAACAATTCTCGAATCCATTTGAAAACACACGAAAATTTATTTTAATCGTTCCAGCCGTTTAGGAGGAGTTCATTCCCATAGGTCGATTAATTAACGATATTTAATTTTAAAGGCAATAAATACAATGAAAGCAAACAGAATCTTTTGAAATAATCGGCCGGAAAGATGTTAAGCATAACCTCATTGATGTTTAAAAAAAACGAAAGGAAGATTTTTTGGCGAGAAAGTTAGCTTTTAACTAATAATTAAAATTCTACATTTTGTAGTGGACCGAATTGTGAATCTAAACCATTCTCGAATCCACTTGAACACACTCAAAAAATTTCTTAAAAATCTGTTCGGCCGTTTAGGAGGAGTTCAGTCACATACACACGCACAGAAGAATTTTATATATAAAGATATATTAAATTCAATCCAGTTACTTTAAAGAAGTTCAAATGCAACAATTTTTCTTTTCTATTTTAATAGGATTTGTATATTCAGAACGTATATTTGTATATTCAGATTGTATATTTAAAAGATATTTTTAATAAATTAATAATTAATACAAGATTAAAGTAAAATAATAAATAGGGTATTATTCACCTTACACAAAGCAGATTTAGTTCTCCTATAAAAGTTATAACATTTTTAGGTCAGTCAACAGTCAAAAGTAACTGTTTAAAAGAACGTTCTCTTGAAGCCTTGGTAACAGCTTGAGATATTTAGCCAATCGGACCTGAGGGATTTGAGAGATTTTACAACCGAGATTCCCTCGGCTATAAATTTATGGGATTGTGTCACTTGCGCTCAGTCTCATTAGCGCTAACTCATTAGAGGGCATCATTTTGGCAGGAAAACTTGGCGTGCATCTAGAGGGGCTATACAGAATGCTCGTTTCTCGCATTGATAAGATTAAGTGAGGTAATTAAGGGTCCTTATGTTCGAAATATTCGCCTTTTTTCTCACGGTAAAACTGATAAATTTTCTTTAAAAACGCTAGGAATAATTTTGATAGATTATTTTAGGTTAGGGGTTAGATTAAATTTAGAGGAAAAACGGAGAGCGAAAAAATATATAAATCTAGATAATAGAATAAACCGAAGAGTAGAAAAATATTCTTTTGTCAAACACTTAAAGAGCTGCCTTGTAACTCTTGCTAATATAGCGAAATTGTTTTAAAATTATTTTAAAGCAATGAATAATGAAATTTTATTTAAAATAAATAATTTTTAAATAATAATAATAATAATTGATAAATAATTAGTAGTAATAAAGTAGAATTGAAAAAAACTAAGCAAGTGAAAACTTGAAAAAATAAAACGCTTTTAGGTAATATGAATAATTTTTCATGCATTGGTTACTTATTCTGATTCTTTTGCATATATTAATTTTTTGACTTAAAATCATTGATTAAAATTGTATTTAAATTGAAGTGTGATAAAGAATATTTTGTGTATTTTGAAAACTTTCGAATTGAAATAATTTATTTGATTTGTGTTACATATTCGATTAATAGCATTTTACTTAATAAAATATTAGCTTATACTTACAATTTTTTTAAAAATTGATATATTGCACAACCACTTTTACAATGTTGAAGTATAGCAAAGAAATTTTTAAAAAGCAATGTCTACTGCTAAATAATTTTATCTAATTATCTTAAAGATTATGATGAAACTAAAAGCATAAGCATTTCCTTAATACTTATTACTAACACTTATTTGCTGTCATATTTGACAGATATTATACTTCAAAAATTCTAAATTATTCAGCATAAAATTATAATATTCATTTCCTTGTAAATTAAAAATTTAAACAGCACTTATGCTTTAAAAAAATCCTTCTTTAAATAATCCAATATTTCAGTTGGGAAAAAGACTCCTTATATAGATACCATGAAATAAATTGAATAATTGCATAACAATTTATATAATTTGAATAAAATTTTCTTCAACGGAAAATGAAACAAAGTTTGTTTTCCCTCATATATATGTAAGGCAAGCTAATGTCCAAATTACCATCAATATTTGAAATTTTTAAAAATGAAAATAAAATACTTTTTACATTTTTAGCCTTTCCCTAGGACTACTTCATTTGTTTGAATATTATATTATGCGAAGCTATAATTTATACTAAATATAAAAAAATATTTTAATATCCACCCTGATTGTAATATAGTAAAAAGTAATTAAAATATTTTTGAAAAATTATCCCAAAAAACTATAGATATATCAAATTTTATAATAGCAAACCTATATAATAATTGTTAATTTGTCCAATATTTGTAGTATAGCTAGAAGGAAATTGAAATAATGTTTGAAAACTGGGTGTTAAAAACTATAGGTGTATAAAATTTTTATAATGATAATTGTTGTAGATATAAAAGTGTCAAAATTTTTTAACCTCCATAGATTTCATGTCATGTTATGTTTTTTAACTCGCCATTACTCAAGTTTTATGTCATTTTAATAGAAATAAAATTACATTAACATTTATTTAAATCAAATTCGTAATACAAAAAAATTAGGAAAAAAAATGTACATGAGTGCATTAATTTGATTTTGAGATTCTGCCAAATATATATATATATATATATATATAAATTTTCAGCAGATAAATAATAGATTTCAAGTGTTTTTCTGCGTTTTTTGTGCTATTCATTAATTCGGAAAAAAATACCCTTTGTTTATTTCAACACATATTTATTTCAAATGTCCTTATGAAAAATATTTTAAATCATGTGAATATTATTTACATAATTAATACTTCTTTTATTCAGAGAAATGTCTTGTAATGTCTGTTAAAAAAATGCATATTTTACGAAAAAAGAAAAAGAAAATAGTCGCCAAAATAGAACATTTTCACACGCGAAATTTGAAAACTATATCTTAGATAAAATAGGATATCTAATACTCATGTAATTGAATTTCGAGGCCATGACAAAACATAAGTTGCGGCTTCATATTCTGGTTTTAGTGATACAACTGTATAAATTAACAAAAACAATCTAATATAATTGGTATAGATGAAAGAAAGACAGAAAGAAAATAGAATGATTTGTAAATGATTATCATTCTGTAGATTTTGTTTCCTTCACCATTATAACTATTATGTTAAGAAGAAAATTTGTTTGATATTTCTTACTTTAAAAAGATTATTTTCAAAATAGCATAAATAAGAACAATTTGTCACATTTGAATCACCTAAATAGAATTTCACCTTTCTAAGAAATACACTTTAAAGTAGAATAAAACATAGTTTATTAAAATTGTTTCATCGATTCAATTAAAAAAAAAATGGTTCCCCAAAATATATCACTAATCTCTTTGAGCTCAATAATACAAAATAAGTTTTGATTTTTGAGTTCATATCAGAATATAAAATCTAAACTCAAGTTTGATATTTTATGAACTGTGTCATTTCTTTTTTTATTCGTTTATTCTTCAAGATATTGTAACGTTTTGGCCGGGGCTACTGGGGAGTTGGGCCGAAGACAAG